>BLKR01000778.1:0-404871 GCA_011170035.1 Teleogryllus occipitalis | reverse complement strand
ATTTTGACATCGTGAACCGTTTAGAAGTTTTGAGGGTGGTCCAAAGTTGGTGGGACACCTGGTGTGATACGGTATAACAAGGAATGTTGATGTTCTTTTACACAATGACACAGAACCCCGTAAGGATACTCCTCATATATAAGTAACCCCCAGTCCTCTGTGAAACAGATTTGAGACCAAGCACCGAAGTTTTCAGATCACGGAAACGATAAGCGTTAATAAACCCAGGTTACGAAACACACTGCATTCGTGACGTAAGCTTTTCTATTCTCAATCAGAAGCCTCGGATTTTTTTTTTAATTATGTACTAAATATTATTTGCTGGTTGAAATAGTTAAAAGATCCTTAAAATACCCCTACAATGACTAAAATTAGTTTCTTAGCATCTCTGAATAATAAAATGTTGTAGGGTCAAAAATAACTCGAGATGAAAAACAGCGATTCAAAATAGTGAAAGAAGGCATCACAATATCGAATTCTAGGTTTCTCAGATACTTCACAGATGTTTTTAGTTGCATGGTCCCAGTTGTTGCCAGGTGCATGTGTCCCTCACACTTTCATTTGCTTTTAATGATATTAAATTAACAAAGTTTTTATCATAACTTTTTGCGTTTTATATAGAGTGTCCGGAGAGGAAACGTCAAAACTTCGAAAATAAGCGCTTAAGACAATTGTAAGCATATTTTGTCTAATAAACTACTAGGTTATTCCGAATAGCTGAGCCGCAATAAGCACTCAAACGTTGGTTTGAAAATATGCTTTCTAGGCGAAACTTTGCGTTGTAGAAGCATATAACACTCCAGAAATATGTAAATTGTTTATTATTAACAAAATGAATTAATGTATTTGATTCGAAAGAAAAATTAACTTAGACATACAAAAGCATCCAATTCACTCAGTTCGACTGCATTTTTATTTCTCGGTTAATTTTTCTTTCTGAACAAATAAATTCGTTCTCTGGTTCTGAAAATAATTTTTATTGTCCAAAAAATAATTATCTTTTAGTTCTCAGAAAATATTTTTGACTATTTTCCTGTAAATTGTAGATTTGCAGGCTCGGATGGTGGCGGAGACACCTAGAAATAAAAAAACCTTTGCAATTAAAACCATTAAATGTTCAGTGAAGGTTACCAAAATGTATCACTCCTGTCTGTAATGTATTCTGTAGTTTGCATTGTTCATAAATCTGTCAAATAGAATGTTCACAAATGAATAATTTATTGAATTATCTTTACTTCGAAGTTGTATGTTGTTGTCAGTTATGGTCAGACGAAAGAGCATGCCTTATGACATGTGACGTGCCATTAATACTCGTCATTATTATTATTATTATTATTATTATTATTGTTATTATTATTATTATTATTACAATAAATGTACTTATATTTCTCCTTGTTACAGATTACAAGGCGATTGATATGTCAAATTGCTACGGAGACTAAGGACTTTCAATCCATCATTCTACTTGTTGCTATTTCTTCCGAGCTTCTTCCAAATCTGGTTTCGTACATCACTGTCAAATTTGTATTTATGATTTACACCTATTTTATATTCAAATGAAAATAAACATTTTATTGGCGCCGTAAATGAATGATATTTCCTTAAACAATATAACTAGGAATTCCTACTAGCTGAAGTAAAGGTTCTTAACTAAGACATTTCACATGTTTGTAGTCACATTGGTGTGCTAATATTCAAAACACGTTTATCCACTGTAATCTTGCCAAGCCCTTCTGTTACCACATAATCAAAGAAACTGGAGTATAAAACTGGAACCCCAAACTCAAACATACATTCCCGAATACATGAAAACCACCTCCAAGGCTACCATACATACAAATTCAGTTAACCTATTATTACATTACAAACAATCATACGACTCTACGACCCTGATGCATACTCAACTTCGGCTCATAAGTGACCCTTAAGACGCTACCTAGAGCATGTTAATTTCATTCAGATGCTAATACGAAAGGCAACATTGTCACATTACAATACACCATCAGGAAAATTCAATATGTGTGCCTTGTTGACGACCCGTCTCGGAACTACAGCTCGAAGAGAATAAACAGCCAACAATCCGTATTGCAATTACTCGAAGCATAAAGAGGCAGAAACGACGGCGCAGGGCACGCAACATAAGCAACAGAAATCACAGGGCGGCCACGGTTATCTCGGCAATCCTCCAGATGTTTAGCACCGCGGGCCCCGCACGGCTGCACACTGGTAGATAAACCCTCAGTCCCCCTCCGAACAAGAGACGGACAAACCGAAGAGCATTCACCTTTATTAATATAGGCTTCCCGCATTCGGAGCGCACCCTGCCGCCCGCCGGCCCGCGGGCGCGCGCGCGCGCTCTTCAGAACAATAGCAGGCACAGAAGGCTATGCGGAGGTCATTTGGCCATACTTTTATTCATGAATACTCAAGAATTCATGGGCGCTTGTCCAACTGCTCAGAGCGGCGCTGCGCAGGGAGTTATATTATCACCAAGGAAAAGAGAGACGAATTCAACATTCACGCGTACCCAACAGCGTCGGCCGAGCGGGCGGGGCGTGGCGTGGCGGGGAGCGCGGGGCGGGGAGGCGGGCGTGGGACGGAGACAGACTATAGCGTAACGGACGAACCCGGGGTGGTTATTAAGGGCGGAACGACAGTGGACTGGCACAAGGAAGGGTTATGCCGGAGGGAGGGGGAGGGCGAGGAGGGGACGAAGAGGGAGCAAGAGACACGCGAACGGGGGAGGTAAGCGCGAACATCGCCACCTATCTACCTTCTCTTTCCTACCCGGTTCAAGCAGCAGGGGGCAATAATAATTATAAATTCCAGCATGCATGAACTACCAGAGGCAGGAGTATCCTGCAGTAGCGACGCTAGAAATTGCTTTAAAACATTGTCCTCAAATGATTATACCGGCGCTGGGGCCTGCGCGGAGCCGGCCGTTGCGCGGAGCAGAAAGCAGGGGCCGGCGCACATGCTCCCCTTCACACACATACACATTATAATAGAGACTAGTAAATTCTCATTTCTACGGAAAAGTGTTGCGAGAAAGAGACGGCAGACAGCGCGCGACAGCAAGAGAACTGGAGGTGAAGTAGGATAGATAATGTAAAGGGACAAGTAATATGGGAAGGGAAACCGTCTACGTGAAGGATGGTATCATAATTTTGTGTTACAATTTTAGGTGCTAGATGTTTTAAATTCGTGGATATATATAATTTTAAGCAACAATCGTTGGTGAAATTTTTCTGTTATTTAAAAATGTATTCTGGGTCCTTTTCTGTTGGTATTAATGCGTGTGTATATATTCGAGTGCTATGGCAGTTTCTCCTACGCTTGGCGAATGCAATATATTAACGGACAACAACCATAAAGAAGAGAAATTCAAATTTAAATGTTTTTTGCGGCGAAATTGACTGTTTTCTCTCCCGCAGTTGAAAAGTGTGTGGGCAGTAATAGTGATGGACCATTATAAGAGAGGGTGAACCAGCTTTTAGCTGCGGCGGCAGCGTCGCACCCTACGTTATATATGTGCGCCCATATAAGGTGTGTGCCCTCATCCTCCTACGCGAGCGGAAAGTGGATTAAGAGTTAGCAGCAGCAGCCGAAATTTAGAAGAGGGGTTGTTATAAATTTCTGTGGCCACACTCACACACGTTGAGCGTGTATCACATAATTCTTGTACGAGTATACGTTTTAATTTCATATTTTTCTCTTTTATGAAATTTTCTATATGAACATCCTACCTCTCAGACTGTGCTAACCAGGGTCTGAGTGACTATTAGTTATGTGGGTTTTCGACTGAAGTGTCTCGTTAATGTCGTTTTCGGTTTTTAATTCGATAGTCCTGAGTAATGTACTTAGCACAACGAGAAGTACGTTATGACGTTGTTCTTTGGTGTGTTTAAAAATGTGAATAGGCAGTAATGTTTCGAATGTAAAAGCATGCACCTAACTGACCAAGATAATTCTTGAAAGTGCTTCAAATTTATGTTCTTTTTTTGACGCTTTGAGTGATGATGTTAACTCAAAGAATGTTTACTGTTCTGTGTTCAGAACTCTGAACTTGACGCAATTTGATTGGTTCAGTTTATGTAATACTCATCCAAAAATTATTTTTTACACAAATATTACGTCTTTTCTTGGGAACGTTTCAAACCTGTACTGCAGCATTCGCGGTGCATTTTGCCAGACATTAAGTTGACGGCAATAACAATTTAAACTTCGACTGGCAAGAAAAGGTTTTGCATATGCCCACTAGCTAGTTAAGGATTAAAATAACAATGTGTTTCGTGCTCTTTGCCCAAAATAAAAACCATATTAAACGATGTTAATGAACATTAATAGCGTAATGTGTTCCCGTAAAGCAATCTCTCAATTATTGTCATTTCTTCGTGCCGAGCAAGTATCGACAATCATTCATTAATAATCTCCAAAATAATTCTGATTAATTTGACTGTCAAATTATTTAGTTATGCGATGCAAAAGCTTCAAATCTTTCAGTAAAAAATAATATTTGTATATTTACAATTAGAAATGTGTTACTACACATTAGTGGAAAATATTTTAAAATTTGAATATTCCCAATTCCCCATGGCTATCTATATTCTTTACTTACAGTGCATTATATTTTTCCTTATCGTGCTATTGTTTATTTAAATTCAATTTTAACCTAGCTTTTGGAAATATGGCATGAAGATCAAATATAATTTTCCAATGGTTCGATTGCCAAAATAATCATCACGATGCCAATCGTTAGACATTGTGCCGCTTGCATTTCATGCACAGGTAACGACAAACCGTCTCATACTTATTTCCCCCTGAAACCCTCGCTTCCTCCTTGGCAGCCTCCTTAGCCAAGGTCTCTGCAACGCTCCGGTCGCCGGTGCATCGTCTTCGTCAGCGTCGGCGTCGGAGGCGGCGCCCGGGGGAACCGCAAGGCGGCGGCGGCGGCGGCGTCGCGACGCTCCGTGGCAGGCGTCGTCCGCCCCACGCCGCCACCGCAGCCGCTCCGACGCCTCAAGACGCCACCGCCGCCGCTGGCGCCGCCACGCGGCTGACCAATAAATTAGGCCACTGCCAGCCTCTGTAATTATCTGCACCGGCCCCGGGGAGCGGCGTAGCGCGGGCGGCGCGGCGGACTAATACCCACGCCCCCGCCCCCGCCCCCGCCCCCGCCCCCGCCCCCGGCTGCCGCCCCCGGCCCCGCCTCCGCGTCGCTCACCGTCGCCGCGCTCGCATCCTCCGGCGTGCCCCCCCCCTCCGCCCCATCGGCGCGCTCCTCTTCGTTTCTGCCACACCCGGCGCCCCCTCTCTACGAAAAGCCCTTGCTCGCTTTAGCTTCCTCTGGGGCCAGCGCAGCCGTCAACGCCGCAATCAACTGCACCTCTTTTCCTCCTCTGATTACAACCAGATACCGTTGGCGCTTACCCCCTTTCCACGACTCATGGATTCTAATTGATCGGCTGTTTCTTCGTCCCGCACATCATCATGCTCGCACGGTTTGTCTCTTCAATCTTTCTCCACCTTCTGTTATAATTATATTTAACCTTTACATTACATATTGCATTCCCTTCATTGCACTTACTCTTTTGATATTGTTTTAACTCTTCACATCATACGACGATTCCAACTTTCCTTTACCACTCATATCTACTTCACCCTCTTTACCATACGCATCTTTTCCTTCCCGTTACCACTTTGTATCATTCCTGTTATAATCTCCCTGTACCTTTATTATCTTTCACTCTCTTCATTGCACATACTTTATCATATCGTTTTTTCTCTCTTGGCTTCATCCTCGACCCCCTATCTCCCCTGCCCGGTGCCTATATCACCCTCACTTATGCCACTATTTCCATCCTTGTGGCACCCCTTCTCCCGTTGCCACCCTCGTTCACCCTCGCAGCTTCACCCTTTCAAGCCGCCGCCGCGCCGCCGTCGCCTTATTCTAAATAGGCAATACACGCTCGCAGCCGATGATCTCGGAAGATGCATGCATCAGCCAGCTGCCGGGCGCCATTACCCGACCGCGGGGGAGCGAGAAATATCGAAGCGGCTCCCTTAAATTGACTTGAATAACGCTAAATATCCCCGCCGCGCCGCCTCCGCTTGTTTTAGAAGTTCGTGATATACGCCCGAATATTTCCATAGCGCCGTTGCCTCGCCGTGCCGCGCCGCTGCCTGGCTGATCCTGATATTGGAGCCTCGTCACCCGGAGGGCCGCGGCGAGGGAGAGCGCGGGCGGGCGCGGGGCTGACTTGCGGTTTCGCCTGCGGGGCGGGCGCCTCGCCGTGGCAACGTACGTGACCAGGTGTGGCCGAGTGCCGTGCCGTGTCGTGGCCTCGCCCGAAATCACCTCCTTACGTTTTATGGGACGGAAGCTGCGTTGATATTAATATGTGGCTTAGGTACCTGCCGTTGTCGTTAATAAGTGTTTTTAGTGTTTGTGGGGCTTGGAATAATTGAATGTTTTCGTTGAAAGTGTGTGTGTGTGTGTATTCAACCCCATTCGGTTTTATGATGATTCTTATTCGGTGACTTCATTAAGCAAGTTCCTTCGGAATGGAACGTCGCTGTTATTTGGGTTTATCTAACACGAGTTGAATTTGCTATTAAAAAACTCTTGGAAAATTCTGATAATTAGTATGTTCTATGGTTTTGATAGCGTTTTACAGTGACACAATACAGCATTTTTAACACTACAATAGCCTAATACAAAATTCTATTATGACATGATTTGAATATGTTGATTTTAGATTCAAGGTATATTTTTCAAAAATTCCTTTGAAAATCTAGTAGGTGTCTGAAACAGAGACAAAGAGTGTTAACATTTTTTCCATCCTTTATTCCGTTGATCCATATTTAGCGTGTTCTTCTTAAAAAATTCACCCAGGAAACAGACGTCTTTTTCAACTGACCCAGAAAAAATATTTTAAAAAATTTTACTGTTAAATATATAAACAATATAAACAAGTTGCAATAAATACACCTATAAATTTATTTGAAGTACATTGTTATTGGTAGCAAAAGTTACTTTACAACTTGCTATCAATTGATATAATTTCCCATTCGATCCACTCTCTGTTAGTAAAAGTACACTAAAAGTGTTTACTTTCAATTTATTTTCATTTACACAAAGAATTTTATAGGAAAGAATTCTCAGCAAACTTCTGACATGTTGTTTTTAGTTTACTTCCTCCGAACACTAACCTACATTTTTGCTGCTACTTTTGGTTTTATTCTCTATTCCGACCTTCATTCATCTTTTGAAAATAAAAGGAATTAATTTAATTCACATATTCAATGAAACAAAAGCGATTCAACAACCCTAGTACAAAATTTCGTAGCAAGTCATCGTGACAGAAAACATCTTTGAAGAATACAAACGAATGAAAGAGACACAGGGAAAGCTGTGGACCATCTTAAGACGTTCACTGCACGGCCGCATGTTCTTAGCAAAGTCTGTACCCGCTCGCTGCTCGCCGCCTCCTCGAAGTGTTAAGTCAAAGTGTATTGCAAGGGGCAGAAGTTACGGAGGCCGTGGAAGGGAACGGCGGGGTGGGGGGTGGGGATGCGGGATAGACTTTCACGGGTCCAGTAAATCTTTTGCAGAGGGCCTTCCTTGGCACGTAGTTAAGGAGGCCGTGATGTATGCACGTGGCGGTAACCCTAGAGCACAGAATTCTCATTAATGAACTCATTAATTACAATATTTACACGTAGAATCATCGCCAACGCCACCTCCCGAGCTAACGTAAATAGTTTATCCTATGTTACGTTAACTTGCGTAAACAAGGTGGAAGGAAACTCTAAGCTCAGACAGGTTAGGGTTCTTGGGAGGTGCCGTGCGTATACATTTACAAGAGCTAATAATTTGCATGTCTTGCCTCCGAACTTGACCGTTCAAAACACTCGAGGAACTTAACGAATATTTATGAGCAGCAGGTATTCCGGCGACATCTCCGAACATGACGCGCTTAAGAAGGCGGCACACCGCATACCTGCCTAACATGCGACCACACAGCACACTGCATGATCTTAATAACTTCCGATTTGTCATTTCACATACATTTCGACATTTGTATTAATTATGTTCGTGCTCACGCATTCACTTCGACTATCACATGTAAGCAATATACTAAATAACTTCTAATTAGAACAAATCTTAATATAACTCAGTTTGTGTACATAAAAAATGTCATTTTCTTCAAATATTCAATTGCAAACTCTTCCAAACCATTCGTCTTGTAATTCTAAAACAACGTCTCACTATTTTGCATACAATTTGCTAATACTTTCCATTATGTGGCTTTCAATGAAAATGACGGCCGTTATCCACGGTCCCAATTGCGTAGGAAGAAGGATTTGCAAACCAAATCAGAGCTTCGTGACTTATTTACAGATCTTGTTTAGTATTGATCCGTCCATTGAAGTCGGGTCGGGGCCAAAGGATCGCCATTGCCTGTTCATCAATAACGAAGGGTACAGAATATTACTCAGAGGCACAGGCTGTCGCGAACAAAACAACATTAATATATCTTTGTGAGAAGCATTTTTTATTAAAATTCCCCGCACTGGGTATCACACCATTGATTAAAATAGACAGGAACGTATGATCAAGGGAGAGACGTGACCAATATTGGCTTTTAACGAACACGCCCGTTAATTTTATTATACTTTCTGTTTCCTGGAGATGCGAAGCGTAATATTACCTTTGATTAGCTTACGTTGTTTTATTTCTACCACGCAATATCACTCTCCCACGCAAAAATCCCTCTGCGTTTCCCCTTTTCAGCACCCGCCTCGCATTCCCTCCTCAGCGGCCTCTATATATAGTACTTCTCCCTGTGCATATTAAAAAGTTGAAGATCGATTGTAGGATTACCAATTAAGCTACTTTAATGCTAGTCTTTGTGCATTGTATTAAATTTCAGCACAAGATTGATCGGCGGGTGGTCTCCTATATAGGGAGAGAAACAGAGAAAAATGTTATTAAAACCGAAACCCGGCGACACGCTGGAGAGTAGACAGATGCGGATGTGCGCGTATATGAATGTGTTGAGATGTGGGGTGCTAGGGCTCTGGGATTAAAGACGCGTAGCGCAAGGACACGACTCAATGTACCTGGTGCGGTCTTCACTCATTTCCTCTGGCACACTCATTAGATACCTTTAATCACATTACGCAACTTCAGAGGCACCGGCCGCCGAGTTGTGGTTAGTTGTCGCGCAGTCTGTTCGTCTCGAATCACACAAGAAGTTGTTTCGGAATTAACTTCATGGAAATGAAAACCATGATTCAACACATAAATTAATAGGCTAATATTTTCAGTATTCTCAAGAAATAAGAATTTCTAAGTAGAAAGAATTATAAAAGATCAGAGATACTGAAGCAGATTCTTTATTAAAGAATGATGATACGTTTAAATAAGTACATAACTTTTACTTTTAATAGTAGCATTTACTTTATAATTGAGTCAGTTTCCTGAGTTAAGGCGTTTACAAATTCTAATGTGAATAAAAAATAGGAAATAAAAGAAAGAATGCATTTACTGTAATGCAATGAATTGTAAGAGTGAGTACAGAAAAAAAAAGTTTAAAAAATGATTGATTTTAAATTGGAGATATATTAACATAACCCGACTCTTAATTGGATCCACTTTAAAACAAATTTCCTTCTACTAGCCAGTGATTTCCTAATTTATAAGCACTAATGTTGTAAGTTCTGTGAATAAAAACTCACAGCACAGTTTTAAAAAATTACAAATATGCGTGTTCTAAAGAGAACTCCTGCTTAGAATTATAACAATCAGAATGTTCAACAGAACTTTTAATACAATTACTATTATGATTTCATTAAATATATGACAAGGTTAATTCAACTAAAATATATTTGTTGTATGCTGAGTTCTATTCAAAATCAAAATCATTCTTTTTTTTTTCTTCCTTTTTTTCTCTTTTGTTCTGATGTTTTGCATCAAAGCAAATAAACATTGAATTTGAAGTTATTTTAATTCTGTTTTGTAAAGAGGAGTTTCGCAGAGGCTGTGAGAATTGATTTCCTAAGTAAAGTAATTCACATTCAGTAGGTTTGGACTGATACTAAAGAAATCGATAAATAAAATATAATTAATACCATGTGTTTTAAACATGTAAATGCAGAAGTAATGACATTAAAAAACAAAATAAATGAGATGAGCACAAGGCCATTATAGAAAAGATTTGCAAAACTGTTTTTAATATTGTTTCAAAATTAGAATATTTTACAACAAAAGTTCTTAAAACATTCAAATGAAAACAAAATAAAAAAATTATTTTCATTATTATTATAAACCAATTTACCTGTATTATGACATGAAAAGATTTACTCTCATAATATATATTTAAACTGGTGGATCCAGAAAGTGCTTTAGGAGTGAGGGGGAGGGAGGCAATTACTGTTCAGTCACATCATATAATATTTTTTAAATTTTTTTTGTTATTAGCATGAAATAAAAAAAGAATATATTGATGTGTTGACTGCAATTAAATCTATATGGGAATTATTTTGAATAAATTGAAGAAAATTACCAAAAATGTTGGCTTTATTACTTATTTGTTTATTTATTTTACATCAAAAACAGTTAAAAAATGTGTGTGATGTGCTATGGGGAGAAGTGAATTCTGTGCACAGTTTCAAAATTCTGTGATCCCTACCCTAAGTCATATACTACTTGAATTTAAAATACAGAAAGTAAATGGGCGGTTTTTGCAAGGATTGTTAACAAAATATTTGCTCTGATGTAATAAAATTTATTTTCAAGGATAAATAAGCAATAAGCTTGGGCTCTTACCCCTTATCATGTCCTTTGTTAAGGAATAACACTTCCTGCTGCGACAACATTAAGGACGATAATTTGAATAACTATATTTCCCACTGAATTCTAGAAGACCTGCACAGAGATTGAAGTTACATTTATGATCAGAAGCAAAACAAAGGGTCATCTCAGCATTTGCACAGATGACTACGTCGAGTGTTATAGTTATAGACATCGCTGCTTTCTGAAAATATATTCCCATCCTTAAGCAAGTCATTTTTGACAGAAAACACAGATTCATAAATCAACAGACAAGATAATGGTAAAATTCTTAGATTAATAGAGGTTTACAAGGCTTATTTTGTGGGAGACAATGGCCCTTGGACCTGCCACTGATTTAAACTTACACTTCTTAATGAAATATGTGATTGGTAAATTACTAATATAATTTACTATAATAAATGTAAATTTATTTATAATATAGGAAAACTTACCTGTTATTAAAACTTAGCTATCAATTTATTTTTATTTTTAAGCCCCAAGTGAACATAATACCTTTAAGTTGATTGAGTCTCTCTTCTTATATATTCAACATTATATTTTATTACTTTTAACATTATTTTTCCTGACTTACAGATGTGAAGCAAACCTCTCAAATTCTGGATTCTATTTCATCAGATTCAACTGAAACGGAATAACCTTTGCAGTATTTGAATTCCCGGCATAAATCAGTTATGCCAACTTAACGTTCCACGATTCTGCTCTGTTTGGTTGGCTTACCTGACCCTTCGAGCAAGATTCAATATGAAAACAAACATGGGTGTTGGAACAGATAATTTGGGCCTCACAAATCATAGAATTTTTGAAATATTACGAGATGGTTTGGGGAGTATTAATACTAAAACTCAAAATATCATTGACTGCAAAGGCGATGTGTTATATTTGTGGAATCCGGTGGAGCAGAATATCCTAATTTTGAACATCAAGAATGTGAAGGAGCAGAACGCAGGAGGTACTAAATATCAAGTAAGTACGAGTATTATTCTTTAAATTCTCAGATTAAATACGCTTGTTCGTTCAGGTCGTCATAGTGGGGCGTGATGGGGCGTTAATTGTGAAAATCAGCTCTTCAGAAGAGCACATGAAAGTGTGAGGTTATGTTTCAGTAATCAATACAGTGGCTGAAGGATGTATATTGTGATATCTGATGTATCAAAAAGCAAAACGATAATTCAGTTTCATTTATATCTTTAATGTATTCTGTATGATGTTAATATTTAAGGAAAGTACTGTATAAGTGATATAAGTGTTTTTTCTTCTTCAAAATACATCTGCAATTATGTGCTTTGTTGTGGTGCTGTGCAAACATGTGGTTAATAGTAGAAGTAGAGGATACTCAGTTTGTACAGTTCTCGCTCTTAAACAGCATTATATATATTTGAAACTTCAGCATTCAGTCACGGAATATGCTGGTGTGATAATGCTATCAACGTGAGGGTTTGTTGGCAGTGTTCTTTAATATAATTTTGAACAGTACTTGATTTTGTAAGTAATTTCCAAATTTATGCTTACTTTATTGCAATATGATATGCTTCTGCAAAAAATTGCATTTTCTGTCACACGAATTGCACATTAGCATCAGAGTTCTGAAGCTATATTAATGAATAATTATATCTAGAAAGGCAATCCCCATTCCATTACAGTAACTTGAGAAACACAGAAGTTTCCCTTTACAAGTAAAATCAATATTACAGAGATGTTCAGGGATTTTACATGGTGCTCATATTTTATTTTTTTATTTATTGTTTCTTGCGAAGACTAAATTATTTCTTGTTTCTTGTTATGTTCTTCTAAATTTGTCAAGAGGATTAATGTACAATTTTCACTTAAGAGAAGTTTTTCTCTGTGAGATAAATAATAAGCTAAATATTTTTTTTGTGAACAGATTCTTTATAAGCGTATACATTTTTCTTCTTTATTATATCAAATTTATTATTAGATCTTGCACTAAATTGGGAACACATAAAGGATTAAGTACTAAAGTCAAATTATACCAATACATTCTGAAGTGAACATTGGTGTAGGCAAGTATTATTGAAAAATTTTGTATCTTTATCAAATTAAATTTTCATTTTTTACAAAAATAATATAAAAATATTATTTTATGTATAAGATTTCTCGCGTCATTTTGAGAATTTCTATTCATTCAGTGAAGGTGATTTTAGAGATCTTTTTCTGTTTAGTGTCATCATTTTAAAACCCTCCTCAGCGTTTTGTTTTTTGCTGGTTTTTGAGAAGGAATAACATGTGTTGATTTGAAAATACTAAAGTGATTTATTAAGAATGGATTGTCAACTCATTATTTCTTTCTGAGTTTGGCAATTGCTTATGATGAGTAATTGTTTAAATGCTACACGATTGGATTTTACAGATTTAAATTTGATTATCAATTTCGTTTGTAGCAAAGGTGTACATAGATGATCCAGTTTCATAATTTTACCAATTAGTGATTGTAGAATTTTAATTCAGAATTACCCAGTGAGTGAACCATTTTTTTAACTTTGAAAATATTATTTTTCATTTTCTTGTTTCTTTTAAGTGCTGATTTGTATTTGAAATGATATGTATATGTGGTGTAAATTCTTTGCATTAATGCTAATTACTAGTTATAAACTTTTGTTTAATTTGTTTACTATAGTGTACTGTACATGTAGCATACTGTTACTATACCGTACATACATGATTGTAGCAATTGCTCTCCCTTTCTGTGTTGTTAATACACATTATGTTGCTAATTAATATTATCATTATAATAATTTATTGTTCAGTGATGATACGGTTCATTGACATATATTGAATATACATGTTATTTGTCTTTGCAAAATTTAACTCTACACTATATGGCATCATCTACGTATGAAAACTGTGACTAAAATCAATGTGTTTAATAAAAAGATAATTTTGTATCCAGTTGTACATGCGTGGAAGAAAGATTGATTGATCTCAAAAACTGTTCATACATTCAGTTCAACATGACTGAAAGTGTTTTTTTATGTACTGAAAATGCTATCAGTGTGCTACTTTACATTATGTATAAACTTGAAGAAAAATGCATGATTACTTTGTTCTTAAAATCGACTTTTATTATAAAAATTGAAATTTATATATTTATAATAAAAATTAATTTAAAAAAAGCAATTCATTTAACTGAAAAGCCATCATAAATTCTTGGAGGACATATACTGTATGCACATGTAGGCCTCTTAACTGGCTGTTTTGGAAAGAAGTGATCGATGGTTCTTAGAATTGACCCTATTCAACAGCAATATCTGTGGATGTCGCCAAATATACCATGTAAAAGGAACAATATCCTGGATTTTTCATTCATACTGGCCTCTCAAGAACGGTATTCTATATATTTTGATTTTTTTGGTTTCCAGTTCGTTTGTTAAAATTTGAAACGCAGTCATTTTCGTGATTCAATTAAGGAAAGAAAGACGTTTACAGTACCTTTTAGTGGCTAGCAGCAGCAAAAATGTTGCTGAACAAAACCGCACAAAATGATTTTCGAAAAGAATACTACGCACACCGCGCAAGAACAACAAACAAAATTCTCGCGTAGAACGCTGCCATAAATTCAAAATAGGCTTGACTAAAACTGTTATAACGCTGTCAATGCAACAGTTCTGCCTACTAAAAATACCAAGAATACAAAAAAGGTGCTTTTCCGTAAAGCAACAAATGAATTGGAAATATTTAATACGGGCAGGCTTCTCTTCGTCAATGGCTTCGCCTTGCTGTCGCCGGCGTCAGCCGTCATTATTATAAGCGATGCATGGAGTATGGGAAAGCACTTGGTACGCGCAGTATGAGATTAATCAAATACTTGCATTTATTTATTTAGTCAAAAACTGTATGTGACGTATGGGGGAGAAAATCATCTGCGCACCTTTCTTGGGTTTCAGAATCCCTTCCCAACAATTTAACTATTAATAGTTGAA
Source organism: Teleogryllus occipitalis (assembly GCA_011170035.1). Lineage (NCBI taxonomy): Eukaryota > Metazoa > Arthropoda > Insecta > Orthoptera > Gryllidae > Teleogryllus > Teleogryllus occipitalis. The sequence continues at coordinate 390,072 of BLKR01000778.1, read as the reverse complement.
ATATAATAATAGTAATAATAATAATAATAATAATAATAATAATAATAATAATAATAATAATAATAAATTTAAAAAGCGAGAGATTTACATTTCAAAAACTAGATATTTTCGTTGCCGAATTATAGAAAATTTATTTGTAACGGTAAACGAACGAACAGATTTGATTTTTCTGTATTGCTAACAAAATAGAAACTCACCCTAAGCTCTACTACCACTACAAGCAAAAGAAAAGCTCAACAAAACGTGCGCAATGTTTTGAAAATGCGCTTAAAGCAAAGAAAAATGACGTAAAAATTTGACCAAAAAGTGTTCAGATGAAGAACTCAAGCTTTTGGATACGTTACTGATGTAATCAGAACTTCTTCTATTCGTTCAAATGAACTCATCTTTTAATTTTTCGGTTTGGGTTGTCCTTTACCAGGAAAACTCTGTCTTTAGTTATCCCGAAATCGGCTGAACCAACAATGGCGCTGATGGCGTCACAGGAACCTCTCATTGCATACAACGGGTGACATTACAATTTCTGAGCGAAACATTCGAATAGGCTACTCAGGAATTCTGTAGAGAACATTTGTTGCATCCCGTAGACATTATTTGAAGCAAGTACCATTAAAATGATATTAAAATCAGTGAAATCAACAAAAAGTGCATTAAAATGACAGGAAAAGGTAAAAAAAAATTACTTAGTCGTAGTCGACGAAAATTGCAAAAAAGGGCTTATAAAAATAGGTCATTTTCTTTTGTTATAACATACAATTAATTTCTGTACTAAACGGTATTATTCTAAAGCGTAAAGAAAAAAATGACATTTCATTAAAATCCACCCCCCTACTGATTACAAATCAGGTTTAGCATCCGCATGTGAAACGAATCATAGTTTTGAAAAGCATTAGTCTTGGACCTGGGATTCTTAAACTGGAACGCGAATCCTTTGCGGTTCGCGGGAGGCTTTTAGATGGTACGCGAACAACTTACACGGGGATTCGAGGAAGAAATGAACCACTCTTTCATTTGCCAGTTTTGGAAGAAAATGGGTCTTCGATCAGCCAACCCCTTATACGCTCGTCTTGGAGTATTAGTTCCATAGGAAGTTACCCGAGGGAGAATCAGAATGAAGAAATGAAATTAAATGAAATGAAAAATTAAATGAAAATGTTAATGATTCAATATCTCTGAACAAGTTAATACTATTTAGTCTTAGTTGCTAATTATACGTTATTATTAGTCATGTTGCGGCTAATTCCTGTTATTAAAAAAAAAGTACAAGCGGAAAATGCTGGGTTTTCTACGAGCAATGTACATTCACACACAGACACTTTTTTGTGATGGGCAATAAAGATCAATTTCTGTTACATTGTTTTGCTTACTCCATGAATTAGAAAATTAAGTTAGAACCCGTTGATTTTCTTTAAAATATTTACTTCACGAGTTTAAAATAATTGTTTCATTAATTCAAAATAATTTAGCAAGATGACATTTGAAATACATTACAGGAATCATAATCGTAGGGGTAGGGAACATTAAAATTTTAGTGATATGAGAGAAGTACAATGTTGTTACAACAAGGTTGAAAACCTGTGCCTTACATTGTAGTAAGCAGACATTATCTGAGTAGAATACGGAAACGTATTCGCTTGGGAGGTTTGATTAACAGCATGAGAAGGAAGCCAAAGTAAATGCTATTTTCATGATTTTACAGCTGAGCGCGGGACCTTTCAGATATTAAATTGCCTATTCTATATTTGGATTTTCTTAACGTGGCGTCTCAAGGTCATGAGCAAAGGAGGGATAGGGAAGGTAGACTCCAAATGTAACGTCACTACAACTCCGATTTTTTTGCGGCTCCATTTTGGAGTCTGTCTTCCCTTTCCCTCCTTACCGCGTGACCTTGAGATGCCACGTTAAGAAACCCCATGTATAGTTACTAACAAATACTAATGTTTTTGAGACGTCAACATTTTTGTATCAGTCCCGCACCGTCGGCGTCTGCATTGCTGTCTGTCTCTGCCCGTCAACTTCTTCGCCCGGTCAGTGTGGCTCCCGAGAGGACGTCTGTCCGTATGTCAGTTCATCAGTCCGTTCGGCCGTCAATGTGACGACCAGTCTGTCCGTTCCCGTGCCCTTCAGCCAGCCAGTCCACCCGTTGGCCCGTCCGGTCGTCTCCGCCGAGGACGACCTTGGCACCACAGAGCCCTGCTCTTGGCCCGCCTCCCGGCGCTTCCTCCGTTATCGCTTCGTCCCTCGGGCAGGGCTCTCTCTCGCCTCAATCCAGACGGACAAAAAAGTGTCGGCCGCGGCGGTCTCCCGCGCTCATTGATCCCGGAGCCCCGCAGCCTCCGCCTCCGCCGTCCGGCCGACTGGCCAGCCCAGCCCAACCGCGGGGCGGGGCGGGGCGGGGCGGGGGCGGGGCGCGGCACCTTAGGGCCCGCGGACGGACGGACGGGGCTCGCGCGGACGCTCCCGTTCTCATCATTCTTCATCACACGGGCCATTAGGTGGCCCCGGGCCATCCGCGCGCGCCCAGCCGCCCGCCGCCACGCCGCCGGCCCGGCCCGGCGCGGCGCCCGGCTTAGCTCCAAGTCGCCCGGTGGCTCCGCCGGCGCCGCGCCGTCGTGATTAATTATGTGATACTCTTAATGGCGCGGGGGTGCTCGCGCGCGCGGCCGCACCGTTTCGCCCCGCCCCGTCCCGCCCTTAGCGGCCGCACGTCGCTCTCTCCGCTTCGTCCCCGCCCACGCCCTCGCCCTCGTCCCGCCCCCTGCCACCGCTACAGGTGTAACCGGCCGAGGGGACCGGCGCAGAAAGTGCCAGCGCTTGTGTTGACCCCTCCTCGGCAGGCGAGGGCACATATATTTTCTTGGAGGTTGAGGACGTAGGGGCGGCAATTCGCGGGGAAGAGAAGGCGTTGAGTGCTGATCGAAGTTGTGCGGTTTGCGGAATTGCCGTTGTTCGGTGAACACCGCCGTAATACAAAATGGGTATTAGTTAGAAGTGTTTAGCTTCATTTATTCCTGCAATGCACAATGTACATTAATGTATATTCTAAGCACTGCACTTCAAAGATGAATAATTTTGATTACACTCTAAATTCTTTGCCAATCGTCTTTCCGTCTAATTAACGAATAATGAATATCTAGATTGGGAAATTGTAGGATAGAGCTATGAGTTTTAACAGTTATTCGAATAGGATGCCATAGTTTTAGCGGTAAAAATATGAACGTGTTGTTTCTGAAATTAATATAAAGAATTAGCGTTCCCATTTCCTAACAGTATTTTGTGCAGGTCTCATAGTTCTGTATTTCAGGTTAACAAACCGATATATTTTTTTAAATTTATATTTAACGAATTCTTTTGTCTACATTGATTGCTGTAGATTTTTAAGTTGTAAGACTAATTCTGCAAAAGATAGAATTTGAAGAAATATTTTGCCTTTTTTCGTATTTGTGTTAATGTTTCGTAATTTTTAGGGCATCGGTCATTGAAAATGCAATGTCTTCGTATTGTAAAGATTCTTTGCTAGTACAAATGTTCAGGAAATTGCGTTCTTTTTCCCGTCTCTAATTCTTTTATTGATTCAGGTGTTCCAGCAAAATAAGATTGAACTCCAAACCCACTAAAGAAGCTTCATTTGCTTTGGTAAATGTACGACTTTTGTGTTATATTCTCCTGATAATGGAAGAAATTAGTCCCGTAAATTACATTTGATTACGAGAAAAAAGAAAGCGTTTGGAAAAGAATTGGGGCATGGAAACGAGATTCCTCGAATGCATCGTCTGAGCAATGAAAAACGGTGATCACTTCGCTTCGAAAGTCTCGGTTCAGAGCATCAGCCATTCTCATTCGGTAATTGAAGAAGAAAGTATGTCGAACAATATAAAGATCAAAGGTTTATTACAAGCGTGCAATTAAGGTTGAGAACGCCTTTTTTTGACAGAATAATTACTCTGTTGCAGAATGTCTCCGAAACTGTTTCAAAAAATTAATTAACGCTGAATCTAGAATGCTCGATAGATTACATTCGGGCAATATTGCTTCGATTAAAAATAGCTTTTCTTGTTTATTTAGGTAAAAAGAGGAAGTAGAGTTTATGCGTGCTCTCAAAATGTGGCCTTAGCGTGTTCCTTTTGAAATGATTTTATTACCTATTAATGAACTGCGTTAGAGCCCATTTTTTAATATCGAGAAATTTGACAAATAGCAATCGTTTGCAGTTCGGCAAACTTTTGATTTATTGAATGGTCTTTTATTATTTCAATTCAATTTAGTGCTTGTATTAATATTTTGAGGGCTCTTTTGAGTGATACAACTATGTTGAGAAGAGTTTATGATATTCTTATTAATACACTGTGAATCTATCGACTGAGGCTAATTCTAGTTCTGTGATTTGTTACACGATCCTTAAAAAGGTCATTCGTAAAAATTTGCAGCTCCCAAATTGATTTTGTGAATTGACATATATCTCGAATAAAAGCTAGAAAATATTGTTGGATATTTCTCTTTCCCCAAAACGAAATATAACCGATTCACTCGATCGCACGGCGATAACAGCGTTAGGACTTTACTCTTCCAATATTTTTGTCCACGTGGTCGTCGCGGGTTCGAAACGTGCTTTCCTTGGGGCGGGTGCGACCTGCGCCGTAGCGCCCCGCTCGACTGCTGCGGGGGAGGAGCAGCTTCGGTGGCAAGATTACCATTCCACCGCATTGATTGTGAAGCCGCGTTGCCTCCTGTATCGGAGGGCGCTCCCATCTCGCCTCACGGCCCTTCCGCTTGCGGTGCTACCCGCCCCGGCATCTCGGCCTTGCATCCCGCTCCGTCTCGTTCCAGTTGTATCACGAGGGTTCTCGTCCCGCCCCACGTGGCTCCGGTGCCGTGATCACTTGTATCAGGAGGTACCTCGTCCCGCTGCCCCGCCTTGCTTGGTTCCACCCTGTTCTTACGTCCCGCCCTTCGTTACTAGATGGAATCGAAACGTGCAACCGTGCCCCGCCCCGTCTCATCACGCCTTTCCCCGCCTTTCCTCGACTTCTCGCAACCCGTCACGACTCATGGCGACCCCCCTCGCCCTGTCCCGTCCAGTTGTATCTGAAGATGCTTCGCAACGTAGCCCCGCCCCCTGGTCGCGATCGGCCTTGTTCCGTCCTGCTCCGCCTCGTCTTGCCCCGCCCGCTCCGCAATGCCCGCTCTCCCCCTTCTCGCTCCGTCCCAGTCCGCTCGTCGCCCCACCCCGCGTCTCGGCGCGGCCCCGTGCCGTCCTCCGCCGAATGGCACCGCGCGGTGAATGTGTCGCTGCCGCCCGCATTCAGGAGGCACGCCGCGCCGCCTCCTACCGCTCCGCCCCACGCACTCACACACACACCACGAGTGTGTGTATGTGTGTATAGGCGCGACGTATATGCGCCTGTCTCTAGGCTTCCGCGTGCGGCGTTCCTCTCCCCGCCCCGTTGTCTCGCAGCCCCGCCCCCTCGCGCGGTCGCACGTTCGCAGCCTCCGCTGCGCCGCGCCGCGCCGCGCCGCTCCCCTCGCGGCCGGGTGGATTCAGCGCCGCGCCGCACGCGTCATCCCTGGCATTCCAATGACGCCCGCCCGCCCGCCCCGGCCCACCCCGCGCGAAGACAGTTCGTCTTTGTCCCTGCCGCCGCCGGGGGCGTACTGGTGGGTGGTGTGGGCGGAGGAGGATCTCCTTTTTTCGCTTCGGCTCTTTGACCGTTATGCGGTTGGCGATTGGAACAGTGTTATTTGTTTACGGGAGTTGCTTTATTTCTTGTGAGGGAGTTGTGACGATACCTGAGAAATGAGATTGTTTTTCTTTCAAATGTAGACGATGGTGTTTGTGTGTAGTGTGTGCGAAGTTCTTAGTTCATATTTTTCTAGATTTCATTTTCGTTGATTCGTTGCTATGTCAATAATTTATTTCGCAATCGTTTCTAGAAAAGTCACTTCTAGTCATGAGGCCATCGCGAAAACAATGAAAATAAAAATATATAATAACCCGTTTGATATTTATTCAAAATAGGCACTGAGAATACATGTGAATTGCAAATTTTTTAACTAATCTTATTCTCGTTTTGTAGCGTTAAACTTGCCTGTATGAATGTATTAAATCGACACTTTAAATTAGCCGTATCCAAAGTGGTGGATATCTTCTCCTGGGAGTCGATTTGAACTTTGTGAGGGGTGAATAATATCAAAAAAGGGAGGGGTCGACAACAGTTAACATCGACTTCCCTCGCATTTCATTTTTGTTTTTTCGTGATTATATGCTGTTTTAATAGGGATTCAATTTAAAGGATAAAAACGTTTTATCTCGTCAACACCACCAAAAGTATCTCTCGTACGAAAATTCATATTTTTGCAAGAAGCAAAGCGAAGTACGAACTTAACAACTGTGCATGCATTGTCAATTCCAACGAAGGAGGGCAAGGGCGGGGAAGAAAACTCTTGCTTGGGCGAACATCATATATTTTCACTTCATTTTTGTTTTTAATGAAATTATTTTATTTTGTTAGGCTTAATTAATTTCCATTTTTATTTCATAAATGAAAACACTATCCGTGGTATTTTGCTTTAATTTTCGCCAGTTCTGGTTTTGGTTTTAATTGAAATGATAGTGCCATTGTCAACATTTTCTTCTTAAGTGATTTATTTATTGATTAGTGAACAAAACTTAATTATTGATATCCAGTGAAAAAATTCATACGAAGTACTGCACAACTTTATTAGGGTGAGTAGATAAAGTTAATTATTTTGTGAGGTCAACGGTTCTCAAAAACTGTCTGTGACCAATAAAGTTTGGGAAAACCAACTCTAACCTTTCATGAATGTGTGCGTGTGCGCGTGCGTGTGTGTGACTCGGCTCAAGATAGTCCTATTTCACATTTTCAACAAAAGTAAGATAATACCTCTAACATACTCCGCATATGGATTATTGTGCGATTATTGTGATGCTGATGTAACAAATGCCGCTGAATGCCGGAAACATTTAGTTGAATGCTCGGAGACGTGAAAAGTCGGTTTGAAACCTTTATCTTATCTCATTTCTCAGAATGAATTCGCTGTGGCAGAAGACTACCTAAAGACAAGCCCTTTGTACAAACGTGGTTGGAACTTATGCCAGGTTATGTTTCTCGTGCGGTATTACATTGATTATATCGTTTTACATTTCCTTGGCTTGTGTAATGGATATTCAAACGAGTACTTGCGCGACTTGTGTAGGAATCATAATTCCTTTACGCAGCGATTCGTAGCGAAGCGGCTCGCCGTAGCATGAATCATAGCGGCGTGTCGTTTTCGATATTTGACCTCAACGAGGCCGCTTCGCTTCTCCGCTGTCGACTTGGCAAACAAAAGGCGGCGAGCGGCATCTTCGCCTCTTCCACCCGCCGCGCCGCGCCGCCGCTGTCGCGACCGCGGCTCCCGTGCGCAGCTCGTTTGCGCCCGTGTGTGTTTATCGCCGGCGAGCAGTTTCCGGCGACCGGTTCCTCGCTTTACAGCCCTCCACCTCCTCGCCCGTGGCGGCGGCGGCGGCTGCTGCTGCTTCGGCTCGCATTGTCGCGTGAGGCCTTTGTCGCCGGCCGCCGCCGCCGCCAGGGCCTTCCGAATGTCGCCGGTCGCGGCCCCTGGCGGCGCCGGTTTATGCCCCGGCCCGCCCGCTCGCCCCAGCCACCCCGGCATCCCGAACTCGATAACGGCTTATTCCACTCAGCAGTATTACCCGACGCGCCCTGCCCTGATCTATTTGCAGGCTGTCTCAAGCCAGGCGCCGTTGAAACCGCTGTACTCACTCGAAATTCAATTTGACTTCGCTTATCGGGAGAGAGTTGGAAATGCGCGTTGAGACATCACAGAATGGCTTTGTTTCGATTGCGAAATATTAGCGTCGCCCGACTTGAATACTGGTGACTGGGCAGGGGCCAATGTGTTCAGTTATAAGCAAAGTGTAATGTGTTTCCTCGCATGCAAGCTATATACAGTACAAAACTTTCACAATCAAAAATATGTTGTAATTCGTACAGACAATACCCGAGGTGGTTCTTCAACGATCATTCGAATAACAATATTTAGGGCCACCTGTGTTGCAATGTGAAATTGTAAAAGTATTCGTGTCGTGGAGGTTAGGATAATAACCCTTGAGAAGTAAAATCTTATATTCATGAAATAATGTATAAAAATATAATATAACGAACATAAAGTCGAACATTATTAAACTATCTTTCTAAAACAACTTTTTTTATAGTGACTGTGTGCAATGTAGATATTTTTCACAAAACGTAACCCATCGACAATCAGCGTGACCTAATATCTGCATTAAACTATTTACGTACCTGGAGCGAGTGGCATTTCCACAGGTGATAATCGCGACTTTTTTGTGTGTTGGACGTTCTCAAACAAAAAAGAGGAGTAGCAGTATTGTATATCGCCGCCCCAGCTTCTAGCTCATCTCGCACCTCCCCATTGTCTCGCATCCTTCCTTGCCCTCCTCTCGCCAAACGCCAAGTCTCTCGGTATCGTAACGACTTCATTAACGAGCAGTAACAGAGCACATTGACTGCTGAAAAGCGTAATGGGAACAAATGACATTTACTTTACGTCGCGTATTAACCTTTCTTCAGCACCTCCCTTTCTCCGCGCGAAACCGGCTTCTTGTCCTCATATATTTTAATATTCTCTTGTTTTTGTGTTATTACCGACTTCGGGAAAGGAGAGGGTAGGGGAACGCGCCGGGGTATGGCCTATAGAGAGTGACTGATGCGGCTGGGAAGAAAAGGGAATATTTTTCCTTGACTGTGACAAAAATGTTCTCTTCTCAATTTTTCAAAACTGGAAAAGTACCTCCATTTACTCTCCTCCTCTCCTTGGCTCCCGACGCCATCAGAATCTTTCTCCTTCCTTTGCCAACGTTTTCTTTGAGTTCCCGCATATTTTCTAACCCGTTCCCTCCCTATATCGCGCGTTTTCGCTCCAAATTTCCCTCCCCTCCCCTCCCCGCCCGCCCCCGCCGCCCGCCCCGTCGTTTCGCACCAGTCACCTCGCGGATGGGAGGGTCTCGACGTACAGTGGGTGACTGTGCGGTTGTAGGCGGACGTCACCTCGTAGCCCTAAACTTCGAAATTTCTGTTACCTTGCCCTCGTTTATGGTGCATCAAACTAATGACGATGCTTTCTGGCGAGAGCATGGGTCAGGGGACGTGGTATACTAGCTAGCACGTGCTCCTACCATCACTAGGGACCGGGTTTGATCCCCGGCCCATCCATGTGAAATTTATGGTGGACAAAGGAAGCTCTCGAAATCTTTTCTCGTTGTTAATTCGTTTGTCCTGCGTCTCATTCCATTTTTCCATCATTATCGCTGTTATCTACTGATAGGTGATAGGTCATCACATGTGGGTCATAATGACCTCAGTAGTTAGAGTGCACCTTAAACTCCAATTAATAAACCAATTATTGTAGAGAGAAGATTGCGATTGTTACACTCCGAGCATCACCAATATATGACATGGTCTCCGATCACCGTGATAGTCGCTATTACCGACGATGTCAGAAGATTATGTAGTTCTTTCTTTACTCATTTCTAGATAACGTTGTCACATACGCGTCTTAACTACTCATACAGATTGCTCTCTAGTTGCGATATTGCAGTACTTTCCAGTTACCGCCTTTTCCTATGGACGTTTAATTTGCAGTGTGCCATTTTTGGATTGATGTATTCTATCAGTTCACTTGTTCATCACATGAAAGTGCTGACACGCGTTAATGGTTTCACCTAAATTTTAGATCACATTTTCGTGTTTTTCCTGATCTCCCTCATGTTGATATTATTTCAAATAGATTAGTACTGAAAGATTATACCCAATTTCTCTTTGAATTCCTAGGCCCACACTATTTTTCCTTTTTCATGCCCACATTCATTTGCAATGTGCGTATTTCAGCGTGAAAGTAAAAATCGATGTTTGCAGTCTGCGATTGGAGGCACGTCTTCTCCCAGCCAGAATCGCCCGTCTGCCCACCGTGCGCTCGCCCCGCCCCGCCCCGCCCTGCCCCGCCGCGACGTGCAGTCTGCCTCCGCCATCGCCATCGCGTCTCCCTCGACACTCCAGTCATGCATCTTACTTCCACATATAGAGACAGTGCCCGAGACGAACTGCGCGCATGTATATATGTATACACCCGCGCGGGCGCAGGGACGGGAGCGGGGGCGACCGTAGTAGCTTCGCATTTGTCACCTTTCATATGCAAAATAAGGGTGAGCATCGCCCACTTTTCACCGCCAAGGGGGTAATATTGAAGTAAGGGGATGTTTATGTGGATTCAGAGACCAATATTCGTGTATAGCGAGTGAGCGAGAGAGGGGTAGGGCTCGGGGAGCGCCGAGCGCAGGGGGCGGGCGGGGGGAGGGGAGAGCACGTAGACGGCGGCGGTGGCGATGTCTGCGGGGAGGGAAGATGGAATGTGATAGAGACAATTCACGGCTGTATATCTTGACTTTCACTGTTCCCAAGGAATTTGCCCCGTTTCTTTCCTTCTTTTTTTTTTTGGCGCGCGGGCCCGGCACGTTTCTTTTCTTTCGTGTTTTACCTTGTTGGGCGCGCCCATTCGCTTGCAAAGTGAGCATGTTTATTCCGTGGGGGAGGGGCGTGTCTCCCCCCGGGCCCGAGCCGCGGAGAGCGGGTTCCCCCCGGGCGGCGGCGCCTGCCCGTCCGCTCGCTCCCGCGCGCGCCGAATTGCTTCATTGACGCGCGTATTGAAAAGTACTTTTTTTTTTCCTGTGAGCGGCGCGCACCGGGGTGCCCTGACTCCATTTCCCCGATTGCTGTTCGGCTGCCGTTCGCAAACGCCGGCGATTTTGGCTTCGCGCCGCCCCGCGCTGCTCGCGTGAAAAATGGCACGGATTGGCGTGCGGGTGCGTGTTTTGGATGTGGGATTTTTGGGGATTGTTTTGGTAAAACTGGCAGAATATATTAGGTTGCGGGTAGCGGAATATGTTAAGACTGGCGTGTGTGTTTGAGATGGACGATTTCAAGAGAGCTGATATTTAGCAGCAAAGGATGCATGAAAAAGCTAATAAAGTCTTTGATTCAGTGACAAGCAAAATTATTGTTTTTAGAAAAAATCAAATTATCAGCAAAATTTCGAATTTAACTTAAGCCGCAGGTTACATTGAAATTTCAAGTTTTAAAAATTTAAAAGAATAGTATTTATAATTAAAATTGGTACGTTTGTGGTTATAAAAATAATTGAAAAAAAATGCCAATCATATGTTTATACAAGGTGGAATGCTTCTTGTCACCGCATTTTCAAGAATAAGAATTTGTATTTTTCATCCTGATAATGGTTTATGGAATTCGACTCTTTACTATCATTATTTGTGCTTGTAATACTCTAGATGGCAGTCTAATACGTCTCTGGAATCAACTTATTGGATAAACAACCAAATTTGTCTCTTTAAGAGAATTCCAGTGTTGATCGCAGTCGGCCTTGCTACATAAACCACCACAACGATGTGTTTGCGGCATTCCAGTCCTGCCTTACATTATCGATCATGTAAAGAAAACAAAAAAAGAGCGTGGCGGGCGCCGCTGTCGCGTCGTGCGCCGTTATAGACTGGAGTCGGCGCTCATAAGAAATGAAGAATGGGCGGCGGCGCGCGCGTATCCGCGCGATGCGTCTTCTTGCGAGGCGCGATGGCTCCCCGCACTCGGCGAAACAAACATATGAGCGCGTTGAGAGCAGTTGACAGCCGCGGGGCGGACCGTTGACGAGGAATGGCAGGTCGTATCGCGCACGTATCCCGCCTCAAACAAAAAGAGATGTATTTTCATTTCCTCTGGCCTGCCTGTCACCTCGAATTCTTATTTCGGCAAGAGTAACGACACGACGCGCCGGCCCACGTCCCCCGAAAGCCCGCCCGCTCCGCCCCGCCCCGCCCCGCCCGCCCGCCGTCGCCCAAAGGCCCAGGCTCAGCACGAGGTGGCGGGTGTTGACGAGAGGGTGTGGGTGACGTTGGATACGACGGCTTGAAGTAGTTGAGCTTTTCGTGTGTTACGTTGTGTCTTGCTAGATCGGCCCTCATTTTTTACCCTGTAATGTCATCTCCTCTTTCTGCCATGTACATCGTAGAGAGAGGTCGTACCCTTTTTATATTTTTTTTTTTATTTTGCAAAATTTATTTGCCTCAATTGCAATACAGGCTGTACAAGTTGTATAGGACGTTTTCCACGTGGAAACAATTGAAGAGCTTATTTCCTCTTATCTCCATGAAACAATGTTTCGGGAAGGAAACTTATTCACATTCAGCCGTATAGTTCACGATAAGATTCAGCGGTTTTCGGATACCGTTGAACATAGGAGAAGCACATTTTTTTAATAGTGTGGGGCAGCATAGTGGAGACGCGTCTCAAGTATATGTTGATTGTATAACTAGAAAATAAACGATACTGGAAATACATCACTTTGAGAATAATCACTTCAATTGACTTGTGTTGAAAAGTTGAGGATATAATTAGAGCTAATAGTCAACTTCTTTTTTAAGCGTACTGACGTATCTGATTTAATTAAAAATTCAGAGAATAATCATTAGAACTTGTGTTGAGATTAGGAGGAGGAACAGAGCAGATGGTCTAAAGTGTGCGTAATATTTTAAATGGGCAAGATTATTGTAATGATAATTCTAAAATCGAAATCAACTCTCGCGTTTATGGAATCACATCTTTTATGGAATAAAAGTAGGGATATGCATTTAGGTCGCTTTTTGTCATTATATCCACATAATACAGTTGAAGTTTGATGGTTGACAGGAGGCGTGACGTGTTTTGCATACACCCCGTGCAGTCTTCACGTTTTTCTTGGTAGTCGCAGTACATTCTCGTATTATTCTCTTATTCTTCGTCAGTAACATCGCATGCCGCGATATCCTTCGCAGCGAACATAAATTTTCACCCTCTTAATCATCCCGGACTCGTCAAGTGCGCTCGTCGCCCGTCGGGTCGCGGACGAGTCGCCTGTTTGTCGGGATCTCCACTCCCCACCCCCACCCCCACCCTCCGCGCCCAACCCCCGAGCTGCTGCCGCCGCCGCCGCCGCCGGCGCGCGCGGCTAATGCGACATTATGTATGCATTATTTGGCGTCGCCTGTATCTGCGCGCCTCGCCCACGCCCGGCCCGGCCCGCCCCGCCCCCGTGTCAGTCTACCGTGACTTTTCGCCTGTGCTCGATGGCTTTGTTGCTTTGTGCTCTGTTAGCGACGGAAACAGTCTCGGTACTTTACCACACTTTTTTTTTTCTTTTACATCCTCGGTTCCTTTTTTTTCATTCTTCTCTTCCCTTCTTACACAAAAAATAGCGACTTTTCTTCCTTTAGATCTTTCTGATGGAAGGGTAATGACATGTTAAGACTCGGATATTGCGAGACTGGGGTAGGGGGGGGGGCTGGTGACAAGGGCGGAATTCAAGAGTTATTCTGTCAAATTGACGTGGTATTGCCCGGAATGCGGTAGCGGCGGTGGCGAAGGCGGGTGACGCAAATGGGGCCGAGCCCGGCGCTGGAGGGGGATGCCGAGAAACCGAGACGGAAGAACGAACGCGGAAAAAAAAAGTGGGAGGGAGAAAAGGATCCGACTGCACGTCTGGCTGCTTCGAGATGTCCTCTATATGTCACGTGTAAGCCTTGCTCGCCTGTAGTCAGCAACCCGCGCTTCAGAAATCTCTTCTGGAATTTGCATTCCGCCTTCTTGCCGCGGCCGCGTGGGCCGCAAGCGGGGGCGAAGGAGTTGAGCTGGCGGTTGAGCGGACGCGTTCGATGGCATTGGGACATGTGACGTCTGACACACGTCGTGGTCGTGCGTTGAGGCATCATGTTTGAGTGTGAATCTGTAGGACTGGTATGGCTTCGGGGTAGGATCTACAGTACCCAGTACCCGATGTGCCTGTGACGATTTTCATCGACGGGTAGTGAGCAGGTGTGAGCAGAGATAGTAAATGAGCAAGACGCCGTCGGGATGGGCTGGGTAAAGTGTTGAAGATAGCTGTTCTTGAGCAGTACTTTACTAATGTACAGTAGAGTCGGCAAGGACGATGGACAAGGACGACTAAAGTCGATAAGTGTGTAATAATGTCTTTTTTAAATAGGTTGGTTGGAGATGTGGCCGAACTCAGGTGATGAGAATAGAAAACGAATTTAGATTAAACGTTATCTTCTAATATTGGCATTGGCATATTGACGCAATTGATGTAGGCTGTTTAAATGAACATAATTTAAAGGAACCTTTGTCAAGACATTTCGATCACTTTTTAAATGTCTCATTAACCATCATTCATAGAATATTATGAATTAGTATTCAATATCGGCCGTGATACGTAGCGAAACAGTGTGGTGGCGTGGGAAGCGTACGGCTTCGGCTTCTGAGATTGCAAAGTGGTGGTGGTGGGGTGGGGGATCGCGTAGGCGGCGACGCCGGTCGCGGACGGTGGTGGGGGTGACTTGCGGCGCAACGGGTGGGAGAGGTGAGGGGGCGGGGCGACCGTAGTGCATACGTAACCCATTCCGCGCCGCCCCGTTCTCGCAGCAAGAATATTCGCAGAATCATCGCGAGGGTAACGGATGGCGCCACTCAGTAGGATCGTAATGCGCCCGCTGATGTTGTAAGTCTTCCGGTCGTTGCGTTCGCGGTTCCGGGGATCCGCCCGTCTTTTTTTTTTTATTCTTTTTTTTTTCTTTGGGAGCGGTTCAAAGAGGTCGTTACCTGCGCGTTTGCGCGCTCTTCTAAATGACCGCGCTCTTTTCGACTGATGAGCACATCTTACTTGCTTGAGAACGGTTGGTATCTGGCAAAATTAGCTCGTGTGTAATAGGGAGCGTAAGAAATTAATGTTACAGAATGCAGAAAATAGTTCTTTTTTTTAGTGAAAAGTGATGTACAAACTTCGTATCATAATGTGACAATGAAATGTTTTACTACCGTTTATACCTACCCTGATCTGATATTTTGCGGATCTATGTCCAGCACGTTTGTCACTTCCAGTGGAGAATTGCGAGTTATGTGGGATCGAGCATTTGGGGTGAGTCCTTTCAATAAAGTATCATCTATGAATGGGTGGCCCTCGGTTACTTCTCTTTAAATAAAATTGCATAGAGTGTGTATTAATTGGTCGACAATTTTGTAGTTACTGATTCGTTTTGAGACTAGTTATTACAGACTCATGTAAACAGTTGTTTTCTTCTTAGGACACAACATTTCGATCCCCTAATTTGAGAGCTTCTTCATATGGTACCTCCTACCCCCTGCCAAGTATGCCCAAATTAGGGATCATAACGTTATGTGTGCAATGTGAAACGATTAAACAACTGGGGGATATAATAATTGGTTCTCTAAACCATTCAATGTTTAAAAAAAACACTGACAAACATACATTTTTGAGTCACATGTATCTTAACTCGTTTAAGTGAAGATGTTTATTTTCGAAGCGTGTCTTAAACTTTTAGTTTTAGAACACTGATTTTCTAAAAGAACTGGTGTTAGCCGAGAAGAATGACATAATATTTCGATGATGCTCAACTATTCAAGCAACTATTGCCGTGCAAGTGATGGGACGTTGTTGCGACAGAGCCGTATTTCCCGAGGAAGACGTGCGAGAATAGATGCGATGTTTCACTTGCGCCTCACACCTCCCTCCCTGCACGTGAGCGTGTACAGCGGCGTGGCAGTCCGACGCGAAGGCGTCCGCTCAGCCTCGCCCCGCCTCGCCCCGCCTCGCCTCGCCTCGCCACGCCCCGCTCCGCTGCGCCTCGCCTCGTTTCGGTCGAGAATCATTGTCGGATAATGAACCTTCACTCCGTAATTAGATTCGATTAATCTCGCGAGAATCGATTAAGGGTGTCACGCGGAGTAAATTAAGGCAGTAGTTACACTTGCTGTACCTAGGCGGGGGCGCCCCGTTATCAGTTGCGGCCTGACGGATGGTCCTCATTTAGCGGGAGCGGGTGTCGCGCGACGCCCGCCGCCAGCGACGGGGAGGGGGCGGGGCGGGGAGCGAAGGACCTGTGAGGTGCGGGGGGGGGGCGCTGGAAGCGGGGCAAGAAAGAAAAACAGCGTCCGAAGGACGAAAGAAATTAAAAGCATAAGGTAGTGGTGTCCAAAGTCCAGACGACGTCGTCCAGAGACGCTGTTGTTCGCCATCTTGGTGAGAATATTTTTCACGTATTTCTTTAGTACAAGAAGTTGTCATTCTTAGATATACAGTTTTCTATTTACTTATCAAGGAAAGGAATGTACATCACGTACTAAATTAATCAAGTGGGCAGTTCAAAAGTAAGTTTTTTTATATTTTCAATGCGGTACTTTTTCACTTCTTTGAAGTTTGCGTCGGAACTTTGGCAAAAAGAAAAAAATGTATTAATTTATATTATTTGCCTTTTATAAACAATTCATTCTCTGATAGTGTATGCGAAAGTGCAGTGCCTTCAGTGAAATGACGTTTATGAGATGAGCCACGTGTAACTGCGTGTAAACGCATTTGCGTGACAGTGGTGAACCCGGGTGAAGCACCCTCAAATCGCCGGTGTAGGACCAGCGCCATCTTGACACGAGAGCGATCTGCGCGGGAAGAGGGGGCGGGCCACTCGCATGTACCGGCCCGCCCCGCCCCGCCCCGCCCCGCCCCGCCCCGCCCTCCGGTTCTCCCCCGGGCCGAGGCCATCCGCCCCCCTCTCCGTGAAATTTAGTGGCGCGGTGGAGCGACGCGCCCGCGTGCCCGCCCGAAATTTACACGCTGCGTCCGCCGCGGAAGGGGTGCTGCCGCAGCCCCCGTCGCCCCGCGCCCGTCGCGGCCCGCGCGCTTTGCCCAGCACTGGAGAGGGTGTTGAATGGTAATCAAGGAGGCAAGGGCGACGGCGGAGGCGGGCGCGGTGGCGACGACAGGGGAATTAAAAGAAAGTGCGCTGCAGGTTAAATTAAAGGAAGCAGAGGGCGCGACGACAGATCGGCTGCGGGCGATATCTTCTTCCCTCCCGCCCGCCCGTTTGCTAGCACTCCCGCCTATTCGTTTTCCACGCCATTCGGTTTCTACGTGCTTGTCTCTCCATTCCCTTTCCACTGTCCTTTTCTACTATGTCGTGTTTCATTCGGTTGCTTTACATTATATGACGTTCAAGGCCATCCATCTCTACTTCGTCCGATCTCTACCCTGTCCATTCGTGTAACTCGTTGCCCTATGCATTTTCTAGAACCATTCAAATCTACTCGTATTATTCATGCTTTGTCTCCTCCTCTTAATCGCCACTTTCAATCGGTACACCTACGTGCGGAAAACTGAGAATATTTGGGTACCGCAATTTGCGTTCTTAGTCGATGCGAACAAAGTCAAAGTCAAAGGTGTCTTTCCATCGCCTATTAATACCATTATCGTGTGCTTTTGATCTTCCACTTTGCGAACCCCCCGAACGTCCACCATTTACTAACGCACGGATTACCACTGCTAATTTTAGGCCGTTTTTCGTGGTGTCGATGCTTTGAAGATATCGTACCGCAGAAGAAAATCATTGAATCATCTTTCACATTTCCTGTAAGGAATAGGCCAGATCGATACCTGTATTACCTCGACATTTCCTGGCGCCTTGGCATTTATATGTGTTCTCCTTTTCGCAGTCAGAGATTGATCTGACTGTCGGTTTTTAATAGTGTAAGCGAAAATTGACAGTGTTGGGACACGCTGTGAGCTCCCTACCAGTATCCCATTATGTGTTGTAGCTATCTAGCTAGTGTTGTTCACCTTCGATATCTGCCTCCCTGTCCGCCCTTCTCTCTCCCCCTCTCTCTCTTTCATCCTTTCTCCCTGCCAGCGTCTCAGTGTGTGGATCGACGTGGCTGTGTGTGTCCCCGCTTGCCTCCTCGGGGCTCCGGGCCGCCTTCTCGCGGATGGATCCGCCGCCTGCCGCCTATCAATCAGCGGCGGAGCGGGCCTCGCGGGAGCCTCTCCTCGCCTGCCCTCGCCGCCCCTCGCTCCGCCCCACGCGGCCCCCGCTCGCGAGACGGTACAAGAAGAATGCGCTGCGTGCGCGAATTATTAAATCAGGCCACTTGGCTGCCTCGCGCTGCGACGCCACTCCGCACGCCCATTGGCTGCCTCCTACCCACCTACCTCAGTCCACGTGTTAAGTAGATACATTGCGTTGCTTCATACAGGTGTATTGATACTGATTGTAGTGAGAGGTCGGAGGAGAAAAAGAAAGCGTGACCCCAATTGTATTGTGATGATACGTCTTTCTAGTACCTGATGAACTACCTAGCGAGCTTCCTTAGTGATTGAATACTTCAAACGTTTTGGAACACTATAATATTCATCATTTCAATTGTAAACAGTAAATTTAAGGGAAAATTGAAATTAATATAAAGAATATAGAAGCGACCTAGTTGCGAGGAAACTATGAGTTCATGATACATGTCTACATTTATAATAACGTCGCTGACATCAACAACATTGTCATAATGGAAATGTATGAGTACTTCCTGCATCAATGAAAAGGGGTAAATAATCTCAAGTAGGGAAGTGTGTCTCGACGTACATTTCAAGTATATGAAGATAAGGGTAGGTACTGTAAAGGAGGTTGCTCGAGAGACTGACACGAAGGTCGCATGTCTGCTACACTCGACCTCGTATCAAAACTTAGCCTCTTGGATCCGTCGCTAAGGACTCGTTGTGATGCTCAGCAATACACCGCACCCTCTCCCTCCCGGCTCGGCATTCTGCATGTTATTAGTGAACATTCTAGCATACTGCGCTAAAAACTCCCGACACTTAATCTCTTTGTCGTCGCCTCCTCAGCTCCATGACATCCCCCTAGTTTTCATGCCTTCTTTCTCAGTCCAGTCCCGGCCGTACCCGCTTGAATATTTCTCGGCAAACTCCTCGCCTTCGCGGACTTGATCTGATGCTAGACTGTTTTGCATCGCTTTTCTCCGTTTTCTTCTCCCAAAATCTACTTGAAAGATCACGTGCTATCTTGCAGATTTGCAACGTGGAGGGACGTTTGTCGGACAAATGTAGAAATGTTTTATCTTCGCACTCCTTGTCTTCGACTGCTAATTTAAGACACAACTCAGGTTCAGAGAATTCATAAAGAACATTGCCTCTTCTTTTGGCGCGTCATTCTCGCACGCATTTTATTACATCCTAATCTCATTTGTTTCCAGTCAAATCGAGGCCTTTTATTCGAGTTGACAGCTACTCCGTCGTAGATGTTTGTGACTTTATTAACGTGTTGAAAGAGGAAAATCAAAATTTACCTTCAACATTATGGAGAAAACTGATAAAGCTTATTTTGTTGAAGAAACACTGCAGAACAAATGTCTGAAACGTGTGCGTTTTTTTCTAATCATGCAGTTAGCCTCAACTCTCAACCAATCCATTCACGAAGGCTCATCTTCAAACATTTATTTCTGTTTATATAGTCAGTTGCTTGTGCGAGCCTATTTATGCATCTATCCATATTGCCGGTCCCTTCTAAACTGTCGTTGTATTAAATTCAATTAATTTCAAATTATTATAAACGTACTTACGGTACGAAAATAAAATGCCAATAGAAAACCTACAGTATTTGTTTCATGTCATGAATGTGTACTGTGCGATGTTTACCTCCTCTTAATTGTAGGTTTTTATCGCTGTAAAACTGTGACTCCTCTATTAGTATCGAACCTGCGACTGTAGAATATACGAAGCCGGTTCGGCGGCCACTGGGCCATCGAAAACCTCGTGTCTCTCCCCGTTTGTTCTGCCGCAGCGCCTCCCTCCCCAGCGCGAGCCTCAAACGTCTCCAGCACTTCGTCTGCTGGAGGCGGCGCGCGGCGGCAGACTTCTCGCGTTGTCGCCCCTTCATCTCTCCCCCACCCGCACCCCACCGCTCTTCGTCGCCCGTTGTTTCGTCTCGTTTAAACAAACACATTCGTCCCGAAAGCAGGGGGAATATGTACACTCACGCCTTGAAGAGTAATACGAAATACGTGGCCCTCATTTAAGAACTATTTAAAAATGCCATCAGCGTGAAACTGGCGGAGAGAGGCCCGAGAAGAAAGACACATCCTCCCCGTCCCCTCATTATATTTCTTACGATATCTTTGCATCTCGTCGCCCGACGACGGCATCTGGGGTGTTCTTAATTTCTTCCTTTTTTCCTTCCCTCCCCCCTCCCTTCCTCGCTTCTTCCTCCTCGAGAAAAAAGCTCTCGTTGCGAAATTATCCCCGTAGTGCCTGGGTGCTTAAAGGAAGAAATATTTCGCAGCGTCTTAATCTGTCTGGTATTTATATGTGCGCCGTCCCGTCCCGTCCCGTCCGCTGTCGCCGCCGCCGCCTTCCGCGCGCGTCTGGGGAAGTGGCCTTCGGGGAGATTGCGGGCGCCGCGCCGCGCGGGTCGGTTCTCCGTTTCGCCGGTCGCTGTTCTGTCGCCGGCCTTGTCGCTGGTGGCGTCTTCGCTGCCGCCGCCGCCGCGGGCGGTGCGGCCTTATGGAGAAAATGAGATCGCTTTGAAAGGTTTCGAAACAAATGAGAATTTTTTTTTGCTCGTGAACCGCGGTGCCGTTCTTGCGGAATAGGTTCTATCCCTGTTTGTGAGGGATGTAGAACAATGAGTAGTAGTTCTTGGCATCATGCAGAATTATTTCTGTAGTTTTGTTCTATTTGTTGTTGAATTATCCCGCCATACTACCACCTGAATAAATTTGTATGTCTAAAATAACAGTGAGATCAGAAAAATCTGATTATTAGAGACCGGATTTTTCTGTAATTACATATTTTTTGTCTTTGAACTTACAGTTCTCAAATTCGTAATCTTTGCGAATTGTTGCGTCCTAACACAATATCCATTTTTTTCGTTACATATTTTTACATATTTAGTAGTATATTACATATTTTGCTATTTTCACAATTTGTTTTATTCTATCAATTTTATTCCATATTTTTTATGAAAAGTATCTTCAAAACAATGAGCATTTCCCCTTCATTGTTACTGCGTGCTATCTACTTCAGGTACCCTGTGTAAGACGAGTGATGTTATCACAGTTCCGGCGCGCCTGCTACAGTTACCTTAGTGACGGGAGATCATTTTCACCTTTAGATGTGAAAAGTATCACTGATGCCGCTTTTCGTGACCTTTAACCTTAATTTGGGAGAAACATTGGCGATCGCGAAAGTGCTTCACGCTGCAGTGATTGTTTGCTGGTCGTAGATATCGCCAGTTTGTACGATGTCTTCTATTCTGGCGCCTAGTCTGGCTGCAAAACTACGGTCGTGGATACCAGTAGATGAAGCTTCTACTACTGACGGGAATGTTTTATGGCGGAATGCTATTTGTGCTATCTAAATAATTTTTAAGACTTTTGTATTTTTAAAATTTGTAAAGGGATTTTTTGATAAAAGTAATTTTGTATTATGTAAATGTGGTTTATAATAAGTTAATTTTAATATAACATAATATCTGATATTGCATACTCTTTTCAGTACATATTTATGTTCATATTTTGACGTTTCATACTACATATTTTTCCGGTCTCTACTGATTATATTTTGTGATATATTAAGAAGTTTAGTTTAATAACTAATAATAAAGTTAGTTTTTATGAAACTTAGAAAAAATCATATGACCATTTTTTAATGCTTGGTCAGACCCCCTGTAACGAATTAAAATATGCATCCCGCTATGCAGCGAAGTGTTGCGGAGTATTTCTTTCCCCTTGAATATGCTTGTAAGAAATAGGTAATGATTTGCCAACTTCCAAGTGCTTCGAATTCTTTTGTTAAAATGAACTATAGGCTCTTTGGAGATATATGGTTCACAGTGTTCAAGGGTGCTTGGCTTATTTTAGGGCATTCATATTTTTGTTAAGACTCGTGAAGATGTGGCTCGTAAAAGTAAACTCGGCAAATCAAGTTGTTGAATCGAGTTGTTTTCTACGTAAGTGGTATCATAATGCTTGTTAATTGTATTCCGCATGGCCGACGTGCACGTTACGACGATGTCTTCAGTGCATTTATTCGAGGCTCTATCCGCTATTTAGTCTTCCTTGCAAGCTGGCTGTTGATTGCAAGTGGGGAATCGATAGAACATTGTACCTGGCGCATCTGATAACACCGTTGGTAACGGCAGCAACTCCTCGAACAGACCGGCGCCCTCGCCCTCTCCTCCAACCGCACCCCCGCCCTCGCCTCCGTCCCCGTCCCCCTCCCCGCTCCCGTCCCCGCCCCCGTCCCCGCCCTCGCCCCCATCCTCGCCTCCGGCCCCGCCCCTGCCCCTGACCCCGTCCCCGCCCTCGCCCTCTCCTCCAACCGCGCCCCCGCCCTCGCCACCGTCCCCGCCCCCGCCCGTGCACTCTGCTTCCGCGCTGGCGCAGCCACAAGCCGTTCGCATCCTGCCTCGCGGAGCGCTGGCTGCTCTTACAACCCAATTTACATTTATTCCACACCTATAAACCTATAAACGAGGGAAGGGCCTTCGTTCGCTCGTTCGCGGACGAAACTTGGGAATGTAAACTCGCGGGCGGTAACGTTCCCCGCGCACGCGACGACGCAGCGGCGCGCCCGCCCCCTGGCGGCGGCCGCCCGCAAGTGGCTGTGCCCAATCACGAGAGAGCGACGGCTGTTGTATTGGATTCCTGCTGTTCGCTTCTCATGCGCGAAATGAGAAACATTACAGAAAAGGATTGTGGTATGAACTGAATATAATTTATCGCTATAGATTTGTGAACGTACGCGTACGTTTAAACCTGGGTTACGTACGTCTACGTTATCTCAAGCACTCGCGCTTATTATTACTTCTCTTTGGAAATTTGTTGTGATTGGTTGTTCGTTGTCATAAGCCAGACTGATTCAGACGTAACGAACAATATGATAGGTAACTTATACTTTCAAAGCAGTTACGGGTTTTGGGTGCTATTTTTACATGAAATATGACTCTAATTTTCGGAACATTGTACACTGTCACATGAAAGTCTTTCTTACTCATCCGTCTCCATTTTTGTGTTGAGATTCGACTTCTCCTTGGAGTTTGTCATTGATCTCTAATAATCCATCTCATCAAACGTATTTCATTTTTAATGTCACCCATTCAAACCAATCGTTAATTAGATAGCATTTTAAGTAGACTCTGAAGAAAAGCCACTTCTTACAAGAAAACATAATCTCCACGTGCATGACATATTAACAAACGCCAATATCACTGCTGTTATTCCTAGCCCTTTCCTTTCCACGCCTCCAGGTTGGTCTCTCCGTCTCTCTAGCTCTTCCCGTGGCCCGCCGGTGGCACCCAGTGACCCTCGGCGCAGCAAAGGGCGCCCGCTCCCTCCCCGCGCCTTTCAATTTCCACGGAACATGTACATTCTCCGTTATGGCTGTAGCGCGCTATAGAATTTATAATTTTATTTTTCCCTCCAAAAACAAAGACTTTTCTTCGGACATCCGGAGCAAACTTTCATCACGTTCTCTGCCCCTCCTCCCCCAACACGGTGCTTTGCATAATGCTCCCGATAGGCTAATTGAATTAAAACAGACGAAATCAACCCCCCTGTGCTAATGTATTCTGTGCGCAGAACACCGCTCCTCACACTGGCCTGTTATTAGCGAAGGTTTTGAGAACTGCAAGAGCGGGGGCGGTGCCGGCGGACGAGCGGGGGTCCGGGAGGGGGGGGGGCGCGGGGGCGTAAGACATGAACGTCGAACGACTCACGCGATATCTGGCGGTAATTATCCCCGACGCGAGCCCACCCGAGGCCCCATTACGCAGATAGGAACCGGATGGGCGCCGAAGATGGGCATTTCCTACTAACTAAAGGGCGGCCGAACGAACAGGGAATTCGGGCTTTTCGTGGGGGAGCCGCCGTTGTTATCGGTTAATGTTGGCAGCACTCGAACTCTTCGATAAGGGCGGGCGCACGCCGCTGACCGCCAGCCGGCCAGATGCGGTTCGGGAATTGCGCTCGTAACGACTCGCCGCCGAGAGATGCCCCGGCTGAAATAGATTCGGCCCTCGGAGTTCCTCTAGAGAGGTACGAGTAGAAGATAAAAGTGTTCTTGCGCGTTGTTAATCGCACTTCATTCCTATAATATAATGCGGAGAGGTCTTGATGAAACGTGTTTGGAACATGTTTGAGGGGACGTTGTAATTTCTTTCAGGAGAAGAAAATATATTATTGATTTGGAACGCGCAAAATATTGATATTTGATGTAATCACTAAAAAATTGTAGGTGTGTGTTTGGAGAAAATTCCGAAATAATTGTGAACATAAATATTTGATCATTGAGAATTACCTACACACTTACGAGTGACTTTAAGAGTTCCAGATTTGGAAATTGTTTAGGGACTTTTTGTAATGCTTACCATTATTTTAAAGTGACATACATTTTATACATGTTGAATATCTTTTAAGTTAAAAGACTTTCTTCATTTAGGTTTTGTATTTATTTTGCGTTGGGAGATACTAATTAAATCAGTCATTACGAAAGTATATTTTCTAACTATTTTTGGAAATACTGTCTGAAAGTTAGACTGGAAGATACAGTGAGATTCCAGAATTTAAGTTCATCATTACAGTCAGAAACAGTTGTTGATAGTAAATAACAACAATGATAGCGGTAAAGACATGATTATGAGCTTTTACAGTATTTCTGAAACATTGTTGAGATTGTCGGTTGAAGGGTCGCAGAGAATCTTGGAGATCATTAAAAATGCACCTCGCAATCTAAAAATAGAAGTTCTACTTTCAAACTTCTACGTTTTACATTCACAATCAAAATAGCAAATCATTGTGCATTAATGATCATTTGTCCGTGCGGTTTATCTCAGGAATGTAGAATAAGTTGGAACATAGTTGGTAATAATGTCGGAGGAGGAGGATGGCTCCACTTTATTGTCACCCAGTTGTGTGTTGTATAAGGTAACCGAAATCTCTTCCTCGGGACTCGCCTTTGGAAGGCAAGTATGCTTTTTGCGGTCGGGTGCTCTATTCGGTAGTTTTGGATTAATATCAGGTGAATGCGACAGCAGTACCATAACAAACGGCCCACGGATCGCGCGCGATCTTACTTTTCTTATCCTTGTCTCCTCCCATCCCTTTCACACTCCCACACGCACTCCTGACACATGTTGGGAATCTAGTAGGGGGCGTAGTGCTTGTCCCGGCTGAAGCGGTGCCTCGCTGGCAGGGATATCGGTAAGAGAATGCCTCCGCAAACAGTAATGTATGTCAGCATCGGATCTGACGTTCTAGCGGGAGAGGAACACCACCACCCCTCGCATTATAACAAACACTACACTTACAGATCGAATTACCATAGCCGCTGACGCACCCAGAAACAAAAAGAAGAGTGAATAACATTAATGAGAATGCTGAGCAACACGTGCGACGTGCGAGGTGGTCGGCGGCGGCGGCGCCTTGGCCGTGCGTGGAAGCGGTCGCCTCACGGAGCATGCTCGAGCGGGCGCGCGCCCCGCCCCGCCTCGGGGCGCCGGCGCCTGCTCCCCCCCACGGCGCGCGCGCGCGCTCTCTCAGGGAAAAAACGAGGACGCCGCCTGCCTCCCTCCCTCCGTCGCGGAGCCGATCGGCTATTGACTTGTTCGGAAGCGTTCGACGGGCGAGCGCCAACCCCATCGGCGGCGGACGCGGCGCGCGCGCGCGGCCCCGGCTCGCCCATTCGCCGACGCCCGCGCACGCCCTCCACCACCGCCCGCCGCCGCCCGCCCGCCCGCCCGCGCATCCTGATTGACAGCCCCGCGCTGACCGCACACGGATGCGGCGCGATGGGCCCCAAGCCCCTCGCTTTGGCCTGACGGAATGGCGAGGAGGACCTCTAAAGAAGCCACCGATTAAAAACAAATCTTTGTACGCGAGTGGTATGGAGAGTGAGCACGAACCCAGTGGAATGGCATTCTTCTTCACCCTTCATGCCAGTGGTAGCGTATAATAAGATAGTTTATCGCTTAAAGGTTGTTAAATTATCAGGAACGAAACCTTTTGATTCCATGTCTCAGCTGTTCGGACATGCCTGAATAGGCCTTGGTCTCGTTTCTCAGTGGATAAAATATTCGCACTACGTGACGTTCATTTTCAAAAAATCTTTATGTGAAAATATGTTATGTTTTGGAAATAAGTCAGGTTGTGTGCTATTGTTCGATTTACCTAGCTTATAAACATGTCCCAATTTTTTTATGACTCATTGTTTGCATAATCAAGCTCTTCAGATAAAACTTGGTTTTAAAAATAATTCTCAGGGAGAATGAAAATGTATTAGTTTGTACCAGAAATACAGTATTGAATTATCAATCCAAATATGAATACATGGAGTGGAAAACCATTCGCAAAAACGTCATTTTGTACCCAAATGAAAATAAAAGCAATTATTAGGAAGTACCTATCTTGGGTCGATCATTGCAATTTAGGCATGCAGAATGTAATGTAGCATATATGCTAATAATTACGATAAATCAAATCGAAGTTATGTTCCATCGGATTCGGAAATACCTAAAAAAAAATTTTTTTTTAATAAAACTATTTTGAATACAGTAGTGGGATTTATTTGCTCCGTATAACGTTATTAAACGTTTTGTATTGTAATTTATTCTTAATCCTATATGAGGAAAAACCAAAACAATTTGCCTGGTTAAAAGTGTTTTTTTTAATATAGATGTTACTAATTTATGATTTGATTTTTGCTAGAGTGTAGTTCTGTAAAGAAACAAAAAACCTGACTGTTTGAAATTATATTTCTACACCACTAGTTACGGCAGTTTTATGAGCGCACCCTTAGAAATGCTTCCATAACCTTTAGTATAATATGCGTACCTTAACTTTACTCAGTTGAAAAGCCGCATCTTCCTTCATCTTCAATAGCGATTGTTTTTGTTAATAAAATTTATTCTTCAAATGCAAATATTGAAATATGTTTAAGTGCAATTTTTTGAGAATGAGTAGTTTTCGCGTAATTTTTCGTTAAATAAATTCAATTTTGAAACAATTATTTTCTCAACATCTACAGTTTTTTCTTTAAATTTTAGAAAAATGGCAAGAGAGAAATAATACGAGAAAGAATGTGCTGTTGTAGCTCCACTAGTTGCTCCGCGCAATCGGGTGGAGGAAGGTCGTTATGCACGTGGTTTCGCCCCACTGCGCGAGGGCCAGGGTTCGAGACCCGCCGCCGCCGCGATGCGCTCAGAGCATGCCTGGGCAGAAATGCTGGGGCTTCTGGGACGCGGAGAGTCCGATTAGTCGACGTGCAGAGTAGTTGTTGCTTCTTCAAGTCTGTGGAATGGGTTTAGTTTAAAACTTGCTTTCGAATGTTACACAAATTTCGCTTAAGCTTATTCCAATGTAATTAATGCAACGGAAGGGGATTCAGTATATCGCTACTAAAGGGCATCATTATTTTTTATTATTATTATTAATAATAATAATAATAATAATAATAATAATAATAATAGCAGCAACACGTTTCTAAGATATACTCTAATGATATTTAAAAAAATGTAAAGGATGTAATCCACCGATAAGTGTACCCAAACCAATGGAATGAAATCGAATCTTTACTTATTCCCTGTAACATGTACCTCAATTGTTTTTCTGTTTTTCAGCGATGTATAGGTAAGTGTGTAACTTCATACTCATGTCACTTCATTCTTAATAATTAACCAACCCTAATTTTTTTTCTGAATCTCGTGAATCTTCATGCGTAGGCATACGCTCCGCTGAATGAGTGTTTTATGCAACATATTGACCCTAACCGTTTTGTGGATTGCATTTTATTTTCGAGATTATTGTTACGGAATGTCTAAAAACATCGCTCAAAAGATCAATAAAACTCTATTATTATCAAAAATTTAAAGAATTCAGTATGTATTAAATAAGTGTAAGTACATCATGCATGCACATTTCGTTCTTGTTTAAAAAAATTGTAATTGAAAATATTATTATTTATTAAAAATATTGTTTGTAATGACCGTGTGCTTTCGGAATCATGGTAATAACGTGTGCTTCTCATCTTTGTAAAATGATATCTTTATTTTTGGATTGATGACATTGTTAATGTTTGGAGTTTGTATTGGAATATTTATTGAGCTTTGCACCAGCCGTGAGATACAGATGCGCGAAACCTAAGTAAATACGCAGTACGTCCTCATTCGAGTAAGTACATTTAATCCACATGGTTACAATTTTCATGTGCGCTACATCAGCATTGAAACTCCGGAGACAGTGTAAACTGTTCTGACTTTATTCAACAATTTCACGCCCGGTTACCCCGAATCTTCTCATTCTAAATACACTCGTATTAAGTTTCATTGCAGTCAATTATTTGCTTTAACACACAGATCTATTCAGCCGCGTGTTTATCTCCGGCTGTATGAAGTCGTGTGTGCTTATGCATGTGTGCGCGTACATATTGACGCGGATCGTTCTGTGATTTGCTCTCGCGTGAGAGGTCGGTACTTAGTCACCTGGCAACGCGCAGTTGCCTGTGCGCACCGCAAACACGCGGCCGCCCACGCTGTTGCCATCGCCAATCGACACCTGCAGTGGCGGTGATGCCGGAGGCCGAGGCCAAGTCGAAGGCGTCGGAGAGGGCGGAAGCGATGGCGGTGATGGTGATGGCGACGATGATGATTATGGTGGGGGCTGCCGCGGGAATTGTGGGTGGAATGAGAGCGGTAATTAGAGTGGATTGGGTTGGCGTATGTTGTGTTGGGGAGGCGGAGATGGTGTAGGTGGTGGTGGTGATAGGGGGTCGGCGGTGGTGCTGTTGAAGAGAATAGCGAAGGGCTCTCGTACGTTAGCGGGGCGGCCTGAAGGGTCCAGGATGCGGGCGGGGTGCAAGTGGCACTGCTCGACACTGGCTACAAGTGGGCTTCTCGGCAACGTCTTGTTCACGTGCGCCCATTCGCCGACCCGACTTGCCCGCAGGCTTTGCTCCAAACGTGATATTTCCCTTGCCTCTCGTTTGCTGGCAACACTTTCGTTCGTTGCGTGTGTCATTGCCCTCGCCATGTTTTGCCAAAACTATATTTTGTACGCTAAAACACTACGACGATGGAGATACTCATCACAGCCGTCTCATCATTCCTGTCGATGCGAATCAACGTCACCACAACTGAAACAACATTCTCAACGAGCTGCACCTCTATTGAACCGCTTTCAACCACGAAACTAGCAGTTGCCTACTCTTTTCTTGCGAACGCCTTCCGAAAATAAAATAATTTGGTGATCTTCCTCTTGTGTAGTCATTAGTAGACAAATAAAAAGTGTATATATATATATATAAAAGAAAGTCGTGTTAGTTACACTATTTATAACTCAAGAACGGCTGTACCGATTTGGCTGAAAATTGGTGAGCAGGAAGCTTAGAGCCAGGAGACGGACATAGGATACTGTTTATCCCGTTCGACAGCGTTCCTGTGTGAGAACGCACGTTTTTGCACGTTTTTGCACGTTTTCGCACGTTTTCACGTGATTTCGCATGTTAGCGGTCATTTTTACCTGTTGTAACCCATTGTTGTAACGCCGCACTGATAACAGAAGGCGATAATGATAGCCACCTTTCGTTCGCCATTTTATATATGCATAGTCGTGTTAGTTACACCATTTATAACTCAAGAACGGCTGTACCGATTTGGTGAGCAGGAAGCTTAGAGCCAGGGGACGGACATAGGATACTGTTTATCCCGTTCGACAGCGTTCCTGTGTGAGAACGCACGTTTTTGCACGTACGCAGTGCAACAAGGATAGTACAGTTTCTCCCAGTGAGTGCGACCCGAGAAAAAGATGGGACCGGCTGGAAAGGCGGAACAGAGTTCGCCGGGTCAGCTAGTATATATATATATATATATATATATATATATATATATATATATATATATATATATAGAATAATAGTTGCTACATGAAACATCTAAATGTGATCATTAATAAAACGTAATGCGTAACTTAACGTAAGAAACATTCATATCAAATATTATAAAACAGAACATTCTAGTAAGCTGAAAAAAAAAACAAAAAAACTAAATGATCTGTAATGTCAGGTAACGGGTCTTTAGCTAAGCTTAATACGTAAACAAAATGTTAATGGGTTATTTGTGGTTGTTCGATGAACAACGAAGTGTAAAACTTGTTTCGATATCTGAATGTTTGTTTTACATAAGGTTCTGCATTTAACTTTGTTCTGAAATTATTTTTCAAGACAAATATGTAGTTTACGTATGGTATATTTGAAGTTTTAAAATTCCGTTATGACTATTATTTCCTCGAACTCCCCGGGGGTCTCACTTTTGGGAAACGATGCCCCAGACGACCTTACCCGCAATCTGAAACTATTTTGGCAATTTTCTTTGAATCATCTTACCACTTTCACCGTCATTTATGTCTTAGCGCCGCCTTTTTGCCGCCATTCTATTAGAGTACACAGATTCTATTAGAGTACTTTGGATTCTGGAATAGATCAACGCAACTTTTACTAAAATACGTATTAAAAGCTAAAATCCTCCTTTTTCAGTTCAACCAGTTTTATTTCTCGTACATTATCTACCTTCAGTCAGTCTTCTTTTGAAATGCAATATTTATTTCTCTTTTTATTGCCTATAGTTATCCGTCTTTTTTCATTTACCAGCATTTCTTCTTCAGATATCCACTGTTACTTCACTTCAGTCACGAAAATTACGTGCATATGTTTCATCCATTGCCACAAGTAGCCTCCTATTCGTGTTTATCCCACCTTCATCCTTCGCCCATATCTGGAATCCCGTACTCATCTTCGACCTGCGCTCTCCCTCGTTCCACTCCACCCAGTTCGCCATTCTCCCTCTTTCTTGCGACCTTCTTCGTCTCCTTGGCGTGTCCCCTTGTCCTGCTGGCACAGGTCGCCGGCGTCCCGTCGCGCCGCTTGCCTCTCCCGCTCGCGGCGCCGCCGCCCGCATCGATTGCGGATAATTGCCCGTTTATTTCCGCACCGCTCCAGCGCGCATTGTTCGCACGGCCTCCTCTCGGAATTAAATATTGTCATTATGTGCTCGGTTCGGTTCTCGCGGGCGGCCGAGGGCGACGTAATGGGCCCCGGCCGCCGCGCCGCGCCGCGTCGGGTCGTTTGATTTGCAGTGGCGCCCGCCCGCCCTTCCCTCTGTGAAGGAGCACCAGCCATTGTGCCCTTGGTCGCCGATTATCCTTTCGGAAATCTGGCTGGTGCCGCAGCCCGCCGTCTTTCACTCGGCGTAGGTCTCTCGACCGCTTTTTTGTAGTTCATTCAGGGAGTCCTCTGAAGGGTTTGTTTCGTCGTGTTCAGTTGGCGCTGCAGTGGCTGTACTTCGGAGGATTGCTCTTTTCCGTCGCTGGCGTTTTGTGCCCTTCCGTTGCTGCCCAGTGGGTCCTCCTGGCATGTGTCATTGGGGCTCAGAGGCGGTCTCGAGTTTGGCTCGAGTTGCTGGGTGCTGCAGTTAAGTCATTCTGATAACGTGTGGGTGGTGGGTAATGAGTTGAAAAGGAGGAAAACACCGGTTGAGAAGAAGTTGAAGAAGCTAGGTAGAGTTTTTTTCCGGATTTAAAAAAATGTGAATTAGCGGTATGACGTTGACTTGTCTAGGTCACATAGAATTGCATTCGTACCCTTATGTGTCGCCTAGAATATCTCCAGGATCTACAAGTGTGACTGGATTGTTACACGACTTCCAGATTCTTACCAGCCCGAGAACACGTATTTACATTTGTGCTAATCGAAATTGATTTCTGATTTTCTCGTTTATTTTGGATAGAATAATATATCATTCAGCAAAGATTGTGATTTTTGTCCCTTATGTATTCGTATAAACTAATATATTTTCCCCTAAACTTGTTATATTTGTGCCGTTTGTTTTGCAATAAACAATACCTACATGGGTAAAGGACATATATATGATGTGAACTTACACCCAAAATTATTTACAATTCCTGTATTTGAATCATTTAGTTATGGTTGATAGTTTCAATTTAAATCGAGGTTATACGCATAAAATAATGGCCTTATTTAACACAGAAAACTCTACTATTTTGATGTGGTTACGCTGCGTTAATCGACTCCAGACGAAATGCATATCACGATTCTATGAAGAAAAAATCCATGACAGACCGGACCATCCCAGACGCTGCTGGCGGGTTCCATTTGGGTTTGAAGTGTGTCTTCCCCCTCGCTGAAGCATTTCCGAGGCTATCGGGGATCACCCAATCCCTCTATCGAGCAGGGAAAGACAGTATCAGGGACATCCCCCTCTCCCCCCCCCCATTCACACACACACGCTCGCTCACTCACGAACTTTGCGGCGCGACCACGACACGCGATCCGAGGATCGCCACTCCTCCCGCCAGAGTTGTGTAATCGCGTTTTGTAAATAAACCGGCGACATCTCCGCGACCGCGCCCACTTCGCCTCTGCCCTGCCCCTCCCCGCCCCCTTTCCCTCGACGCCGCCGCCGCCCCTTTTTTTCTCAAATTGCATTTATGTACCTTTTCGCCCCGCCTCCTCCTCCCCGCCCTCACCCCCGGTGGCTCCTCGCGCTTCGCCACCGCCCTCGACCGTTAAAGAACTTCACAAACTCCCTAGCAGCTTCCCCTTCAATTCTTTTGTCTCAATTCTTTTCTTTCATCTTCTTCTAAACTTCTTTTTCTTGCTTAAAAAACCTCCGAGGGGGCTTATGGGCAACCGGAGACCCGGCGGCTTCGAGGGGACCGAAAGGTGAAGACGTCTTCCACACCTTGGCGAGAGAAGGAAGAGGGCGGGGAGGAGGTGTGGGAGGGTGTGAAGAAGTCGACTGGCCCCGGCGAGGGGCGGTTTAATTATGGGCTATATGAAGCTGTGCAAATTTAAACCTCCCGACCCGCAAGCGTTCTTTTGGCAGCTTTCTTCTGTATTGTGGGACGAATAGTAAACTTGTATCCGCCTTTTTCTCATTTTATCTCGACAGTGGTGCCTGGGTATTGACTGAGGAACTGCCAACCCTTGCTTCCTTTTCTTTGTACAAACTTGTTGCGAATATTTGAAACGTAGTTTTGGAGTGTTCGGTATATTCGGTTGGGCTCGGCAATTTTAGGAAATGCGCTCGCGCTTGTAGTTTAAATTTACTGTCTTGTGCCTACATTTGAAGGCTAGCAAAATTTTAAATTGGAGTTTAAATGTGTACTGATATTTTCTTCGTTTCAGATGTGTCTTTTTGTTTCAGTGTTAACAGGTACAGCTAAATTTATTTTTTATCATCTTACAGAGATATTTATCTAGGCAACTGTAATAATCTCCGCTGTGCTCTTTGTTAGTAGTGAAATGTCTCTCCTAAAAGTGTTCTACAAATGTACAATATAGAATCAAAAGTTAAAAAACCAATGACTTGCACATACTGATAATTTCATTCGTATGAATATCCGCATGTTGTGCCTCGTAAACTCGAGTGTTTGGAGTGAGTCGTGATCCGTGTCTGGAGAACGCCTTCGAATCGAAGTTCCTTGACGCCTCCAACGACCACCCCTCGGTCGCCGCCCCGCCCCACTGCGCCGGGCTCTGCGGCTCCCCCGCGGCGGCGGAGGGGAATGAGAAAGAAAATTGCATTATCAGAATGGCCTTAGTGCGGCGCCGTGTCCCGCCGCCCTGATCAAGACAAATTCCGATACATTGTTTACTGGGGCCGACAGCCGGCACCCTCCGGCCGCTCCCTCCCTCTCTCCCATCCGCCGCCGCTCGCTCGCGCCTGCGCCGTCTGCGCCCTCGCGCGGCCTCGCCGCTCTTTGGCGCTCGCCGGCCTCGCGTCCGTTTGCTAGGCCTGTCCTGGCCGAACCTTCGCTTCCTGTCTTGTTCAGCTTCCGGGTTAGGTGGCTCAGCGCATCAAATGATGTCACGGCGGTGCGCCTGATCGCGAAGTCCTAGGAATGCAGTCCCGACGGTCGCAGGATTTTCGATACTAGCCTTTCAGCTAGGTCGAATTCAGGCGCTGTTTGTTCGAGAATTCTAGCGACCGGCTGTTCGGTTCGGTAGTTTTCCGTTGTTTCTCCTTTCAACACCAGGCGAATACCGGAGTAGTACCCTAACAAACGGGCCATGGACCGCGTGCAATCATTTCATCCTTTTCCTTCACGTGTTCTTACCCCTTACACACCGCTTTACACTTACATGCATTACACTACTAAATTCGTCCGGAGCTTAGAGTTTGTGCCGACTGGGGTAGTGCCCCACTAGTGGAAGATACCTGATGTGAGGAAAAAAACCGCAAGTCGACGGGTGTGTATGCGCCTGATCTATCCTTTTAGCGGGAGATCACCGCCGTCTCCCATAATAAAACCACGTTCTACACGTACGGAATCACCTGTAATCACTCATAAATCAATCTTGTTCAAGTTCAGTTTCGTTCGCAAACCGCTGAGACCCGTGTGCTCTACGTTGCATTTACCCTTGCCTCTGCCTACAAGTATCCGCACCTTTGCTTCATCACATCCACCCCGTCCCCTTTCATCGGCGTTCCCTCAGTGCTTTCCTCCTCACCCTGACGTCCTCTCATGCCGTCGCCTCCCGTCGTGCCCATCCCCACGCTCCCGTTCGCATGCCCCATCCAGAAGTCGCCCCATTCTCTGGCACTCTTATGCGCCCGATTCCTCCACACCATTCGCCCTTCGATTTTCCCTCCTGTCTCTTTTTTTCTTTCTTCGCCTAGGTTCCCCCCGCTTGCGGTTTCCTCTCCCCATTGCACATTGTCTTGTTCGGCGTTTCTCGTGGCTTTTTTCGGCCTCTGAAAAGCCGCGATATCCCGTGTTAGCCACCTCCTGCTCGTCCGCAAAAACCCATCGCCAGATAGCGTTGTTTTCGTGATCTAGTGGATCTGTATCAGGGGTGACCCATCACCTCTTAGCTCTTTAATCCAGTGACTTCTAACATTTCGTTGTTGCAAGTGAGAGAGAGTTGCGAAAAGTATCACATTTTTTAAAACGTTGTTTTGAAAATTCAGTTTTGTCAAAATGATATTAACATGCTTCTGCAGCGTATTTTAACAGTGTTCTCTTTTTTTTGCGCCGAAGTTCGTCACAGTAATTCATTTTGTTTTATTCCTATGCAATATTTAATATGGGAGGTTTGGGTGTTTAATTTGTCCTTCATTTTAATTTGGATGATTCTAATTAGAGATTTTTCTTATCTTAGCACTGTTGCCTCCATGATATGCATTTATATAGGGTAGAAGCGGCACTTTAGGCACTTAGAACGCAACTAGTGATCTGCAACAACAAAAGTGCTGATGAAGAAAACCACAAAAAAAGGTTTTCAAAAACTTAGCTCGCACATTGCTCAAGAACAAGAAATAAAATACTCTCGTAAAACACTGCAATAACATGGTAGTATACGTACGCATTATAATACAGTTCTTAACATACCAAGAATATTTTTTAAAAAATGCTTCCATAACGCAACACGTAAGAAGCAAGTTGGTCGCAATTGTAGTAAAGATGGAAGCTGTTTCGTTATTTTTGGATTTTTGCGTGTTCCTGGTTTATCTGGACAAGCGAAACAATTCACACCTCTCGCATGGCGAAAGGCTGCGGTTTCCTTTCAGTTTCTACACGTATTGGAAATTGATAATGCCAATATTTTATGAAGGAGAGGATAACCATGGCCTTATTAAGAACCTTTGTCAGTGAGCATCTTTTACATATATTCAATGGCATAATATCTTGAATCGATAATGAGAGCCACAAAATAAAAGGAGGCTGACTAAAATACGAATTGCCGTATTTTGCAGTGGGTAATAGTTTCAGGTGATCGCGAGTTAAAATTCCTGGGAATGGTGGAGAAGGTCGTCATTGAAAGCGAAGAGGCGGGAGCGCCCCCTGCGGGTGGGCACCCCTGCGCCGCGCGGCTTCTTTGCGCCAGATGAAGCGGAACAGCGGCGGCGGCGGCGGCGGTCGGTTTCCCGTTTTTCATCCCCTCATCCCCCCTCCCCCTCCCTCTCCCCCGGGCGGCTCACGGCTGGGCTCCGTCCGCCCAAACGAGGCTATCAATTTTTGGCGCCCCGCCCTCGCGGATCAGCGCGGCCCCCTCCTCGGCGCGCACGCGTGCCTTGCGGCCGGCTGGTTGCACGCTCTGCGGCCCCCGTCAGTCAGGGCGGCGCCGTGCAGTTGCGGCGATTTCTGGAAGGTTTTGTTGTCCTTTTCGTGCGTTCAGTTCAGTGGAATGGAGAAGTGAATTTTATGAAATAAGAGATGCACAAAATTATTGTGCGTTAATATTGTCAAAAATAAATTGTAGCTCTGTGATTGTATCAGTAGTCACAACGCAAATTCATTATTCTAATAGACTATTTTTCAATGATTTGTAGTTAGAAATCGTTTGGATAATTGATGTGATATTTCCTTTACACTCAACTTATTAAAATTGTATGAAGCCGTTTCAATACAATACATTTTAGTTAGCAATACAGAAAATCAAATCTGCAGTTCGTTTACCGTTGCAAATACGTTTTCTATAACTCGGAAACGAAAATATAAGTTAAGTAAAAATATAATATAGTTTTTGAAATGTTAATCACTCGCTTTTTTAAGTTTATTATTATTATTACTATTTTTATCTTTCAATTATTAATAGTTAAATTATGGGGAAGGGGAAGGGGCTTTCTGAAACTCAAGAAAGGGTGCGCAGATGATTTTCTCCCCCATACGTCGCTTACAGTTTTTTTACTGTTTTTGACTAAATAAATATCTAAAAATACAAATTCTGCAATTATCGAAACGCTCCTAACTAATTATTTCGTACCGCGTGTTGTAGGCGGATGTAACTTCAGCCACTTTATTTATTTCTCATAGAAAAGTATTTTATGCAGTTTAATATGTGTGAGACAATCACCGTCTTTTCTACTGTATGCGGTGTGTCGCACCTTAGATTGCACGTCTTCCCCACCCCCGCTCTGGGCGCGCTCATCGGGTTCTCCGCCGCTGGAGTGCGCGCTCGAGATTTCCTTCTTGCGACGCTGCTCCTCCCCGTCGCCCGGTGCCCTCAGTACTGTTGCTGCCGTCACCGATGTCGCTCCCGCCCCCGCTCTGAACCTCCCCACCTCGTCACCCACGCCGCCCTGGCCACTCTGCCACCCTCGCCTCCCCGCCGGAGACGAGATCTCGTGTCTTCGCCTCCGCTTTCACGTCTCTCCCCACCCCCGCCCATACCCCTTCGCCGCCTCCCCGCCCTCACCGCCTCCCCGCCCTCACCGCCTCCCCGCCCTCACCGCCTCCCCGCCCTCACCGCCTCCCCGCCTCCCCGCCCTCACCGCATCCCCGCCCTCACCGCATCCGCCCTCACCGCCTCCCCGCCGTCCCAACCTCCACGCCCTCACCGCCTCCCCGCCCTCCAGCCTCCCCGCCCTCACCGCCTCCCGCCCTCACCGCCGTCCCAACCTCCCCGCCTCGCCACTTCCCCGCCCTCATGGTTCCCGCCCTAGCCAGCCACGCTCTTCACGTGTCCGTCACCTCCTTGTGACTGCCTTCGTGACCCTCGCCGCCTACAGAGCTTCCGCCTCCTCCATTCCTCGCGTTCTCCGCGACGGCCTCTTGCAGTCGTGTGACGCAACCGATATATATCCGCGGGGCGCGAGGGCGCGGCTTGGCTCAGGGCGCGCCCGCCTCTATGAGCCCATCCTGCGTCTTAACTCAATTTAGATTGAGTGCTGGCATTTGTTGGCACTACCAATTTCTCTCCGCCTCGTCTGCCTCCTCGCCCGCGCCGCGCGACCCGCTTCTTCGGCCCCAGATGCCGCCGCCCCCGCCGGCCCCCGCGTCTTTTTTCTCCGCCCTCGCGCGCCGTCCCCAGCATTTTCTAAATCGGTGATTTCTCTTCGTCGCCTCGCGTGGGAGTAGCATTGCCCCTTCGTCGTCGCTTGCATCTCCGCCCCCGCCCCCGCCCCCGCCGCTGCCGGCGTTGGAAGGGAGGATTGGGCGCACATGTGCCTGAGACGGGAGGGGAAACAGCCCGTCTTCCTACCCATTCAGGGCTCTCAGGTTTCCACGCAGTCATTTTCCAGTAAGGATCGGTAGATTTGTAAGCCGAGAATACATTTGTAACAGGAAGCATAATTTTGTTGTTATTTATTAGTTATTGATTGCTGAAAAATGTGAAGGAATATATCAGTTCAGGATTGGACCCAATTTTCATGAGCACAATTTTGTAATTTAATTTCATGAACATAATTACGTTTTCCTAGAGATTACCCAATATCTTTACATTTCACAAACCAGATAATTATTGGTATTCCATTTTTGCGACTTTCATGTACAATGGTGAATGTTATATCGGCTGCTTTTAAGTTTTTCAATAAAAATTGGGGTGTTTTTTCAGTGCCGTGTAGATCATAAACGATGCCAATATGTCATCTACTGCCGAGATAGTGAAGATTGTGTGATATCCTGACTTTATATTGTTTGTCATTTTTTAACTGTGAAATTATTGTTTTTCTTTTCAATATCGTTGCATTTAACCAAAGCGTTTCTGTCTAGAAAACGCGTGAAAATATGGCAATGAGTCTTAAGATATTAATTGATGAATATTGAATATCGAACATTGGATCGAGACAGTCGAACATCGAACTGCGCTTTTATTGAAGAAGCGACCCACGTTGCCACGCGCCCGACCAGCAATACGAAGCGATGCGTGTGTCAGGTGAGCCTGCGACCGGGCTGGGAATACGCGGCTGTCGTGCGGCCTGCCTAATGCGACCGTAGGGGCCCGCGCCGCGCCGCCCCGCTGAGAAGTCCAGATAGCGTGGCGATGTAATCCATTTGTACCGAGTTGGATACTGAACATTACGTCTAAAAATGCGGGTTTTTAGTATAATTACATCTCTAACGAAATATCTAGCGTGATACAACGCGACCAAATAATTCTCCGCGCCCTGGATTCTGTGTTAATTAACACAAGGCGTTTTCTAAATTTGTGACATACGAGGGAGAGGGTCAATCCATTTTGTGGTATTCGGCTACAATAACTTATAAAAGAAACTTGGAGGGAATGACAAATAATCTTAACTGGTCTAGGAAGATGTGTACTTATGAATTATGGAAATTTGGAACGTGAATCTCACAAAGTCTTACCTGCTGTAGTGATTCTTCTTGGCTTTTTGCTGTTATTAAGGAGTTGGCATTTACGTCAGCGAGAAAAAGACGCTGCGCGAGGCGTGAGAAGTGAGTTGGGGCGAGAGATCAGTATCTCCCGGCGCCCTTTGGCATCCCGATCCCCTGGCCAGGAACTTCCCAAGTGTCGGCTTCTGGGTGACCGCGC
Source organism: Teleogryllus occipitalis (assembly GCA_011170035.1). Lineage (NCBI taxonomy): Eukaryota > Metazoa > Arthropoda > Insecta > Orthoptera > Gryllidae > Teleogryllus > Teleogryllus occipitalis. Next base: position 350,799 of record BLKR01000778.1, on the reverse strand, counting down.
AGCCTCTTAGCCTGACCCTTCGGTGGATCTAGGGGAAGCCTCCCGCTTTGCCGCTGTCACTGATTGACTGAAGAGCTTTTCTGATTCGACGTTGCTTCTGGTTGCGTCTGGAGAAGTGTCCTGTGGTAGTACGAAAGGAGAATAACTGATATCCGGACTTGTTTTACAGAAACTTGTAGAATTTGGAAATTCAGTACACTGAAGCTGAAACTCCTGGCTGTTGGAACACATTATGCATGGCCCTTTGAAGGCCCCAGCAAAACGCCGCATGAGCGCTTGACCGTTCCGCGTGTTAATCTACGACGTGCGTTATTTATCGCGCGTCAAAACAACGCTCGTATGACACAGGCCTTAAAAGGAAAGTCCATCATGTGACATTAGTAGCCGGTCACCATCCATGTGGCTCAGAGAAGTCGGTAGAAGACTCGAGGCAGTATTCAACGTTGTTTGCTACGCGACTTACCCTGTTACGTTACGCCCAAGAACGACACTGAATATGGGCTACTTTTTACTACAACTCTTTGCCTCAGCCTCTGAAAAAAAAAACACAAAAAAACACAGTAATCTTTCTTCGAGACGTCCAGAGTTCTTGATTTTACACGAAACTCATCCCAATCTCAGTGGCTGGTGTTGATCGTTGGTAGTCGGGAGTGCATTCCCCTTCACAATTCTTTTGAATAGTTCCATCCGCGCCAAAAAATTACAAAGCTCTCTCCGCAAATTGCCTTCCTGTGCGTGTGCGCCTGTTCGTGCGCTGTAACTGTGCGATTGGAAAGGCCCGGCGCCGCTTTTCGACTGGCGAATGCAACGATTATGATCCAGACGCCCAGGCGGAACGGCCTGCCCTGCAGCAGCTACTGTTTCACGTCGTCACAAAGTGTGTGTTACGGGTCTGTGGGGCGTGACCGTTTTGACAGCAAGCATGTGTGCAGCATTCACTGGGTTTCAGCAGTTCGAATAACACCTAATGTGCCAATTTCTTGTTCGAGTTTTTTTTCGTAGTTCAACGTGAACGGATGCTCGTGATCATTAACAGTAATAAACATGATTTAAAATAACATTTTTATGTACTAGTAACTTCACTGGCGTGGACACGATCCTTGAGTCCTCTTAAGCCAAAGTTTTCTTGACTATCCAATTAAAAATGATTAGACGACAACTTTTTTAATGCGCACTAAATGAAGACTGCAATATACCGTGATGCTCAGCTGCTTTATTTATTTCCAGGTAGTGCTGTTTCCTTGTTCCTTTGTTATGCGTTCCGTATGGGCATGGAATTCTTGATCACGTGTATCGAAAGCAGGATTGCAATTATTTGAAATATTTTAGTGTTCCTCTTGTTATAAGCTAGTTCATCCAAAGAGTAATAAAAATTTCATTTTTATATATATTTTTTTTCATTCCTGGGGAACTAAGATGTATCTACGCCACAGTCCATTTCTCGTATACTACTTGTGGAGAAAGATGTAATGATGCAGGAAAAAATATATAATTGTTTACTTAAATCCCGTTTTGTAGGTCTCTGTTACCGGAAAGTGAACATTTTTTGCTCATTCACATTGTCTATTAATTTCTCGTATTATTCACAAAGTCAGAATCCTCTCTTTGTGGGTACTTTATACCGAAAAAGGGTTTTCTATCTCAAAATGTGTCTGTGAACAGCACTAGCGTCTAAACTGCAAAGAATTTTGACTGGAATGGATATTGCTCTGTCGATCTGGGTGATGTTCGCGGCCCTTCGAATTTGAAAATGATATTGTCATTTTTGGATGTATTTTACTTGAAGTCTTTAGAAATTCATTTTTTTAATCAAAAATTGCCCTCAATTTGTTTTTGAAAGGGATTACTTTAATAGATGGAAGTTCGTTTGTATAAATGGAACAAATATGATTTTCAATGAAACCTGAGAATTTTCGAAAATAAGAAAAGTTCTCCTTTTTTACGCGCCGTAAGTGTTGGTGTGCTGAGCGAGTGCTGATATTCTAGTGGATGAGGCATTTGCTTTCAGAGCCTCGGCGCCATAGTTATAATCCCAGGCCGGGGAAATATTTTTGCTGGTTGGAAACACTTTTGCAGGTTCAACTAATATTGTAATAGAATGTAACCGTTGCAGCTAATGCGAGAAAGTATTCGCTGATGTAGCACGCCTAGTCTCAATTCATTCCGCGCAAAACAGAATTAATTTTTTTCTGGAATGAAAGAGGAATTGAATTAACGAATATCTAAATTCACAGAATACAGTATTTATTTTATTTTTTAGAGTTTAGAGTCCCTTCAACTATTTGGGCCCATGATTCCTAATCTAATGAGTAGATGATGACGATAACTTTGATGGGATGAATGGTGCTAGAACAACGGTGGGATGAGACGCAATGGAAACGAAAGAATCTCGGAAACCTTGCGAAAATCTCGCATTGTTCAACACGAACTCCACAAAATGCGCACTATAAATGTCCTTGACATGTGTAAAACGTGTGGTTGAAGTGCAGCCAGGCAACGGCTCACGCGCCCGCAGAATTGGGCTGGTCGTTCTTTTTGTGTCGCACGTCGGCGTGTGCAGAAGCCGTAAAAGGACCGAACGACTGCGCGACCGGTCCGAGAGGCTGAATCGTAACGAGGAGGCAGCGAGAAAGCAGTGGGTAAACCGCCACCGGATACACGGTCGCCGGGAAGGACATGCGTTATTCTTTGAGGGCGCGTATCAAGGCCCCGTTAAAGGGCGGTTACGCCTTCGAACTGCGCGGCGCGGCGCGGCGAGCGGGACAAGTGTCGGTGCTTTATGAACGTATTCCAACGCGGCTTTAGGGCTTCGCCCCGCCCACCCCGCGCGCCGGGCTTTGCGGATGAAGGCGATGCAGGAGGGCGTAAAGTGCGGGTTCGCCGCGGGTGTTACGTATTGTAGTACATTCCGGTGACCCGACATCTCATTCTTGCTTCCAACGTATGGCAGTTGGTACGCGTGTTAGTCGTCGTGGGAGGATATTAGCGTTTTGATTGTTACGAGAAATGCCCAAATTCCAGAAAAACCAATTTCGGCGTAACAGTGTGATTTATAAACGCAAAGTTGATGTTGCATAATTCATGCTGTTAAGGTATGGACTAGTTTTGTAAGATTAATAAATAGTCTCTGACCTGTACGTTTGCAGAAGAAAATCGAATCGTTTATTATCGTAAATAAGATTTTTTAAACTTATTCTACAATTTTGCAATTTTCATAAATAAAAAAATACTTTTTTTATTTATTATTTAATTAAATATTTTATTATAGTATTTAATTCTCGAATTGGGTAGTTCATTTGTTTCTTTTAGCAAATACAGAAGCACATTATCGTTGTCCTATAATTGTTTTTTACGTGTTTTGTTAAGAAATCACAATGACAAATCACATCAAATTAGATCTTCTTTCTCAGAATAAAGATTTCTAATACTCGTATGGAATATAATCGTAGATTATCAGGAATCAAAGACGAGTTCATGGACGATCGCTAGGCATTGTTATTCATAATAACCTATGCTTCATAATGTCCTTTGAATAACGTAAGTAAAGTGCCTACTTCTGGTTATCAGTGGACATGAAAAATACAAAGGCGTTGGTGATTTGTTAAAAAATATATTTGAATAAATTAGTACCTTCAGTACGTAAAATAATTGAGATTTGGTCGCAGTTTTGGTCCATTGGTTTGTTTGTAAGTTACAATTTCGTGATGTGGAAAAGTTCTAATGACATGTCATTTGTTTTTTCGCAAGTGCTGCCTTGTGAGAATTTGCTACTTCGGAGTCTTCGAACGTGGACATACCCACCCTACACACACACACACACACACACACACACACACACACACACACACACAGGTATACAACGAGCGTGTGAGCCGAGGGCCGTCGTTGGGGTGCGAGGCGTCTCTCCGCGTTAAAGAGGCCCTCCCCCGTCGGCGCAGCGCTATCGATGAGGCTTCGGCAGCAGCCGGCGCTCGGCAGTTCGGCTTTGAGCGAGGGGGCGGGGCCGCAGGGGGCGGCGGCGGCGGTTGCGGTCAGCTGCGCCGCGTCGACGCGTCGGCGGCGCCCGGCGGCGGGGGCCGCCCCCAACGCCCGGCCGGCCGGCGCGTCGGTCGCGCGTTATCGGCGGCCCCGCCCCCGCCCGCGCCGCCCCTCGCCGCAGGCTCGCTTTGATCGGCTTCGCCCTCGATCAACAGGTGGCTGTGCCGCCACCGCCGCCGCTGCAGGTGGCGAACCGCGCGGGGAACGCGCGCCGGCGACGCCGCCCGCGCTCGTGTGGTGGCGCGCGCCTCCCGCGGGACGACTGCCGCGCGCGCGGCCAGCGGTGGGTGCAGGCTGCGCCAATGGGCTCTTACGCCTCTCGGGGATTTAAATACAAAATAGGTCGGAGACGGGAAGGAGACCAGGGTGTGGTCGAGGTGCGATCGACTTGGCGTCGTGTGTCATATCGGAAGCAGTTTCGAATCCTTTGTTGTGTGGCGAACGGTATCGCCAGCTAAGGGGCCTGGCTCATAATTTATGAACATAAGAACACCCTTGAAGATGTGCTTCTTAATAGAAAATACCTTATCGGCGAAAAAGAAAATAGCATTATTGCTATGTATAAAACTTGTTTTTCTTAATTGTTTTGTCAAACCATCCCAAAACGCTCAACAGAAATACATTTACGCGGTAGCAGTTGCGTTTGTAACACATTGATATCACGTTTTCATCACTTAGTTCTACCTCCTGTGAATAAACGTCAGTACTCGTAACTACGGGCTACAAAAACACTTCTACCGCAAAGGCAGCAGCCACACCTGTCGACACGTTCCCGTGCAACGAGTGTTGCGGTTTCACTGCATTGAAGCAGTAGTGCGATAAACTGCTCTCTGAGTTCTTGTTCTAAACTAGCTAACTGGCGAGAACGTTTTATGGTACACACGTGCAAGTTAGATGCAAATAGTAAAACGTGGGAGTCATTATTCTATGTAAAATAATGGACTTCCAGAGACTTGAAAAAATGTAACAATTTATGGTGAATATAACAATAACTAGTGTAGCAGCTAAAAAGCTGCTGAATAAAATCACGTAAAATAGTTTTCCAAAGAGAGGCACGCACACAGTGCAAGAACAACAAATGAGTATGTTTCCTTGTTATTGTGTCGTTTTCATAATTCAATAGGTATATCACTTTTGATCCCATTACAATTTTTGACAATTATGACGTAATAAAACAGTTGTTGGACTTATAATTAAAATATAATAACAAATATTTATACTTGCTATTATATTAAATATTGAAAATATTTTTAAAATGTAATTATAAGTGAAATTGTTGACTTTATTTCAACATGACTGTCGAAAAATATATTGGGATCAAATGAAATGTAAATTGAAACAAATAAAATACTGTTGCATAACACTGAAAGAAATTTAGTATACAACAAAAATAGTCTTTACAAATACTGCAATAAAATATACGGATGTACTTATAGTATATACGGACAGAAAGTAGGACAGTTCATTACATACCATAGCAAGAATAGCAGAAAATTGCTCCACAACGCGACACGTAAATAACAAATATTTAATAGCAGATGTCTTTGCTGCCACGTGACAACAGCTGTGTCGTAAGGCACTGAGTGTGTTAGGCACAGAGACGAACGGAGTGTGAAAATTCAGTCGGTAGGCGCATATAATTAAAAACTATACTTGCTTCCTCAAAAATAATGTATTGTTTTAATTGCGTGCTGCATCTGTCTGCACACTTATGTTTGATCAAATTTATTTTATTTGTTTCGTAAAAATGTTTATATTCTATTTACCGCTCTTGGTATTGTTCTCAGTGACAAATCATGTGTTTTTTTGCAAAAACTTATGGAGTGTCTTTTGCCATACAATCGAATGCATATGTTAGTGAGAGTGACTTGTCTTAAATCGTCACCTTAATGCACATACAGGAAGCAATGGCCTTGTATATAACGAACGCGCGTTTATGGTTGGGCAGGACGTGAAAAGAGCCGCTGTTGCCTGCGTACTCGCGTGGCACCGCAAAGGCCGTAACACAGCACCTGTCACCGCGTTGACCTGCAGCCAGTCTTGCAGCCGCGTTACCGCCCCACGCCACGCCACGCCACGCCCCTCCACCCCAACTCACTGGACGGCGCGGCATGATCGCCCTCGCTCGGTTGCGTTGACGCGTTTGACGTGGCACGGCACGGCGCGGCGCGGCGGACCAGCGCACGCGCGCGCGCGCGTGTGTGTTTTGCCACTTCGCAGGGGGGCCGTTGCAGCGGCGGCGACCGCAGACCGCCGCCCGCCAGGCGACTCGGCGCGGAATAACGCGCCGCTGGGCGCCAATTTTTCCCGGGGCGGTTTGCGCGCCCGCCGACCGACCGACCGAGCCAGCGAGTGACCGGCCGGCCGCGCGCCGCGGGCGGTCTTTTGACGGCGCGCTATGGCGTTGGCGCTGGGCCGCCGCTGGGCTGGCCGTGCGTGCCGCGGGGGGTGGTGGGCGTTCACGACCCGCGGGCGACGCCACGCTCGGTCTAGGAAGCGCCCTGCGGGAGCCGGCGGCTCCTGTGTGTTTAGCGCAGGTGTGCTGTGGGTGGTGCGGAAAATATACCGATTTATTGTGTTTTATTACTTTAAATGGATATTTAATATTAAAATGTGCCGGTTTAACTAGTAGTAATTGAAATGTGAATAGTAGATTTATCATTACCCCTGGTTTAAAAGGTAACAAGTATGTGTATAATAATTTTGGTTCGATTGATTCTGTTAGTGAGGATATTGGGTTTTTATATGGACGAAATGAAATACTGTATGTGTGCTCTCATTGTTACCATAATGAATTATGAACAATTTAAAGTACATGATTATCGTTTATTTCTTCAAAACCAGTTATGGAGTTTACAGAAGATTTAGTTTATAGAAGTATATTACACGACAGTATTGTTTTTTCTATTCGATATTAAGATTTTAACTTTCCAGAAGTAACTTCTATTAACTTGTCTGTGGCCATCCTGAATTATAATTAAATTCTAATGTGATGTTCCTGCTGTATACACTGTGATTTCTGTTGATCTCTCGATATCATTGCAACTCTTCAAGAAATATCTTTATTATATGAAACTTTTAGGTGAGAAAAATTATTACAGGTTGTATTGTTATTACATTGTGCGTATATCATAGTTCGATTTTACAATATTTCTTTGCATGTGTCTCTTTGAGCGAATTTCATGAGGCAAACTCGATAACTCCACATGGAATTGGGAATCGTGCGTTTCCACTGCGGCCTACTATGTGAGAATCGCTGAAAAAAAAAGGGCGTTCCTGCGAAGTGCCATTGAAAAATCCCTCTGCACTCACCTCTCGGTGCCGAGAGGGCGAGTGTCCCTCGCTTTCTCCCCCGCGTGGCCGAAGGGCGATCGTGCTCCACCGCCCCGCCCGCTGCACGGCCCCGGGGGCGCGCGGCGACCGCACGGCCGCGGATCGTAAATAGAGCGCAAGCGCGATCATATTGGAATAAGCGCGAGCTTTATAATCGGTGCTAACTGACCAAATAGAATTTTTATGTCTATTAAAAGCAAATCCCTTCTCCCTTTTAACGCCCGCCCGCGCGCGCGCTCGCAGGAGGCCCGCCCGGCCCAAGGGCGACCGGCGGGAGGGGAGGCAAGCCGGACAGTGGTGTACAAATGTTGGAATTTCCATTGCTCGCGTCCCCGGGTGACCGACCCGAGCGGCCCTCTCCCTCTCCCCCTCCCCCTCCCTCCCTCTGTTGCGGCGCGACGGTGGAAGAGTGGAGTTTTCGTCGGGGCTCAAGTGTCGTTGTGTTTTAATATCGGGGAACGATGTTGGGGTTGCTGGCCGAGTTGCCGGGAGTCGTTATTTCTATTTCTTTTTTTTTTCCCTTTTTTTTTCTTTTTAATTTGGTTGGAATTTTTGTCATTGTAGTTCTTGCTAGAGATGGGTACCAGTGAAATATGTGTGGTAAGTGAGGATAGTTACATTGAAAATGTGTTAATAAGTTATCTTGTGTTTTTAAATATTCAGGAATGCGTCATAAAAACGCTAATTAAATTACTTTAATCCTCGGTTCATGAGAAACCAATCCAGTGAAAATGAAATTGAATAAAGTGATAAATCCCAGTTACCAAATGGCATATAAAACTCAAAAATGTTTTCAACGTTTCACGAGAGAGAAAGAAAGACAAAAGGAGATAACACGAGCACATAATAGATACCACGGAATAGTAGCGGGGAAGGGAGCGCACTTGTTATATGTCCTGCAGTTTGCTTGAATGCCATATTAGAATGTTTCATACCTACCAGCAGCATTTTTTCACTTCATTTAACTTCCTGTCACGTATTAGATTTCTTCCCGTTTTCAAACTACCATAAATCTGCATAAACATCTCCCGTCGTTCGCCGTTGGCGCGCCGATCGTCGCCGGCCGACTCGCCCAGTGGCCACCCCTGGTGTCAGTACGCCGCGGCGCGGTCGGGGGCGTACTGACATCGCGAGAGTAACGACTCGCCGCCGGGCGGAGGGGAAACGTTTGTTTTGTGCATTGAAATTTACCTCTTTTTCATTGAGCTTTTGGGAAATCCCTCTCTCGAACGGGCGCAGAAAAAAAACGCTTTATTGTAGCTTAACACAAATATGGTTTGCAGTTAATTCTATTGTGAATCAATGCATTGTCGGTGATTGTTTTTATTACTAAGCCAATTGAAAAATTGACCTCGACCGGGCGCGGGAATTGAAAAGCACTTTTGGCCTCGCGTTTCGCTGCTTCCCTCCCCCAACTCGCTCCCGCGTCGTTCCCCCTCGCAACGCCCCCGCCCCACCCCCACCCGCTCTGCTCGCCGTTACGGAACGCAAATACAATTTCACACATTACGGCCTCAGGTTTAACAGCTTTCCATTCAAAAATACCACCGCCGGGCGATCATTCTTTCGCGGGGCGGCGTCGCAGTTCCCCGCTCGGCCACCGTTCGCTGCATTTACTGGGAATTACCGCGTGCCGGCCCCGCAACCCACCCCGCCACGCCACGCCGTCCGTCTTCGCTTCGATGTGCTCGGCGTTTGCCCTTTTTTTGGCGTGTCATCTGTCGACGCTTCTGAGCTGCTTTTTTTGTTTTGTCGTTCGGTTGGGTGTTTTCGCGTGTGTGTTCACATTGCATTGTTCTAGTGAAGTAGTAAGTACATGTGACGGTTGTGAATGTTTGTTCGTTGGATAAAGTGATATTAGATAGACATGATGAGGAATTTGCGTGCATTTTTGTTGATGGAAAAGAAATTAACATTTTCGAACAAATTAATATTTATTTTTCCTGGATACATTACGTTAAACTATACTCTTACTTTAAATTAATGTGATTGTTTCTAAACAAAGAATTCTTTGGGAAGATACATTTTGTAGAATACCCTTTACGTTAAATGAAGTGATAATAAATATTTGTGTAATAATGATGGATGTCCAATATCCCTCAGTTGTTTTTAAAAATACTTTCAATCATATTTAATATTTATTTAGAAATTATTTCTTTATTTTCTTCGTTTAATTAATTGAATACACTCATTAATTCCACGGAAAAATGTTGTTTATCACTGTCTTAATTGTCCACGTGCACTACGGACAATAACAAATTAACATTAACGATTTCATAGTACACATCAATTTGAAACATTTATGAACAAATACTTAATTATCACAACTACTACTTAAAGATATATTAATATTTAAAGTACAGTTTCTTAAATTGGAGAATGTTATCCCGTCTATACTTGGCTGTTGTGAAATATCAGTTTTATCTTTCATACGTCGTCGTCTTCAGCATGGGTAAGTTCGACTACAAGCACGTTACTTTGACACTAGCTAATGGAACAATATAAAATATTCAACACAAATTAAATGTATAAATACAAAACAGATTTGGTGTAAGCATACAATTGTGAAAAACATTTACAAATCAATTGCATTTGTCCGTTCTAAAACCAATGTAACCAAAAACTTTTGTGAATCAGTAGTGGCTCGCGTTTCCATTTTTCAAGATTCATAAATGTTATATTCTCTTTCGTTCATGCCTTTCCTTTTGCTAGGAAGTAAAATAGGTGTTGTTTTCTCAGCATCGTCTAATATATGATCTGGAAAATGATCAATATCTTCCATTTTATTACCGTTTTCTTATCTTATAAGTGATCGTGGTGATCATTAGTACACAATAGACGGCTCATTAAAATAGGTGTTGTTTAGAAAGTTCGCCACGCTCAGAATGAATATATCATCGATTGTAAACTTGAAATGGTAAAGATATTCTTATATTTCTCAAAATTGAAATTATTCTTGAACGAGAATCTTGAATTATTCTTTAACGTAATACGTGGATAAAGGGGTTTAATTGCACTCATGGTAAATAAGAAAACTCACTATCGTCGCTCGTTTTCTTGAACAGACCACTAATGAAATTGTACCCTTCTTTATCGACTAGTTTCGTTAATTACTATAATCGTCACTCAGAAAATACGAGCCAACGAAACTGAAATGACCTTATTCAATTTCAGAACTATCCAATTCTAATTAACTGAGAAGCAAATATTATTACCGCATGATTTTCAAGTGGTCCTAATATTCACCAACGAATTGATCATGGAAATTGAACTCTATGCCAATTCTGGTATGCATTCAAAACTGGCAAGTCATGTTTTCAAGGATCCCTGCCTATCAACAATGAATAATGATTTGAAATATTTGTAAAAGGTAAGCGAAGTTATTAGTTGAGAAAAAAGTAAAAACAATAGATACACTAAAAAATTAAAATGAAAAGACTAGGCTGGAGGAGTGGATTAATGGGCTGGTGAAATGGATATTTTTTTTCTTTCTAATGAAAATGGTATTTAGATAGTATTTAAATTGGAGAATTTAAATGTTTGTGTTTTAATGAAAATTACACTAAAACTAAAAAGCAAAGATGATAAAGAAAACTAATGATATTGAAGAATTAATATATGAGAAGAACAGAGCAACTTAATTCCAATTAACCAAGCAATTTTCATTCTAATGGACAAACGTTACAATGCAGTACAATACTAAGAAGCGGCTCTTCATAAATTTTTCATTGCAGTTCATAAAAAACGTATCATACATGTTTTAACAATGTTTTTGGTTTTAGTTTTCTGGTTCGTAGCATGAATGAGACGGTATAGTGACAAAACCAACCGAGGTGTTTCTCATCAAAGAGTGATCGTGGGAAAATCACTATCGGCACCGCACGGCCTGCGCATACAAATTGAAAATCTTAAAAACGTCTCCTTGCGCACTTCCTGTCTCCTCAGATTACACGGCCGAGCGCCGCGTTAAGGAAGGGCATTATGCAAAGCGACTTTTTTTTTCGCGCCCCGAGGATTGATGGAATAATCAATGGGCGGGGCGCGAGCAGGGGTTGATAGCCAATAATACGCCGCCAAATCCTTATTGAATCCCCGGGTTTAGGGGGCGGAAAGGGGTCCGGCCCGCAGGCCGAGCGCCGGCGAGGGCGAAGGGAAGGGCGCGCGAGGTGGGACGAGAGAAGGTGTCGGAAAGAACCAAAAACAGCAAATGCGGTGAAAAGAAATACACGGTGTTCCAAACAGAAAAATAATGTACGTATCAAATAAGCAACTACCAGGTAGATATCAACTAGTAGAGAAGAATGTGCGAATATACAGAGGACAATTTGCAATCGATGTAAGTTACTGTCCTAAATTATAAGAGCACTTGTAATGTCAATTGTATTAAATAAACGTTTCTGTTATTATTCAAGTATTAAAGGACATTAAAAAATGTGCGTGAAATTCTTTTTTTTATAAAAAGCTGCCAAAGTGTGAAAATAAAATGTCGAAGTTATCAGATGAATTTGTATGAAAATAGGAGACGCTTGTCCTTCTGGTAGTTGGGGTCTGACGATTCTACTTTGTAATTACGAGTAGCCATGTTTATTGATTGCATATCTTGAGAGAGTTGAGAAAATTGGAAAAAATGTATTAACAATATCCTGCGATCCCAAACATATTTTCATATTTTTGTCTTTGAATTTTCAACGAAATTCCAGTACAAAAATGCCATATGTAACTTGCAAAATCACAAAAACCAAAATATTTACTGTTGACTATTCTCGAAATGTTGATAGAATTAAGAAAAATTATAAAATTAATATTCATTTTTAATATTATCGGATTGAAAGCCCATTTATAACAAATCGAAACAAGACGTCGAGTAAAAACTCGCAGATCCATCTACCGTTGAGTATATTAAATCTACCTAATGAAGTGAAAACGAGGAACTCACCTCGCTTCTCAACTTTCTTTGACGTTCGCGACAATAACTGTCTAAGCCACTGGCGTCGGATACCGCGAGGGAGTACTCAAGTTACCGAAGGGGAGACAACAAATTATGAAAACAGGGTGAAGGGGCGCCGAAAAGCCCCAGATGGAGCGGGGTGGATATCGGAAACTTGGGCTCCGGGGGCGGCGGTGGAGCGGCGCGGCCCGCACTTTGATTAATGAATCAATCGATCAGTCGACAGGTAATTAGCAAGAGTCTAAATCGATACGAGCCGAGTCCACGGCGGGAGCCGCTCTCAACGGCTCCGGGAAGCTCCCAGCTGGCGCGCAAGGCGGCGGCGACGGCGCGGGCGGGGATGGTCCGTGTGGCGGCTGGACCGCTGTCAGGGATATGCTGGGAAACGGGATCTAATAAAGAAATCAACACTGTACCGGACTTGTTCTCGCGGTGAATAACGATAGATTAATTTTTTTTCGTTTTTTTGGAACATTTCTAGGACCCATTAGGTGTTTGAAAAAAAAGCAAATTATTTTATATTCGTACATGAATATTTCGAAGTAGAGAAAACGAAATGATGTCTCAATATGAATTCGCTGAGTGGTAACAGGGTTTTGAAAATGATGTATTTATTCCCAACTATACCCTCACAATTGAAAGAGCAGGAGACATTTTTATATACGTTGAATTGTAGTATTAATTTCTAATTTCACTTTAAAATATTACTGTTTAAATTTATTTATTGCACGTAAAATTTACTACCGTAAATTGAAATATTTCGTTTGAAAATTCATAAAGGTCACACACTCTTGTACCTAGTGATCTTGAATCCACTTGTAATATTAAATTTCTCGACTTCAAATATTTTCTCTCAACATTTAAAGTAGGCGTCAAAATAAGACCAGTTTTGGAGCAGGGCGCAATGCTTGGCGGGTGATTGAGGGCCGCGTTCAAGAGGGGCAAAGGGAGAGGTTGAGGAGCGCCTTTAGCTCTAGCTCGCGCCGTCTTAAACGCGACCTCGCCGGGGGGCACATCCGCCCCCGCCCCCGCCCTCGTCCGCGCTCCGCTCCGCCTCGCCCCGCCCCGTCCTGCACCGCAGCGCACCACTCCGCTCCGCCTAGCGCCTTGCGCAAGTCGACGCGCGCGCCGGCGCTGCTGTCTGCGGTATCTGTACTTTTGATTAAAAAGCAAACATCTATTCTGGAGGGAGAGTAATCTGGTTTCTGAGGGACGTTGTTTTAATTCTGTTTTCAATTAGAGGCCCGCGAGGTTTCAAGCATCCCAACCACCTGCAGATTGGTCCAGATTAGATTTCCGCCGCGACGGCGGTGGCGGCGCAGCCAAGAAGCGGAGGCGGAGGCGAGCGCGGATCGCAAGGAGCCGGAGGGGCGGGGCGGGGAAGATCTGTGTCAACCAAACAGATATCACGTCTCTGTATAATTAAATTGTTCCTCTTCCCGCGGTATAAGAACATACCGTAACTAACTCGCTGCTGTATATTTATTGTACTGACTTCCCAGTAGGAGCCGGTAGCGGTGCAGATTTGGATAAGGACAGAGCATCCGGCGTCTTGAGTGGGCGGAGGGGTACAGGTCTCGCCGCAATGCTGTAAGCCCTCGCAAACGCCCCTCCCCTCCCACAACCGCCCCTCCGCGCCGCACCGCACCGCGTCCGCCGCCCCCGGGCGCCCGGCTCACTGCAGCAGAGGCCGGCAGACAGGCTACCGCACACGCTGATGAACTGGCGCGGGCGCTGCCCTTTTAACAATTCTCCCCAAAACAAAAGGATAATGATAATATCCCTCCGAAATTTTCGAAATGTCATTAAGAAAATCGAATGACTAGTAAATACGCTTGAGACCGTCGCCTTATTTTACCGAGAAATTAATAAATGTTTTCGGGAGCTCGATAGTAAAAAAGCAATGAAAATATGCGGTATACATGAATAAACATAATTTTTTCCCCATGATTTTCGCTTTTCACACATCAACAAATGTACTCTATTTCCCATTTCTAAACATTTTCAGATGATGATAAATACACAAGTATTGAATCTTCATTAAAAATGAAAAATCGCCATAGAAAGTTAGAATGCACTTCATAAAATCGCCATAGAATGCACTTCAGATTTTAAATATTGTTTTCTGTCTGATTTGGAAATTAAATTAATGTATATATTCGCGGGTAATATTTGTGACGTAAAAGGATTATTCATGTAGTTTGCGTCATATATTTAAACACCGGCGCTCTAACTAATAAACCTTATATTGCGTATAGTAAAATATTATGTAAGGTACTACATTAAATCCGGCAATACATCACATTACAAGCTCCAACTCCAACATTCACCTAGAAAATCTGTTCGCAAAAAAGTTCCTGTAGAGAAACTAAAAGTTTTTTTAACAGAAATAACTAAATTATAATAAATTTTACTCGATTATCGACGATTTTATTAACTTGATTTAAAATATTAAAATTTTTATCTTTATATAATTATCTTTTATATAATATGTAATTTTTTTTAAATCGTCGGTTTAAATCAACCTAATTTTATTTCAAATTTTGTTGTAAATCCTAAATAGAGCATTTTTTACAGATTGCAATCATTCTATTCAATAAATTGCACACATAAGTTAATTAATAAAGAGTAGAGAAGTAATTTGTAATACTCTTGAAATTAAAATAGCTTTCGATTATTAGCACTCATAAGAACAAACAATATGCCTCATCATTTACGCTGAGTATTTTTTGAAGTATAATCATGTGTAGTATTCACGAATGTAAAAAGTAAATGGTTTTGCTAATGAGCATGGATAAAATTTGTTTACTAAATTTTTTCATAAATGTGAAATATTTTATATTTATTTTGATTTTAAATCTGCAGTCGTAGAAAACAAAATCTGAGGAGTGTAGCAAAAATTGGATTTTGAGATATCTATCTACATTTCTCAATTTAATCGTTCAAGATTTTATAGGTGCTTTTTCTCGGAATATTTTGTAAGTTTATTATTAAACTTTTGGCGTTAATATAGATTTTTTGAGGAATAGAATAGGTTTTCGTGATTTCACAAATTGGTGTTCAGGTCAATAAATTGGATCTTAAATGAGTTAGGATCTTAAATGAAAATGTGTTGTAGGAGTAGTAATTTGTAATAGATCTGAAATTGTTGAAACATAAGTTGAAACTAATAAGCCAGATGAAATAAGGAAAATAAAACCAGCCATACTTCAGTGAACTTCAGGATTTTGGACGTTAATAAACTGTATCCGCTGGACAGGAAATTGCAATCGCAATAGGTACCGTTCTCTAAATCGCAAGTGAAATATATATGCCAGGAGCAATTGACCAGTTTTATACCAGGTATATAATACTTCCCACTGCCTTACGGAATAAATCCGACAAGAGCAACTTATTGAAATAGGAGCCTTTACCCGTGGGTTAACGTGAGCGCGTTGGTGGCAATATGAACACGAGTGGTCCTGCGCCCAGAGATCGTCCAAACAAAAGGGCGCCTCCCGTCTTTCGCGGGCCGCCCACGCCTCCAATCCCTGGTCAGCTGCGGGGCGGGCCCGGCGTATTTAATTGTGTTATACCTCGCCCTTCCCCTGCCCCCGCGCCGGCCCTCTATTGATTTATCTCGCTACCTTCCGATTCAGAATCTATTGCTTGGCGGTTTCCGATAGTCTCTACTGCATTGTGCTACATGTTTCTTGTTAATTAAGGCATTGTTTCATGGTATTCCCCGAAGTCTTGCTGCAGCGACGGGGAAGCTATACTCTCCACCCCGCGCCCTGCACGCGCAATTGGTCGGCGATAAATCAGATAAATCTATGATTATTGTTTTTCGGTCCGCGGGGGAAATTGGACGCTTAAGCGGCCGCGTTATTGCTACGAATGAGGCGGGCCCGAGCGCGCGCAATACTCCGAACCGGCCGGCAGGGCGGCTCGGTCGCTGGGCCGGCCGGCCTTCCGGGCCCTAATGCCCCGCATATTGGATGCGGAACTCAATCTTACGGCCGCTGCAGGGTTATACACCGCCCAGTCGAACCCGCTGCTTCGCGAGAACGTAGCGTTGTGTGTGGTTTCGTGTGAATGTAATTTCGAGATTCGGTTTTGTGAGGGTAGCTCTCCTTTTGAATTTTGTTACATTACCTTTGTATTTACGAGCATGTGGTATCTAAATTATGAATTATTATTGGTTATTTTTAAATTATATTTTAATGACATAAACTTTTTCTGAATTTGGAGTGTTGATTATAAGAGGAAGTATACGAAAACAATACAGTAATCATTGACATTGGAGGAAATTCTTATATATCAAGGTGCTGGGCAAGGTTGTAGCTTATCACCGACATTATTTAATATTTATCTGGATGATATGACAGCTATAGTTCCGCGAATCATCAGACTCTCAAGCAATATAACAATCAACACCTTACTGTTCGCACATGGCCAGATAATTCTTCAAGAAACAGAAGATAATTTGCAGAAATCATTAAATTCCCTCCAACGAATCAGATATGATAAAATAAAAATGCCAGTTTCAAAAATTAAAAGTATGGCATTCCGTGGCATATTCTGTACCAAGTAAAAACATTTAATTACTTAGCCTGCAATATTTCGTATGAGTGAGATGGAGCCATAGAAAATAAATTACACAAATTTAAAAGAATTTGTAATAAAAACGCCTAAAAAATAAAATAAGAAAGGAAACCAAAATAAAACTTTACAAAGTAATGGCAGTACCAACACCTGTCTATGACTCAGAATCACGGGTCACTCGTAAGAAAGGTTAAGAGTAGAGTTTCCTGAGATATGTTAAAGGTTGCATTAGATTCGGTAGAATAAGAAATAGTGCCATTCAAAGTGAACACAATATTTTCCCACTGACAATTTGTATTGAAGAAAATAAAATTAAATGGAAATCGAAGAAGAACACATACAAACAACGACCGAAAGGAAATGGAAGATTTCCGAAAGAAGTAATGAAATGTGAGACCGAAGGATCCAGATGGCCCAAGATGATGATGGATTGAGAAGCCAGAACAGTTATGGCCCTCATCTCAGAAGGTAGAAGATTAAGTGAAAATTCTGATACATGTGAATTTAATACAAGTCGTGCACTTGCTTTTCAACATGTGTGTCAACATCTGATTCCCTCATTGACATTTGTAGTCTGCAAGAAGCTCTGGCACGAATAATCTTTGTGACTTTTGATGTGCTAGTGTATGCAAGAAGTGACGCATCACGTAACAATTATTTTAATTCCAATACCATACAAGTTGTTTATTCTAATTTGCCATTCAAATCAAAAAGTATGTTTTCGGAAATTAATATTTTCAATGAAGTAAAATACTATTGCAATTCTTCGGAATGCTTTAATTCTTAGTACTATCTCGTTCGTATGGAATAGTCGTTGAATGTTTTCACATAGCAAATATGTAGATAAATTAATTGTTCCTTTCAAATAACCTCGTAAAATTGAAAAACCGTGTAACTTGTTTTTTGAATCTCTCTGGATGCTGGTACGATCTTAGGCAATTGAGTTGTCTGAGTTGGAAATAGTTCTTGATATGACAAAGATTAAAATAATTAAATTGTTTGATCTGATCCTCTTAGGGATCAAATTCTGCCAAATTTCGTTTCGATACGAACGTTCATGTCAGGTTGCATTAAAACTCTATAGTCCCTCGCACGCTGGTGCAGTTCTCGTCAAGCACACGTGTAACTTATTCAACTTTCCCTAGCCCCGTATTTACGTAGCGATGATTATCTCTCGTTTTGCTTCATTAACATTACCGAAACGATCACATGCACGTGAATACTCCCGATAGAGAACGTTCGGCGCTCCGACCCCCTTCGTTTCTCGCCTCCCTGCGGGCGTGCCTCGCGAAATATTCCAATCCGCCCTCCCGCCTGCCTCTCCAATCCCTTTCTCGAGCGCGTTCAGCCCTCCCCCCCCCGCCTCGCCCCTCGCGGCCCCATGAGGCAGCCCGGTTTTATTCCGCTCGAAAAAGCTACTACTCCTGAGAAGTTCCGCCGCGGCAATTCATTTAGCGATCTTAATCTGCGATTGCGGCCCACGCGAGCCAGGGCCGTGCTGGGCGCAACGGGGTGCGGCGGTGGAGGGGGCGGGGGCGGACGGGCGCGGGGCGGGGCGAGGCGGGGCGAGGCGGGGCGAGGCGGGGCGAGGCGGGGCGAGGCGGGAGAGACAGAAGGCGGTGGTGTAGCTATTAAGGGAGTAGCCTCTGTTGTCATCGGCAACGGTTCACCAATAAATCAAACCACCCCCTTAACTTCCCCGCCTGCTCGCCCTCCCCGGCGGGCCCGCCACCGCCGCCGCCGTCCCCCTTCGCTGTCTCTCTCTCACTCGCTCCGGCGGCGGTCGCACCTCCTTCTCTTCCTCTCCCTGCGCCTCCTCCTCCCCGCCCTAATGGCTTAATTGAATTCCGATTAGGCAAAGATGGCGCGAGCGGGCGGGTGGGCGGCGAACGGCGCGGTAGCGGGCAGCACACGCGCGCCTACACAAACTAGCGTTCGAGAATTCTCTTAAAGTGCCGCCCCGCCCCTCGCCCGTGCCGAGCGGAGCCGAGCCGCGTGACGTCACGGCCGCTGCAGCGTCGAGGTTGCGTGGGGGATCGCCTCTCGGCGTCATCGATTGGCGAGGACGAGGCTTCGGGCGGATCGCACGTGTGGGACACGCGCCTGGCGTCTTGCGTTCGCCTGCTGGCGAAATGGGCGCTTCGGAAGGGAGCTGGCGCGATTAGCAGCGGATGAACCTGGGTTTGACCGATTCAACGCGTGTTCTTTTTAAATAGTAATTGCGTGAGATACTCAGTTGAACGCATTTTTTATAGACTCAATGATCATCGTTGAAAATTTTTATCTTATATTTTTAGTTTCGGCGATTATTCGTATCAGGTACTGAGAAGACTATGATGAAGTTTCACACGTTAACAGATTACACCTCAGTTTAGCTTTAATTACCTCTCTTTGGCTGCCAAAGAATTAATTATGGTGTGACCCCTATATTAGTGATTTAAATTGAAGCCCTTTTAATTAAGCTCATCATTAGTACGATCGTATAGGATTGCATCTGCCGCTAGTATTATTGCGCGTAGTGAATAAAAATGAACGTACAAACCAGGTCATATCTAATCATCTCAGAATATTGCATTTTTTGTCATGTACTGCATAATATTCGTCGAGATTTGGCTGCGGAACTGTCGAATCAATTGCTCATTAACCAGTTTCGTTCACGTTTGTGTTGCTGGTTCTTTCAAACAAAAAGATCGCTTTATTAGTACGATTTCTTTCTTACCCTACTTTGTTTCTTGGAAAAAGTGGTCTGTTTTCAGCCTCCTCTTCCTCCTCCTCCTCCTCCTCCTCCTCCTCCTCCTCCCCATATATCCTATATATACCCTCTTCGTTTTATTAGCACTGTTCGTATTTCTGAAACATCCATCACGGTTGACTCGAATGCTTATCTGGAATTGCCAACGTACACACGTAGTGCATTTAGTATCCTTACTTTTTCCAAGAGTGATGCGCTTTAAAAATTAGAACGGCGGCGCCGAAAACTGTGGAATATGAGGGAAGGTATAATATAAAAAACACATTACAGAGATATGGCAGAAATTTCTCTGATGCCACTGTCAAACTTTATCTTCTGCGGCTGCAGCCCGCCGCTGTTGTGATTGCAGTCTCCAAAGAGTTTCTATATCATCTAACTCTGTTTTAAAAAGTTCTGAAAAATTCCTTTCATACATCATTCTAATGGAACCTAAGAATATAAGAAGGGAAGAAGAATCTTTAAGAAGAAAAATTCCTCTAAGTCTTTAATAATGGCCTTGTGGAATGTTCTTTCATACATAATATCAAACGTAATATGTACGAGATTTGTTATGATTTGCGAGAAAGGGAGAATATCTCAACGCGGCTTTTCCGACGAATTGTAAATTGCAAAATTTTTCACCGAACAGGTAACCATCGCCGCCGCCGGTTTTGCGCTATCATTTGGAGAAGGAGGCGGTAGGCGTGGGAGGCGTTCTGTCCATAGCAGATCGTGACTGCTTTATTTCTAGAGCCAAAACCAATTTTAGAGAACGCTGATGGGTGTTTGTTCGGGAGGAGGCCCCTCTCCCTCCGAGAGAGCGCGCTGCTTTCGCGATTCGATTTACGAGAACATTCTTGGCCGCCCACTTTCCCATTGGTCGCGATCCAAAAGTGAGACGCCGCCAATATGCCCGAACGAATCCGCGGACGCAAGCAGGCGCCGAATTTTAAGCGGGGAAATAGATCGCCGATTGACCAAACATTGTCGTAAAGATTCCCGCCCCTCCGCGTTTCATAATGATCACGGATTAATTTGGAATCTCTCCTACTTTGGGGGAATTTCATATCTCTAAAGGTTTTCCTCTCGCCCTCTCCCGCCGATGGTGGAGTGCGGGTCGTGGCCATTAATTTGTGCGGAGATCAGCACCAAAAATGGCGACGCGACCGGCGATGAAAGTAGCGGGCGAAAGTGAAATTAGTGACGGTGTGAGAGGAAAGAAATATCCTCACATACAGGCGATGACGTGAAAGATTAAAAACCGGTATTGCTAACGACAATAATGACGACAAAAGTAATGAGGACAGGTCTTAATGACTTCTTCGGAAGCTCACATCATGTTTACAGAATTGTCATTTTTTCAGAATTTACGAAGAAATAATTATCTATTAAAATTTTGCAAGTAAGTTGTGAGAGATCGAACGTTAAAAAACAGTACACATGCAAATGTAAAATGTATGAACAATAGTTTTGCTTCACATTTTAGGAGTGTTAGCTGCTAATTTAGAGTGATTGTTATACCTGCTATGAATTGTTATAAAAAAGAAAGAAAAGTAATTGATTATCAACATTTACTCTCGCAAAGAGTTTTGATTGAACTCTTCGTTTATGTGCATGCATTGGTTTGCGTTTTCCAGTATTCTAAAATGAAGTTTGGAGTCGAAATTTCGACTTCCGGCTTAGAGATAAGTGCGAAGTCGAGTGGGTATTTAGGAAGGAGCAAGGGCGGCCGTTGCGATGGCTTCGGTTACGGAAGTGCCATACATCAAACATTTGCGTAGCCCCATTCTCTTATCAGTGAAAGCTTCGGCAAGAAAAATTGCGACCACCCACACTCAGCACCCGATTCGCGGGCTGGTCTTTCTCCTTTTCTTCTCTCGTGGCTTTCTCCGGTCTCTTTATTTCTCCCCCCTTTGTCGCAAAAAATAACTAATGTATAAAAAAGTTATATTCCTCTTCTGCTATCGACTCGTGGCGACGGAACTCCGGCGTGACATTTTTCCATCTCAAGAAGCCAGAAAAATGAAACGGCTCCGCGAGCAGGGCCCGGCGAGCGAGCAAACGGGCAGAATCGCGATTCTGTAGGTCTCTGATGGATCTAGTAGCTGTCCGAACGTCTCTAGAGTTTTCTTGTGTTGAATATTTGTAGTTGATGACATTCTCAAACACCAAATTACCTTTGTGTGAGGTTTCGTAGATCGGCAATAAATACAGAAATTTTAGATATAACGAAATTAAATATTACTTCGATCTTAATGGTTTGTATGCGCAATAATTATTTTGTTCAATATTTACGTATCATTAGAATTACTTTCAAGATAGTTGTCACGTGATCACAAACATAATTGGTTCCTGAGTGAGGCGGCAGGGTGTGCTGCTAACTGAACCCCTGCGAACTGTATTCCCATGATACACATTGTTGGTGGGCAGCTGTATCGAATCAAGAGGATGTGATACGGTGAGAATTAAACGTGAGTAGCACACCTGGCTTTCACAGTTTCGTTCTTCTTCCATTTGTGGAAGTCTTAGAACGAACGCTCTTAAAAACACTTTTAAAATTTCAAAACTATACAAATACCATGGTTGCTTCAGTGCACCATATCATTTTACGATACACAGTGGAAACAACTTCGTAGTAATGACTACAAAATCTGAAAGGAAAGTTCATTCCGATTTCCCTTTATTAAGTTTAATATATACTTTAATAATACAATTCTTTTCTAGGACCACAGATATATGCATTTTGATGTATTCCGTCTCCTAACAATTACAGACTTATTATTTTTCGCATTCTCGAAGAATCAGAAGAAATTACATATAGACAAGGGGGGAAAAGAAGAAAACAGTAGATTTCTCCTTCTTTAATCAGAAAAAAATGCGTTGCTTCTTTGTTTACAAATGTTTGCGAAGAAATCTTTTAACATTTAGTTTGTATGTGTATTATCCTTCGCTCAAGTATACACTCTTACGTCATAGCGAGATTCTTCTTAAGCTTTAATAATTCGCTTTCTCAACTATCGCTTTGTAGCCTATGAACTCATTTATAATGTAGATATTAATTTGCAAATAACATGGGTAAATACTTATTTTTGACACAATTTGTATTAGCAACGTTATGTTATTGTATTTTCAGCGTAAAACCAGCGACCTGATAATAGATAACGAGATGTATTAGTTTTCTGATTTATACATTAATGTCTAGAGACTTTAGAGGAAGAAAATCTGAGTTACCATGGACGAAACGAAAGGATTTCTTTTATTTAATATTTAATGTTAATACTCTTGAGATTTTGTCAGGCAAAAATAAAGAAATGTCAGGAAAGGCGGGAAAAATCAGCAGTGTCTCTGACCGGGAGGTCCTAGGAATTACGCGAATTACGCTCTTTTCTAGCGACCACCGTTCGGCCCTAAATAACTGTGTCTGATCTAGACGCTGCCTGCTCTCATCGATAGTTGTCTGTGGTTTTTCCCGTCAGTGTTAGGCGAATGGCAGAGCAGTACTATAACAAACCGGCCTATGATCGTGCCCGATCTTTCCTTTCTCATGTGTGTCGCCTCCCCCCCCCCAATTACACACCTTTACAGATATAAACAATGCAGTTCCACACATGACTAGAGACGAGTTGGCAGCACGGAGCTCGTCCTGGCTGGAGCGGTCCATCTCTGGGAGATACCTAGAGGGGGAAATTCTCGCATATTGTCATGTAGGTTGACGCCGGATCTCACATTCGAGCGAGCGAGGAACTCCCCTGATAAAATAAACATTCATTAGCATCATCAGATAAGTGACCATAGCAGTTGACGCGCCCGGCAGCACAAAATCACCAATTGAATTGAATGTGACTGATTTTACGTGGCGAGACTCAGGCCATGAGGCCTGCTTTTCCGTCTGACCACGCAAATTTCGCTACGCTCCTTTCACCACCTAGCGGAAAAGGGAGGTATTACTTGGGCGCCGAAACAGGCGATTTGAATTTAGCTCCGAGGCATCATTTAGGCTTGAGGATCTTTTACATGCAGTAAGTCTACTAACATGGGGCAGCTGGCTTTACTTCCCCTCCGAAGAAAGGCGTACGAAGGATTTTTTCGTCCTTAAAAATCCACGGCTTCGATCGGGATTGAACCCGCAAACTTGGGTATACCATCGCCGTTACAGCATCGCCGCCAACCGGAGTCACCAACCGTTACACCAATCGGAGTTCTTTTGCCGGGGTCGGGAAACGAGTGCGCCCCCTCGTTGTGACTCGGGGCCATGCGCCTGCCCGTGCTCGCGTTCCATCGTGTGGGAGCGCGCGCGTGTGCCAAGTGAACGGTCTGGCGGTACGAGCGGGCGCGGGCGGCCCCTGCGTGATGGAGCGTCGTTCGCGCGCGCACGCGGTAATCACGCCTCGTGTGCGGCGGCACGCGGACAATCGATTATGCGGAATGGCGAATTTTGTGTTAGTTGCCTTGTGGTGTTCTTTAATTAATTGTAATGGATTTTCTTGAGCTGAGATATGTTTACTGTGAACTTCTTAATTTATTGTTATTGGTACTTGCTGGAGAGTACGTAACTTCAAGCGTTCATGCGTTTCTAAAATGGTTTATATGTTCTGTTAGCCAAGTTCTTCAAATATGCTGCGAATTTTCCCTATTGGTACGGAAGAACTCTGATGTAGTGATGTTACGCACAATGAGAGCTCCTCTAATTTGTATACAAAGCGTTACTTCTATGAATTCTGCAAATATCGGGAACGTTATTTTAGCTGCTGCCAGTGAATAGAGTGTGCACGTGTTTTGTGACTGAATTGTAAGAGAAAAGTGAAAGAAAACATGTATCAACTCTTTAAAAGCATTCAAGAGTTTATCTGGAAGTAAACCTGTCTCAAAGGAATAGAAATCCGAGTATAAATTATAGGTAATTGGTGGATGGATGCGTAAGTGAAGTGACGTTCGCCCCGAGGGCGTGCATGTGCGAGCGGCGGGCAGCGGGGCTTGGACGCCGCCGGGAGATCGAAGGGCGGAGGGCGTCGCCAGCCGGGCCGGACCGGGCTGGGCCGGGGGGTGGGGCGTCCGATGAGCGCTGTCTCAATCAGCTCCCGCCGGGTCCAATACCATACATCAGCCGACCCGACCCAACCCGACTCGCCACCCACCCGACCGGCTTCGCGGGCGGCCTGGCCCGGCCCGGCCGGACGCTGGCGTTGGCGCGGGAGGCGACGTGTCGACCAGCCCGCGCGTTTGTCACGACCGAGCATGTGGCCTGGAGGTTTACGTGCGTTCGCGCCCACACGCCCGGCCCCGCCCCTCCCGGCCGCGCCTCCTGCGGCCCCATCGCGCGCTCTGCTCTCCGCGCTGCTCCCCCGGCGCCTCGTCTTGGGATGCGACGAGCAGCAGGTCGCTCCTGCCCGGTGCACACTTCCCACGCTCAATGTGATCAATGCTTTAATTTCGCTTATATGAACGAGCTACATTTTTTAACGCAATGGAAATCACAGTCGAGCGTAAATTCCTTGGTCAGAATATCTCATTTCCCAAAGTGTCTTGCTCCAGAAATTATTCGAAGAGTTGTTGCAAATAAACTTGAGTAGCATTAAAATAAAGTATATTATTTTAACAAAATGTTAATGTAACCTGAAATGAATCCCGATGCATACTCTTAGCGTGCTTGTTTAATTCATCTCAGAGCTATGGAAAATGTTGACATTTTTTTCGTGCTTTGCCTTTGAGCATTAAATAATTTTATTTTCCTCGGTAAGCCATTCGACTGCATACGTTATTGCTGCTGTTGAGGGGAAAGTATCGAAGTAAATATAGTTAATAGATACTTCACATTCTTCTGTTTTCAAAGGTGAAATTTAATGCGTATTGGAAGGTTTACGAAGGAAGTGTTAAGCCCACGAAAGTTTATTTATTTATTTAGTCAAAAACTATGTGTGACGTATGGGAGAGAAAATCATCTGCGCACGCTTTCGAGTAATTACTTTAGAATAGAAATTACAGTTGGTGTGTAATTTGGCTTCCGTCACTTTTCTTTAGTGTTTAAAATACAACCCCGGCTTTGTCATCACATTTCGACTTGACTGCATTACCTTCAGGCGAAAGCAACGCGGACGATTTGTAGGTCATCTCCGCCCAGCGACGTGACAGCGAATGGCGAGAACACGCTCATTACACAGGGAGTTGGCGCATCACGGAAAGATCTCGCGACAACGCGAATTCTTCGAACGGCGGTGGCGGCGGCGGCAGTGTCGGTGGGCCGCCTCGATAGTGGGCGCGGGGCGTGGTGGGGGAAGGGGAGGGGAGGGGCGTTAGCAGGCGCGCACGCCACACGGCGACGTATGCTCCCGTTCGTTCCATTACCCGGTGACGCAGAGCGCAGCGCCGCGGCTGTCACGCGTAAAACTCCGCGCCAAGGCGCGCCAACTTCGAAACAGATCAGCTAATGAGAGTGTCACATTTAATTCCGGCAGAAGGACACGCCGCAGGCGGGGCCGCGCCCGACGCGAACGGAACGGAATGGGCGGCGGCGGCGGACCGTGGTGGCTATAGGGTGTTCCCAGCAGGAAGTGATCGCTCGACTGGGCGGGGTGAAATGTCGCACATGGACGGTGTGGGATGTATCGGTTCCCAGTAATGGAATGGGAATGAAGCGACTACGATTGGTATGTGGACCTTTAAATAGTCCCACTAATCAAATCAGATCTTGATGATCAAGTAAAGATGTGATAAGGGAAGGTGGTTATTGAAAACAAAATTTCTACAAATTTTCAAAAAAAATCAACAGAACGGTAAAAGTGAATCCCAAAGGGGTAGGCTGTCAAAAAAGAATGACAAGAATAAATGGATTAATCTGTGACGGTGTACTACCTACGCCACTGATACAAGATTTTCAACATGTTACGTAGTTTCATCTGCCATCTCAGGAATTATATCTTACATCTTGGCGGTCTCATACTATGTACTTCTTACTCTCAACAACTCTTTGATATTCGATCCGTTGAAGTTTCCTCCCCAACCAACGGCTCGCTGGCCACATTCGATCCGCATGGACATTTAGACTGAGCTAGCAACAAATCCAAAATTTCAGATATTTCAAATGGATAAATTCTAAATGAAAGAGTAAGTAAAGAAATACGAAAAAATTGTATTTTTTGTGACGATCTCAGCCAGGCGTCGTGCTCTTCCGTCTGATTCTTAATTAATATGAGTCGTAATTGATTTTTAGTATTAGATATTGATCGGAATTTGACGAACGAATACGTTTACACGAAATAGTTTCTCGAAAGAATAATCTGGCTTGTCAACAACTTAATGTCACTGAAAAACAGACTAAAATTAAGCGATTGTGTGAACAAGTGTTGAAGTTGCTCATGTATTGGCTAAGTTGGAAAAGGGTTCACTTGCGGTGGTTTATTGAAAATTTGCATTTTGAAAGATGTTGAACAAATTTACCTGAAAAGCTTTCAGGATTTTCATAGTGATTGAACTTTAAATTGATTCAGAACCCATTCAGTTGTGAAAATAATTTTCAGCCTAATTTTAATTGCAAGTAAAAAACCTTTCTTCGAACGAAATGTTTAAGGACCCATTTAGAAGGGAAATCTCTTGATTTTCAAAGCACTTCGTACTGCAAATTAAAAAAATTGAATAAATGAACTTTTGCTATATTTTTTATTTTAATGTCGGCAAATGTATAAGAAAATTGAGATGAAATATGTAATAAAATGTCCCATTTCATTGAAAAGTAAGAATTTGAAGTCAATCCTACCGACAGTCTGATCCGGAATAACTAAATTTGATCCTAATCTAAAAGAGATTAGTTTTAAAAGCCATATTAAATTTAAATGTTATACAGACAAAAATATGTATATTTGCGTATTAAACGTGTGAAATCTGAACAGTTCTGTCCTGTCGTTGAGAATTTAAGGTGGGTCTTGACAACTTCCTGTAAAATATTAGTCAACGGTCGAAAAAAATTGGAGACCCTGAGACCCTGTATAGCATTATCCTATTCTACGAGCTATGTGGCTGGTGTGATGAACAGCATTTTGCATGAATAATCGCAGTTTTGTAGCTTAATGAAAAACTGCTATTATATTTTAAAAGTAGTTTCTAACAAACGTGTACTTAGTGTACAGGGCGAACACTGTATTTTCACATTATTACTTTTAAATATTTTATGGAGGAGCTACCGTGATAATCTTGATTTATATTATATGTCTTGAAGGTTTCACATTTATATGACAATTTTATATCTTTATTTTTGTTTTTCTGTTAGGATTGGGTAGAGATCTTGTAGCAATAGAAATATATATGTATCCGTTTTAGGGGATGGGCATTTTCGAATATATACATACTTACTATTATCTCTATATCCATGTGTTAGCTAATTTATATCACGCTGGAGAAAACGAATACTGATTAAATCCATTATGAAGAGAAAGCCACAAGTCCATCTGCTGTACAGGGCGCATACGTTTGAAATGGCCAACGCTCTGAGCGAGCCCTTTGTTTTCATAATTGTATCAGTAAATCCCGGGAAATCTTTGTCTTCATAATTGTAGTTGTAGGAAGATGTTGAAAAAGTCTTGAATTTTTGCAATTTTCCCCAAACCAGGATTTTTAACGAATATGAGACCTGTACCATTCTATTATACGTCCTTCACACCATCCAACAACAAAATTTAATCAAAAACGATGGAGCCATTTGTTTGAAAATTTGGAAAATGTCCCAGGTGCTTGATGTAAATTAAAATATCGGTTTTAAATTCAAGAATCCGCGACATTAGCCAGATCGATTGGGGAATGTCAATTTTGGAGAAAATCGGCTGAACGGTTTAGCCGCTAGCATTATTCAGAGACGGATGGACAAACATTTTGCCGTCAATCGATTTTTCGGTATCAAGGACCCACAAAATATGAATTCTGGCTACACCACGTGATAGAGGATTATTTTTTTCTAAAGTAAGAGCTGGATTTATCCACTCTTTTGTTACCAGGGCCCTGTAATAAGACTTTTTCTGCCGAAAATTCGTCGTTTTTTCGCAGCATTACATAACTTTCTCTGTACACCATAGAGAGGAAGTTAAAATAAGCTCATTTATATTTCTTCGTAACGACAATTTCTCACAACAGAAAATGTTTGAGTTATACTTGCTATGGAGCTCGTGTAAATGTTTCTACAGCGGCAATGTCAACATCAGTAGTGTTCGTTTGACTTACCAGCATATCATGCTTTGCGTAATTTATAACATAAATTGTTACACTGACAGAATTTGTATTGTACTCACCGCTCGGGTGTTCAATCATTGGTATTATAATACTTAAGCTGGCGGGAAATGATTCATTGCGAATATTCACGTTTTTATTTTTGAATATCTTGAATATTGAAACCAATGTTCAGTAGTGAGTCTGATTTATCTTTAATGTTATTACAAATTTTAAAAGTACATAGTACATTATTAAACGGGATCGTTAATTGTTGTTTCGAACATTTCAAGATCTGAATCATATTTCTAAAAATTGAAATTTCTGAACAGCATTTATCTTGTATACTTGTTAATGCGATTACAGTAGAATGCAAAATCCCTCTTCTGCGTATATTATTTTCCTTCAGTATATGTTTCTCACTTCAATAAAGAACGTTATATAACAGACGTAATTAAACCCGATTCATGAATAATTTCTTGCGTTTATGTTCCCAGTTTTGAGCGATCCTCTCACCCGTGTTTCTCTACACTTTCCCAACTTGATTCAGAAAAATGTAATTTGTAATGTGTGCAAAAAGGAAATTTACACAGAATGTTGATCTCTCGACCCAACTGCTATTGTTGTAGTGTTAATGAAGGCTCATCGACGATGTAATATATAATTCTATCGATGTTCTAACATTTGTTTATAACAATTTGAAAGCACACGCGCAGTGGATAAAATAAAATCATTTAATGTTCGGTGATATATCGTACAGTTTATCTGCTGTTATATTTCTTTCAGTTTTAGATGTTCTTGTCTCGAGCTGAGTGGCGCCCCAGGAATCGTGGAATATGAATCAAAGGGTCAAAAAGTTTTCAAACAAAATTTATAAATATATAATATTGCACATAAAACTAGTAGTGCTACAATAGAACGTACTTTTTCTCATCGGTAACAGTTACGTAAAATTATTATTTCGCAATTCCTGCCCATATTGACTCAATTCAGCCATCACTTGTAAATCGCATTTCCAATTGTTACGCATTAAGCTCTAAAACAATTCGTTTAAAGTTTATACATCGACACAAATTCGATAATCCAGAACTTCGTTCCATACACGCAGAAACACCACCCATCAGTGAGAAGTTATTCTGATAATTTTAAACTGCCATGTCGCGGCGTTCCCATTGTTTTATTGCAATGTACTAACTGCTGAAAGATCTTTCCAAACGAAGTGCGGGAAATTCGAATTTGCGAATGGGACTACCGCCATTTTCTTTACCATTCTGCACTACATACTAGACAAAAATTTGGAGCCGTCTTGAGAAAATAATTGTTTAAAAATTGCGTATGTTTCAAGCAAAATCACGCATATTATCGAAAAATTGTACATGATTTTATTTTAAGATCTGTTTTGATTAACACAAATCATTAGGGGAAAAATGTTTATCTTCAGTATTGTAGTTGTAGGAAGACTCCGAAAGAATGTTGAACTTCAGCAATTTTCGAAAATTCAGAATGATCAAGGAAAATAGCATCTACGCCATCTTTCTTTACTTTATCCGAGAATTTGTTTTTAAATTTGGAGCCAGTTGTGAGTAAATATTGAACATGTTAAATCTTCATGTAAAAATCGAAATATGCTGTAATGATTTGCAACAACCCCAGAACGCGCAGATCCCAAAAGCAAAATTTTATTTCATCAGATAGACATTAAACTACAGAAGAAACAATAGACGACGACAACGACGCGGACATATAATTTTCAGAAATTAGCGGAAAACGCGAAAAGCGTGAAAGGGTAATATAAACAATGGTCAGAACAGAATTTCAGGAAAAATCTAAAGCGAAAATCAGGAAAATCGAACCGCGAGTTAAGAAGATAAAAGAAACGGTACAAATTGCATGCAGAACGTTTAGAAACGTAGAAAATGGAACCCACTGTTGTGATAGCAAAAGTATAAAAGAAACCAGTTTTCATAAATATCTCGAGAACGCCTTGAAGAAATGACTTTAAACTTTCTGGAATTGTTGAGTATAATATTTGGATCGTGACAAAATTAGCCACGGCACGGGAAAATTAACACGGGACCTCGATATATTGAATATTTGGATTTATTACGCCAGGAATTAGTGAAAACAAACGACGCGCCGCCTGACGTAGTGGAGTGACGTCATCATGGATGAATAACACGAAAATAATTACATTAAAGAAAGAAAAAGAGGGGAAGAAATATAACGATGTGACATTTCTTAACTAAAGATTAGACAATTTATGAAACTAGTAATGAGACGCAAAACGCCCGTAAAACGTAGAACTATGAAGATATAACTAAATGTTTTTGCAGTGATGGGCAGGTGTTTTATAAAAAGTTTCCGACTTCTGGACCAACAATGCCAAATAGGATAGTTCAGTGTGAGTTGAGCTCTCGCAGCGTACGCATGACCCTTATCAGAGTGATAGAAAATTCGAAATTTTTGCGTAATTAGTTAGCGAAAGTTTATGTGGGAACGCTATTAATTAGATGGAGACATTTTAATATCATGGAAGTGAAGTGTAAATTATCTGCGAACAGTTAGTGGACAAAATTGCAAAAACAGTAATTCGCGTAAGTTAGGACGCGAAAACGATCGAACATTTTTGTGGAACTTGATGAGTTCGTGCGGTGCATCGTAATAGTTTTGAACGGGGACTTTGATGGTGATTCGTGGACTTCAAGAACTGGTAGCGGCTGATTTGATGGAGTTGCGTACACGAGCTGTGTACAAAAACATTGGTCGACGACGGGCTATGGCAGTGTGTGTCGCCGTTTATTAGCAGCACCAGGAAAGTCGCATGAACAAATATATATGAATTTTTATTTGAAAAGTAAAGAGGGGGAATAAATTTTGAAGATTCTGTCGAAGACCAAGTCATGCTAATTAAGTTAAGAGTAAAATAACAGTATAAAGTCACGACAGAATGCGCATTCCGGTATGAATGTTTATTTTATGTTATTTAAGTATGAATGATGTTTTGTATTTGTTTATGTTTTAAATCCAGGGTATTTATGTCATTGTGTAAAATTTTGCATGCCATGAAAGGGTTGTCAAATAGCTGCCTTGACAACTTGTTAATGGAGAGGAAAAGCAAATAAATGAATGAACGCTCATTGCGGCTCATGTCTACCTGGATTATGAGTACTGTTTTGTATTTAGCTAGAAACTGACCCAGGCACGATCGTGCAGATACACCGTTTCAATTCCGTATAGAATGATCACAGTAGTCACGCCCAGGTAAGGCTCTATTTGTATATGCTAGCTGAGGTACGGGCAACAGGTGAGTGAGGATATTATTTTTGTCAGAGAAAGTCAACGAAACCAGGCGCTCAACCAAACGAAGTCGATTCTATGAAGTATAGGATTATGATATAATATTAGTGAGGAGGGATCGGGAGAGATTGCATCCAGTGGCACTAACGTGTGTGCGTAAATGAATAGAGCAGGTAGGATAGGATATATGCACAAACCATTACAATACGTTTTAAATTTGAGAAGCCGCGACATCAGTCAGATCGATTCAGGAATATCAATATCGGAAAATTTGAACCTTCTTATGGTTTCGCCGATAACATTGTTCACAGACAGACGTTTTGCCCGAATCGAGTTTGCGGTGTCAAGGACCCAGCAAACGGGGATTCGTAGTACACAACGTGTTGGAGGAAGTAATTTACTACGTATAGGAACTGGGGTTAATGCAAGAATATTTTTTTGTTACCAGAACCCGGCAAAATCCGCAAGAAGAGTTTTTCTACCGAAAAAATAGCAGTTTTCCCTGCAGCAATACAATACTACATTCTGCCTAACAAGTTTGCGAATGCGGAAAAAGGAGAAGAGGGGGAAGGAGGCGAGATGGGAAAAACATATGTGATCAAAGTACTCTGACCTAGCCCAGAAACAGTGTATAAAGCACCGAAAGTTAATTTATAAGTAGATCTGTTTCTGATTGAATTTCGCGTTCGCGCGTTTTCGTATGTGATTGAGGAACAAATCGTTGAACCACGCAAGTTTAATTACACTCGCCCTGTATCTAATCCTTAAGTTTATATAATTACGGCACATGTGTGAGCAGCTATCGGACACCCTGTTGAATCGTTGAACCACGCAAGTATAATTACACTCAGCCTGTATCTAATCCTTAAGTTTATATAATTACGGTGCATGTGTGAGCAGCTGTCGGACACCCTGTATAAGGAAGGCCCTTCCCGCTCGCACAGTCTCCACCGCCGCGCCGGGAGCGGCGGCGGCGGCGGCGCCCGGTGCACGCGCGAGGTTGCGTGGTCCGCGCGAACGAGCGCGAGCGCGCGCGCGCCGCGGGGCGGCAACGCGTCGGGCTGCAAGCCCCCGAGCAGGTGACAGCGGGTCACGCCACGGGGCGACGCCCCACCCCGCCCCGCCCCACCCCGCCCCACCCCGCCACGCACGCGTCGCGCTCACGCGGGCACGGGAGGAGGACACGCCACGCCTCGGCGCCGCCGCCACCACCGCCACCGCCGCCCGGTATTTATGGGTTGGGATGATTTCTGCGTGACCCCGCGCGCCCGCCCCGCCCCGCCCCGCCCCGCCCCACCCCGCCCCGCCCCGCGCGCTCCACCGCTGCCGCGGCCTCCTCGGCCCGCCAGCGAGCTTTCCTAATTACCCCTTGTCGTTCCGCCCGCGGGCCGCCTCGCGTGTCCCCGCGCCCGTTTGATAGATACTCCCCCGAGATCTCCGCGCCGCCCACGCATTACTTGTGTTGGTGAAGCGCCCCGGACTTTCCTGCTCCGAAGCGACGGGCGCTGCCGTCCGCGTCCGGCGAAAGGAGGAATATTTGGGTTTCTCGATCTTTGGAGGCTGTCGGTATTAGTTGGTATTTGTCGGTTGTGTGTCGTGCCTTGTAATGTCTGAGTATGGTTCGTTCAGCATTGTCATGTCTTATGATCATTTTGTTGATATCATGAAGCTTCCTATTTACCCTACCCATTGGTAAAGAAGTAACGGATTGATCGGCCATTTAAATCTGCAGAAACGCTATGATTACGTAATTTTACGAAGTAATGTTCCTATTGTAGAATGAATTGGAAAACCTGACGAGCAAAACTGTAAAGAAATGTATTAAAGGTATGATTCTTGTGTCTTCTTTGGGGTTGGTAAAATAATTATTGGAATATCGAGTATTACGATTTAGCACCAAATACATTTGATTGCAACTTTTAGAAATTTCCGTGTAGTAGTGAAAATTTATAATTCAGTTTTACAATGAATGAATGAATGGCAACATGCAGAACAATACCCAACGTAAAGAGGCGACCAGATTTTCTTGGTGGTGTTTGACTTGTGTTTCGATGGAGCCTGCCTGTGTTTGCGGGGCAGTGGCGGAGCGTCTGAGGAGCCGCGCTGCGTGCGTCCCGGCGCCGCCGCCCATTACGCGGCTGTCGCGCCAGCGCGCGTCGGCACGACGCGGCGGCGGCGGCTGCAGGAAATCCAGCCACCGCCGCCGCCATTACCAAAGATTGCTCGCTAACGAAATGGACGACAGGCGCGCGAGTGCGCCCGCCCTTTGATGTGGCGCAAATTAGCGTGGGGTATTACCCGCGCCGGTTGGGACCATCACCTGTTTTAATTGTTCATTGTTTTTTATTTGACACACTTCTTCCCTTATGACAAGGGCGTGGTCTCTCCGGCTGCCGGTGCCAACATTATATAAAGTTTCATTATCCTGTCTGTCCGTCCATCCATCCATCCGTCCGTCCCCTGTTTCTCTTCCTGCCCCCCCTCCCCCCAGCGTCTCCCCTCCTGTGGCCCCTATCCTCGCCCCCCCCCGTTTGGCGACGCCATCACGATCTTTTTTTGTTTAACTCATTAATTAATTATCATTTTTAACCTGCAGCCAACCGGTGGCGGCGCCGGCGCGTCATGATACCGTTGTGTGGATAGATATTAGCGGGACGGGCGCTATCGCGATGTTTCCTGACGCGGCTGCTGCCACACCCCGTGTGCCCACAGAGGAGAGAGGTACGCGGCGCCCACCCCCAAGGAATTGATGAGCCGTCTGTTCCGTGTAAACGAGCCTTCCTGTTTTACCCCCCTCCGTTCCGGGGCGTCGGAGAAATGAATTCGTACCTGCGTTTGTTTAAAGGGTTAAGATTTACAGGCACGCCGTGTGAGCAGGTGGTCGCCCCTCACGCGGTCTACAACGGGCGGCGATTGACTCCTTTTGATGTGTGTCTTGTGTTGATTACCTCTAATGCCTTTAGTCTGATATTGTGATTGGTTTTCCTTTGTTCAATCTCTGTGTATTGTATTTGATATTTCGCATGTCATAGATAGTGATGGTTTTCGTAGTCACCATGCCGGATCATGGCACACAATCTTAATTAATGTACTCGTCTAAAATATGAACAATTTTTACATCTCGTGTTTTCACTATCGGGCTGTGAAGACTAGTTTTAGAGAACTGTTTCAGTAATGTAATATCAGTTCGAAGTCATCTCTTAAGCAACGTAAATCTGTGGTAAGTTATGCGAGGCAAACTCCTTTTCGTCAACGTGAATAAGGAATAAATACTATTTAATGATAGTATATTCAATTTCGAAACTATTAAAAAAGCACCTGACAGTTTCCTATGAATACGCTTAAATATTTTTAAATTCTGTGATCGACGAGCACAATTTTCTACCCCTTGATTCCTCTTCTGCTTTGTCTGTTTCAAGTTTTTTTTCTAATTGATGATGTATCAATAGAAATGGCGAGACTGTGAAGACGTGCGTAGGCTAACTGGACGAGACTTGTAGGCGAACTGGTCAATACGTAAAACAGTTAACCTCGACCGTCTCATAAGGGCGATGACGAGATGTGTGCTGGTGACAAGTCGATTCCTTCCCCGAGGAGAAAGGCCCGTTGTAGCAGGCGCAGTATTTTCGCGGATCGAGCGGCGGTGGCGGCTGCAGGCGGCGGCGCGAGGCGACGCGAGGCGAGGCGAGGCGGGGCGAGGCGCTGCAGGCGGAGGAGTCGGCATCTCCCGGCGCCCTGGAACCGCGGCGGTGCGGCGCGGCGCGGCGCCGGAGCCACCAGAGTAATATGCAACGTCTCCCAGTGTCTTGCTGTATGTGTTTTGTTTAATGAGTTGGGGAGCTGCTCGCGCCCGCGTTCGGGTGACGCGGGGGCGGGGGCGGGGGCGGAGGCGGTGGAAGTGAAGGGCGGAGGCGGCAGAGGGACGCGCACACAAGAAGTGATACGGGGAGATGCCGCCGCCGCCGCCGTCGCCGCGTGTGGGAGAGAGATTGTAATAATGTGCAAGTTGGCCTGAAGACGTTAGGTATACTACAGTGCGTGCAGCGAGTTTCATAAGCCGGAGACAGCCAGCACCCTCCCTCTCTCCCCCGTGCCGCCCCGCCCTAGAGGCGTCGGGACGCCGGCGCACGCTCCGCGCGGAATGGACCGCCTGTCCCCGCCCCCGCTCCCGCCCTGCCCCGCGCGCCCGGCATCTGCCGCGGGCGCCTTCGCCCCCGCCCCCGCCCCTGCCCCTGCCCCGCCCCGCGCCGGCGGCGCCCTTGCGCCTCGGGGCCCGCCGGGGATTCGCATT
Organism: Teleogryllus occipitalis; assembly: GCA_011170035.1. NCBI lineage: Eukaryota > Metazoa > Arthropoda > Insecta > Orthoptera > Gryllidae > Teleogryllus > Teleogryllus occipitalis. The sequence goes on along the minus strand of BLKR01000778.1, from coordinate 314,388 downwards.
GGGCTGCGACGTGCTCGAAGATGCTGCCTCTCCCAGGCTCTACATGTGCATGATCCTTCCTAAATGGGTCGCACCATACATCGAGATCTCCAGTATCGATTTTACAGAAGAAAAATTAGACAATTTTCTATCTCTGATTTGAAAATTGAACTCTTTTTTTGGTGTAAAATTATTTTTTTGATAATGGGAGTTGATTTGAGAGCGTTAGGACTGTTGATATTTAACGTTGCGGGTATCTAAAAGCGTACATTTTCCAATTGTGTGTTACGTTGTAGCAACATTACATTGACGCGTTTTATTGCTGCATTTGTTTTAGCATATTTTAATTGTTCGAATTATATTCCCTGGAAAATTCTGGATTACGAAATCATGTAATTTAATGACATGCATAAGAGCGAACACAATGGCGAACTGTAAATGTAATTTATTTCTTCATAGTAGTGTTTCCTTTCAAAATATGCACGTTTTATCACTTTCTTTGAAAGGAGAATGCTCGTTATTTCACATTGAATAAAAAAATAGTTATACAGACGAGACTTTTCTGTTATCATATTTGACGCATTGGTTATTACCGAAAATACTTCTTGAACTTCAACATAGGGTGCATTGTCATAGCAAGTAAATAAAAATTTCGTTCTGTAAGACATTTTTGTCAAAAACGTTTACATTTATCGATAATTTACTGTGTGACTTGCTATAATTTATCAGCAACAAAGTCAGTTCGCTTTACTTAGAAACTAATTCCTATTGTTTTGTGTAACTAAGCCATTGATATTTGAATTACGAAATACATACTTCATCTCTCAACTATTATGGAGCAATTTGCATGTGATAGTTGTGCTTTGATAGATTCAAACAACATTTTGCGTTATTTTAGTTAAGAACATTCGTAAGTTTCATTTTAAACTTAACTGACATTTCGAAGTATTAATATAAAAATATTTCAATATCTTTTGCACATCCATTTCACTACATTTGCTCCACCTTCCAACTTCGATTTAGTGAGTTGCTGGCATGTTCCTTCAAAAATAGCTTTGCCATAATTCGTTTCTGTCCCTAGCCAAGCGTTGTATCTCGTTTCCAAATCTATCTTACACGTCTACACCTTTGAGTTATCAGATTAAGTAAAGCTCAATTAAATCTCGAAGCTGTGGTCACAATAACCCCCAACTATCTTATTACATTTTCCTACAGTGTATAAAACGATTGCATTATGCAGAAACGTGCTTTATCGCCCGTATCTGTCCTCGGAATTAACGTGCTCCTTTTATCCTCCGCATCTGTTCTCCAAAATGGCGTGGGAGGGATCACTTTCTCGCGCCCTAACAAGAGGAGGTGGCGCGGCCTGGCGCACGCCGCCGTCGATCGCGTTGTGACGGGCGACTGGATAAGAATAAGTGACTGCCAGTGATCAAGTGCACCCTGCCAGGCGGAGGAAGTGTGAAGGTCGTAGAAAGCGGACTTTTTTTCTTTCAGAACTGGCCACTTGGCATTGCTTCTTCGAAGTATTAAATTATAATGTCAATTATTTAATGTTCTTTACACTCTTCTCATATTTTTATTTGTCTAGTGTTTTTTTTAAAACCCCACGTTAATTTATTAAATTTTCGTACTACATATTTTAGTAATTCTTAATGTTATAAAATAGGATTTTCTGTCAATGCTTCGCCTTACTTTATAACTGCGTTTCTCACATTTTAGTGTTTTTATATTACAAAAACTTTTTTCGGTAAAGCCTGCTGAGAACAACGTTACATTCATATTTTTTGACTTACTATAAGAAATGTTCACATAAATATAAATATAATGAAACTTACACTATTACAAAAAAATTATGTTTGTAAATTTTTCATTTCTACGTCCTGGCAAATAAGTATATTCAAATTCACGTTTAATGACCCACGCAATATGTGGCCCGTTGGTAAGGTACGGCCCTAGCATTCGCGTGAATTGATGAAAATGCACCCTAGAGTTCTCAGTCCGGCGTTGGTCGGCTTCGGCCCCACCGGCACCATATGTATGCGAACCTAGGACCTCTCGGTCAGCGAAATTGCGATTTCCAGTTTATTCCAGGAAGACTTTTTCATCCGCCTTTTTTTACCTCCATAACTTGACCCCATTGTGTAGCTGCTCACCGCCTCTTTTCAACGTCACACGGAAAAGCATTCAGGGCGAAAGGCCCCATGGCGAAGCGCATTTGCAAATCCTTCCTTATTTTACGGGCGGCACTCAGCACGGACTGCCGATCATGTTCCACACCACTGTACCTCTTCCAATTTGACTCTCCTCTTGGCCTTAGCAATCTCCTGTACGCCTTCTCAAAGAGCGTACGACACTATTCCAAGAATGGAGAACATTAAATGATCCGTCAAATTGTGTTGTGGTGGAATTGATACTATCTCGTATTTAGTAATCTGGGATGGAATACGACCTTATTGTAACAACAATAATAATATGAAATTTTGGGAATATCAGAAAAGTAAAATGAAGCATTGTATGAACATTTTATGTGATCAAAATACATGGTAAACAAAGGATTATAAATACATTTTGAGAACCCTGTGTTAGATATCAGTGTTTTTCGAATTGAACAAAACGTTGATTATGTCAACGCGGAATTCGAAGAACTTGTGAAACTACAGAGAAGAGAATGAAAAATGGATTATTTTCTCCACATTGAAAATTTCCCAAAAAAAAAAAAATGTTGCAAGAAAATTAATTCAGATCGAAGTTTCGGTAATATATAATGTGAAACAGAAACCCCTGTAATGCCTTCACCTTCGTTCTTTATTGTGACCCAGTTTGTCTTGCAAGAATACCTGCATACAGCATTTTTCATTATGAGCTATTAAATTTTCTAATACAGATTCAGCGACAGTCAAAAAGAAAGAAATTCTCAATGGTTTACTTAATCTGTGCGTCTATTACCTACGTCCCTGATCTGCTACCAGTGTGGTTCACTCGCTTCCTCAGCCTTCCGCCCCCTCTCAGCCAAATGATTTCTCTGACAAGTCTTCTTCCAAACCTTTCATTCAGGATATTCTCCCCTTTCTCTTAACTCCCCCTCCATCCTCTCCGCCCCCGCCCGCACGCTCGCCACCCGGCATGGCGCCAGCGCTCGCGCCGTCGTCGCCTCCGCCCATCCCATAATGGAAATTACGTAAAAAAACGCGACCGTGCGCGCGTGGACGGGACGCCCCCCACCCCCACCCCCACCCCCACCCCACCCCGTGGGGCGCGTGCGGAGCGCCGGCGGTCGGGCGGGTGGCGCCCAGATACGATCGCGCCGCGTATGCAAATTCCGGCGCGCGGGTTGGCGTGCGGGCGGGTGGGCGGGCGGGCGCGCGTGGCTGTCGAACGCGAGGCGCCGCGGGATCGCGCTCCAATTCATTACCGCGTCACGCGCGCGCGGGGCGTCCTCGCACGGGCACTCGTCGCCGCCCCCGACGCACGCGCGCCGGGAGGCAGTGCTGCGTTGGCTGCGGGCGGAAATAGCGAGTAGGGGAGCTGTCTTACAGGAAGATGAGCTTTTTGTATTCGTTGAGTAGAAGTAGCCGTGAAAGGAAGAAACGAACGCGTTGTAAGATTGGTGAAGCTATTTGATTATATATTTACTGTCTGTTGGTGAATTGTGGGCACCATGTGTAAATGCGTTGTATATCCAGTCTTCAAAACCACTACTCATCGGCTATTCAATAATTATGTCTCTAAAGTTTTGGTCTGGACATTTTGAGTGAAGAGAATAAGGAGATACTACGGATTGATAGGGCATGAGTCATCACCCAAAATTAGCGAACTGTGAATTATAGCACGTCATACTTACGGATATTCTGTCATCCTCGCGGTACGTAGAACGGCGAATTTCTTGCCCTTCATTTCCAGGAAGCACATAGCACTCTTTTTTTGCAACCCCATTGCACGCGAGCACGTCGAGTCCTTCTCTATAGGTGGCGCTGCCCATCTCCGTCCTCTCGCCCTGCCCCGCTCCCGTCGTCGTGTCGCGCCCGGCCCCGCCCCCTCCGCCTCCCCGTCGCCCCGGCCCTGCGGGCTCGCGTGCGCCGCCGCGGCCGCCCCTCCGCCCCCGGGCCCTCGGTGAGGGATGGCCGCTATTAGCAGTGTCGCCTGACGTTGCGTGCTCTCCTGCCGCCGCCGCCGCCGCGGGTGCCGCGTCGCTTGACCCTTTCCCTCCTCCTCCTCCTGCTTCTCTTCCTCTTCCTCCGCTGGGCCGTCCCCGCCCGCCCCGCTCGCGTGATCGCCGTCTCTTTCCCGCGCTCGTGCGTTTTCCGGGCGGTGACCGCTGTAGGCGAGCGGCCGTCTTTGTCGTGCCACGCCCCCCGCCCCCACGCCCGCGTTCGCACCCGCGCGCGCTCCCGCGGCCGTTCGTGCCGCCGCCCGCGCGCCGTGCCGCGCCGCGCCGGCCTTTTCTCAAATGTATCAATGGATGGAAAATTGAAGCACTTCATCTTTGTTTTGTGTGGGCGGCGCCGGCTGCTGCCGTGCGCGCGCGGTGCGGCGGTCGCGGGTCGCCTATTTTTGTCTCCAAGTTCGCTCGCCGCGTATATAGGGCCCCGCCTCCTCCCCCTCCCCCGCGTCGCCACACCTCGCGCGCTCGCTGCCCACTTTTGTATGGGGGACATTGTATCCGGCGAGATGGATAGTAATTGTAGCGCCGGCAAATGATGTAGGGTTACGCGGGTCCATTGTAAGGTTTTGTCGCACGTGGGGGCAGGGGTAAATTATTTTGCCGCCCTCTCTCCTTTCATGGAGTATTGAATTAATGGGCGAAGACCATCGCACTTGTCACCGGGAAATTCGCGGGGGCCGCCCCAAGAATTTTTTTGGTAATCGTAACGCCCTGTTTATCTTTTCTCGAGGTCATTCTTCGTGCGTAATAGCGAACATTACGTCGCTGCGGCCTCGAAGCAAGACCGGCGAGCGGTCGCAGGACGGCCGTGTCGCAGTAGTAATGGCGAGTTTTGAGACGGCGGGGGATAAAAACGGATGTTTTATTGGGGCTTCAACTGGTAATCGGCCTCTCGTCTATTGTGGAGGGTCGACCGTCTCAGACGCGGTCTCATGAAAGAAGACTTGCGGTTGGTCGTTGGGTCTCTGAGCGGCGTAACGTGACAATTCGTTTCTCGATAAGTGCAATGGATTATTGTAAAAATTGCAACTGAAAAATAGTTTTAAAAAAATGATATCAGTGTGTTGTTCTAAAGTGAAAAAGACCTAATATTTTACAATTTTAAATGCAATGAAATGACGTAATGATTTTTTACCAATTCGTAAAATGTATTATTTAGTTCCATGTAATACTGTTGTGAGACTTGTATTCCATACTTTGCATATTTCATTTCAAATGTCTTCTTGTTACGTTTTTATTTGTTTTCATATTCAATTCCTACATGATTTTTCAGGCAGTAGAATATCAATTTTTGCGTTAAGTAAATTTGAGGCAATATACCAGCAGTTTACTAGAAGGTAACCTAATATTTTTTCTTACTTACATAATATTTGCTAGGTGATTCCCAATATTATTTCTTTATATGTTATTCGGAATTGTGAGTCCCCAAAGTTACTGTATTTTCCTTTTGATAACATTTTTGTCGAATTTTAATTACATTTCTTCTGATGTCACTGAAAATTAGAATGTGTATTTTAAGATGCAGAGAATGGAAATTTTCTGATTTTTGAAGAAACATAAACAAACTGTTTTGCCTCATTAGCATAAAAACACTTTCTTTAAATCAATGATGGTATCTCTTCAGAAATTGACATGGACCACATGATGATTAAAGTGTTTTTATTTGTCAAATTAGGAGATTTTCAATGATTAGAACTTAATGATCAGTAAAGTAATGCCAAAATCAATTTATTTCATTGTCTGTTGAAATCGAGAAGTAATAATTATTACTTTAATAGATTTATCAATAAAACGTGATCGTAATTATTTATCATAGAATTTTAAACAGTAAAGGCTGGTTTGTTTGGATCCTGATATAGTGTATATTCAGCTAATTTCTTAGAATTTAGAATATTATAATGGCGGACAGATTTTTTGTTACTGCGTACCCGTTCGATTGCACAAGTATATATTAAAGATTTTTTTCATCCTTTTAAATGTTTTGAATATTGGGATTATTCGTATCTCTATTGTACTTTTCATTAATGTAATCACGAGTATTTAGCAGTTTGCTTTACCAGTGACTGTTGGTAAATATCAACGAAGCATCGTAATGGAAAGTGAACGTTGCGCCTTTTGTAGCTCGTAAGTTTCGATCTCATCGTTGAACAAGCTCCTTAGGACTCGCTGCGCCCTCCCGCCGCGGGAGCCATTTAACCCGGTTCCCACTAATATCCTTAGTGCCACCGCCCCTTCCCAGCCGCTGTCTTGCTCAAACCTCATATTAATATTACCCAAGATATATGGACGTATCTGCTTAATTTACACGATTAATTCATAACACTCCATAACTCGGTCCTTAATATAGCAAAACGCAAAAATGATCCGCCGCCGCCACCGCCCCCTTCTGTATTACATCCCGGCGGCGGCGGCGGAGGCGGGTGGGGGCGGCTCGGCTACTTTGGAGGAAAAACCTCCCTCTCATAAATCATCGGAGCGGCACCTCGCCCCGGTGCCCGCGCCCGCCGCCGCCCGCACCTGTAGCGCGAGGAGGCTCTGCGTCGCTGCCCCTCTTGGCCAAGTTGCGTGGCGTGGCATGGCGGATTGGTCAGTTGTATTTTATTCTCTTCACACTTGTGGTAAGTCACTGCTATACATTGTATAATATTGTGGAACGGACACAGTTCATTAGAAGTTTTGCTGAAACGTATTCAGCAGAAGGTTTGATTATTCATAGAAACTCTAATGTAATGTACCAACAACAACAACAACAACAACAACAACAACAACAACAACAACCTTTCCCTAAAAAGAAAGTGTCTGATACAATATATTTCTGCCTGGTAATAAAGTGCCTGGTAATATATTTCTTTCTTTCTTTTTTCTACTTATTCTCTTTCCTGTTTATAATCTTACGTATTAGTTTGTGGATTGTCTTCCTTTAGTCTACCAGTGTTTTACCATTTTTGTTTCACAGCTGCTTAACGGGTACATGTCTTTATGTCACCCCTCTCGTGAACAGCCGGAGTGCTTAGTGGGAGCGGCACCTCTGCCTCGGTGTTTGGCCTTATTTCGCGCTGTGCCCACGCGACGTCGGGCGGAGAAGCTCCCTGGTGCTGTTCGCGGGCGCGGCGAGTGTAGTGTCGCAGTGCGGGCGGGCGCGGGCGGCGCGGCGCGGCGCTTCGGAAGGAAGAGCGGTCGCCACCGAGGCAGCGCCAGGGGGCGGGGCAGGGAGGGGCGGAGAAGAATCGGCTGCCTTCGCGCCCTCCGTCCACGCTCCTCGGGTGCTCTCGTCCCTTCGTGTCCGCACTTTCATCCGCCGACCCCAACCCCAACCCCGCTCCTTCCCCTCCGCCTGCTCGTCCGCGCGCCTCTCTCCGCCCCTCCCTTCTGTTGCCGCTACCAGCGCTCACCCCCGGCTCATTCGGTAGCGTGTATTTATGGTGGTTTAATATACTGTGCCCTCTCCCCCACACCCCGCTGCCGTCGTCGTCAGCGCGCGCTCGCCCGCCCGCGCCCGCTCCCGCTCCCGCGCTCTCTCCTCTGGCCCCCGCCCCCGCCGCGCCGAAATGCCACTGCGCTATTCCTGTATTCAACAGTTAACATACGCACGGCCCTAGCTGGCGTCGCACTCGCTCCCGGCGCTCCTCCCCCGCCGTGGTGTATATACAAAGACACATAAATCGCCCCGTACATGAAACATCCCTGTGTGGTACATAGCGGCTGGCTCCTGATACGCCGCCGCCGCCGCCGCGTGTCTGTCTGCGCGTGGCGGCCGCTGCGCGCGTGCCGAAGGAGAGGCCGTCCGCCCCCGCAGGCGCCATTGCCTCGCGGTGGGGTGGGGTGGGGAAAAGGAATGCGAATGAACGCTATTGCGCGGTTTCCGCTTCTTGAGGTCGTATGGCTTCAAATCGAAATTATCTATTGCGTTGGGTTTATGCCCATTCTGCCTAGACAAGCGAAAAGTTTTAACATGTCTTAAAACAAAGTGAATATCGAATATTGTGAAGGTTTCGGGCAAAATGGTGCAAAATTTGGCAGGTCATTGCCGTTGTTTTGAATCTTTCTGCAATACATTTTGTTGCCAATAGTTTCCCATACATTTTTCTAAAGCCTAATACAATAAAATATGTTGTGCGATTGTCTATGATGCCTAGAAATATTGATAAGCACCAATAGAAACGTTGTTGGCTTTTGCTCATTACATAATAATGCAATGTACAGAGAAAAGCGGAAGAAAACGAAGTCCTCAGGAAATGTTGTTGACGTACCTGCCGGTTGCTACTTATGAAGTGGTAATAGGGCACATAGTAGGAGCTGTAGCAATAACATTTCAATTAGTATAAGCTGTCAGTGTTAAAATCGGCTTTAAAATATACTAGAGATCTGTAGCAGCACAAGTGCTGCTGAACAAAACAACTTCCTAAAACGCGGCTTGCACACTGCTGAAGAAAAACAAATAAACCACTCTTGAACAGCACTACAATTAAATGTTTTAACAAAAATAATCTTCACCGATACTGCAATAACACAATATAGACTAAACGGACAAACAGTTCTTTACATACCAACAATATAAAAAACCTTGCATCTTCCTTGGAGCTTTGCTGTTGCGTGTCATCACCTGTGTCGTGACACACTAAGATTGAGAATTTAATCGGTACGCCGAGTATTATACAAAGCGGATTAACTTAATGAATTATTTATATTTTTAATCAAATTCGAAACTGTTTCATTGTTTTCGGATTTTGCCGACTACCTGCTTATCCAACAAACCCAAACACTCCTTGCACATAGCTGGAGGGTGCATAGTTTCCTTTCAAGTTTGTAATGAATCTGTTACTCCAAATTGCTGTAATTTTACCATACATTTTCCACAAGTTCTGCGCCCATTGGAATTTTGTAATATAGATTATTCGAAAGTGTTTATTATTTAATTTTTATTTTTTATTTAAATTTTATTTGTAAGACGTGTATCCAGACTTTTACATTAAACTGTTAAATTGCTTCGAAAATTTGGAATGCGAATACGAAATTACCCCTTTGAATGAACCAAACTTTCAGATGCGACAATGTCTGAACAAATATCAAAAACATTTGAATTACGTTTCATTTACCTAAAATGACACCCTTTAAATCATTCCAAACACGAAGATTGCCTAAAAGTTGACTATCAATGGAATGACGAAGAAACTTTTCAACATAGAAAACTATTTCCCTTAGTACAGTTATTGCGAGAGTAATATGACAGATGTCATTAATCGATATTACTTTATTTTCTCGTAGATAAAACAAGTTTATCTAAAAAAAACTTTTTAAAAATTGTCTTTGAATCAAACAACTCGTGAGTGATGTTTCAAATCTACAATTCCGCACTTAATGCATTGTAGACAAGCTTTACGCGCGTCGAGATTATAAGAAGGCAGCCAGCAAGTGCGGCGGCGTGCGTATATCTCAAACCGCAATTTCTAGCGCAGACGGACGTTCCTTCCCCGGCGGCCGCGTGGAGGGTAAATAGCGAACCCGAAATTATATTAGGCCAGGGCCCGATGCGCGGCCAGAAAGGTACTACGGGCGGCGGAGGGCGAGGAGAGGCGGCGGGCGGTGTAAATTTGCGCGACGTTGTGGCGGAGGCCTGCTCTGTCCTTCATTCCCATTGGCTCCTACGTGCCATTCCTTCCTGCTTCAGCCGTCGCTTGTGCCTTCCTCACTCGTCCTCTTTGCACGTGCTCATCTCGCTCTGGTCACTTTCGTCTGTCTTGTTGTCTCTGATCCGTACCCGCTCTCTTCGCGCGTTTTCGTTTCTCTTCTTTGCCCGTCTTTCACGCCCTTACCTCCACTTTCCTTCTCCACTACCCGCGCATATTATTTCTTTCTTTCGCCGTGACCATTTTCGGTCAGTTCCTCCTCGCCCACCCACATTTCCCCTGTTTAAATCGGTCTGTCCGCGCCTGGTCTGCTCGCCTCGCCCGTTGCACGGATGTCGACCACTCGACCATCTTTACCTCCCTCAGTGCCCCTGCATCGCGCATGAACCATCCTACCTCCCCGTTTTCACTCCCCTCCATTCCACGCCTTGCCCTCCTCTCCCGCCTCGTGCCTGTCCTTGTCATCCACACTGTCCGTGCTGCGTGCTGTTCCCCGGCGGGGCGGAGAGAGCGAGGCGGGGGCGGGGCCGGGGGCGGGGATGGTCGCCCGGGAGGGCGGCTGAAGAGGTGCCCCAGCCGTCGCGTCGCCCGGGGGCGCCGGGCGCCGATCGCATTCCGTTGCGCCGCCCCTGTCGCCGCGCCGCCGCCGATACCCCTCGCCCTGAAATGGATGCCTTTAATAATACGCGTAGCCCTTCCTCTGCACACTCACGCATAATTAGCGTGTCTCGCGGGTGACAGAAATATAGTCTGGCCCAAGGAAGCGATATTGTTTTAAACTGGCGGGGATATCGCGTGTTTTGAGATTTACGTTAAGTAGCAACTATTGAAATATTTCAAATGTTTGCTTTTTAATAATTGACTTGTGCGGATATTTTTAACTTGAACAGAAAATTTCTTTCTTACAGATGTTCCATAAATGAGAATTTTTGTTATTACGGAAAAAATATTTGCCGACACCATCAAGATAATGTTACAGTAAACATTGCATTGTAAGAAAAGAGGAACGAAATGTTGGCGTTAGGAAACTATAAATGATGGGCATACCCAATATTATTTTTTCTTTGAATTTCTTCGATAATACTGCTTATGTTATGAAGTATAAAATGGATTATATTTATAAATTGGAGTGAATGACTACTCAAAAAGAATCTTTCATTTCGTTCATCATATCCTGTTAGTAATAGTTCAGGGAAAGGGAAGTTCTCTAGTTTAAGTAATCCCAAGGACGAAACTCGAATTCCGTAAACACCTTCCCTTGCAGAATCCTCGCATTGCAGGCCACTAGCACATCTCGTTTTGGACACCCCGCACCCCGAGGACAGCTAGCAGCCACTGCGGCGGCGGCGGCGGCAGTACTCCATTCTCACTCCACGCGCCGCTCTAAAGGACCTCCGCGCCCCTCACCCCTCACCCCGCCGTCCCTCTTCCTCCCTCGTCCCATTCCTCGCCTCGAACATCACCCGCCCCTCCTCCGCCCCCGCCCCCGCGCGCTACTTGCCTGCGCGGTGCGGCACGGCACGGAGGACCCGTGTGTGCCCGCGCGCTCGGATAATGTGTTATTAATGAAGGCCAAGAATTTCATTAAAGATTGTTTGTATATCAAAATGTCCACTAAATTATGTTGCTCTCCTCGCGGCGCGGCTCGCTCCCTCTCCGTCGACCGCGCGGCCCCGCCCCTCCCCGCTCCGCCCGCGTGTCGCCCCCGCGCCGCTCGCCCACGCCCCGACGGGCGGGCGTCCTCATGGCCACCGCCCCCGCGCCGCCGCGACGTCGCGGTATCGCATAGCGCCATTTAATGATAAGCCATTTTAAATGAGGGGGCCGCGCCGCTGTCACCGCCTCCTGGCGACGGCGGGCGGACGGCCAGCAGGAGGCCGTGCCGCGGCCGATTCGCCTGGCTTACGGATTGTGGCTCTCGTTGCTGATTAGCCGCGCGGTGGCGATGAAGCGCTTACGAAAACTGTGCTGTGAAAGAACCGATTGTTTCAAAGCAGTCCTTTGTACTTGAGACGCTTCACACGAGCATTCAAAAGTCGTTTTGGCATTTTGTTGTGCTTTATTGTGTTGCAGGAAGGAGCACAAGTTGCTCTTATTTGACCGAAGAGAGTCTCGCCAGAATATATTTGTGGCGCTAGCATGCACTGGAAACCAACATTTTGAACTAAATTTGTCTATAATTCAATATGTGTGTCATAAATAGTTTGGGTCAGTCATATTATCATAACTTTAAAACTATCTTTTTGTTTTACTGCGTTAATAGAAATGCTCCAAGAATGCGTTTTTATACTTTTTTTAAATTTAAGTATACATGTTCCTTATAGTTCCTTAAGTGTGCCATGATAGATTATTTTTACTTGGTATTTACAATCTACTTATTACTGCATTTTTGCTTCATGTTAGCTTATTATCTCAAATTTTAATGCAAACTATGGTACAGAAATTTTGATTTTGAGTATTGGGGAACCTAAAATACTGATGAATAGTTTGGCTCTTTTTAGTGACAACAAAGTTCGTATTAATACAATAAATTCAAGATATTTAGAAGTATGCGAATTACCAGTTCTGATTTTTGATGGCGTATGGACGTTTCTTAATTGACCTATCCAGGGATGGTTTTTCAGATATATAGTTTTTGCTTTTCATCACTCCTTGGAGGTGAGAGCTCCCTGTCCGAAGTGTGGCGAAAAGACGGGCATTTGTCTCGTACGCCGTGGCTTCGAAGGAGGAGGGCGGCGCCGCCCCTCCGCTGGCGGGGCGCGCGGGGGCGAACTAGAAGTGGGCGGCGCCGGGCGGGGGCGGCCGAAGGCGCTACCCTACACGCGGCGGGCGGCGTCCGACAAACCCGATAAACAGCCAAATAAAATGAATAAATTAATTACCTATGTAAATATGAAATTGGGAAGTATGGATATTAGCCGCACGCGTCGCGGCGCCGGCGCCGCCAGCGCTTAGCAATGCAAAAGCCCCGGGCGGGCGGGCGGCCTGCCTGCCTATCTCCCACGGCATCCCCTGTCCAGCCTCCTTCCTGCGCCGCCCTGCCCCACGCCGCACACTGCTCCCAAACTGCCGGAACAAAATTGGTCGGGTGGTTTATGTTTTGTTAAAACATTTTCAACTTTTAGTGAAATAAAGGGATTTTTATTACATAATGAATACCTCTGTTACATAACAGCTTGGAATGTTAAAACGAGGAGCCTTTAAAAAAAAATAATAATGAAGTTTTGTTTTTAATGTTCCATTAAATTGTCAATTTGATTTGTTGTAAAATTGATTGCTGGCCAGTATATGTTCTTAAGAAGGGTGTGTGGTGAAGATAGAGGTACAGCTGATGTACATTTTTGAAATAGTCATACATAGAATACGATTGATGTGTTCTTGCTTGAAAATGACGTGACCAAGTTTCACATAATTGAGAATCAGTGTGCCCTTCTTATATTAATTAAATCTCTTCCAAATAATTAATTTATGTGATAAAATGACGTACGTTTTATCCTCAATCTAAAATATTGTGTAAAAACAATTATAAAGCTCCCAACGAATAAAGCAAATTTTTGAATATCTTCCTGAAGAAAAAACAACACTTAATATACACTCTTTCTAAGAAAGAAACATCGAGGTTACTGACTTTCGAACTTCTTATATGGTCATTAGGAATATTGCAATTAGTCATAAATCCTGAACAAATGTTTTACGAAACACCTGATAAATTCATATTACCTTGTCTTAATTTTATGTACACTCGTATTCTTCCACATTCTTTATTTTGTCGATTAAAATAGTTGCTTCTAAGTCGTAGACCAAGGGCTTCGGGCGCTTACGCTGGGAGTCGTTTCGGCCCACTGTTCCCCACGCCACCGGCATACTATTAAGATTGCGGCGCACTTTTGCGCTGCACAAGCAATCCACTTAGAATAAACTGCCGCGGGAGATTACGATACTGCTAACACCCTCCTCGCCGCACGAGCGACCGGATATTCCGAAACAGCGCGCGTATAAATCTTGGCGCGCGCCAGATGTACGCGCTCGATTGGGGGTCAAAACCTCCTCCTGGCCCTGCTGCACCAGACGAGACGACGCGACGCGGCGCGGCGCGGCGTGGCGCGGCGCGGCGCGGCGCGGCGCGGCGCGGCGCGGCGCGGCGCGGCGTGGCGCAAGGCGGACGGAGGAAGTGTCGGCGACGGCCGGAAGGGGGGGGGGCTGGAGAGGTAATTGCGGCTGATAAACGCACTCGAGAGGTGTTTGTTCTAACGTGATACCTGTGCGTCACAACCCGCTTCTTCTGATGTTCGGCGATGATTGTTGTAAGTTAGATGGAGACGTTGTCCCTACAATTAGACGCCTTTAAAATGAAATAATCGAAGTGGAAGGGAAACGGACAGGGTGGCTTGCTATCTGGAAAAGTGTTGTGTAGTGGTCGGATGATGCAGTTTGTGGGTGATGAAAATAGTAGGTTAATGTCTTTCGAGCTGATTGTACAACTTTTTCATGGACTATCGCCATCTGCGGAGTATATTATTTCACTTCATTTGTTTATCCTACTGCTGAGAGCTGAGAGTCTTTAAAAATAGAAATGAATAATGTAGTGATTATATTCTTATGTTACCTTACGTGCTTTAGAAGTAGAGGACATCCCTCTATTATTGATATAAATATATTAACTAATTTGTAAAAATTACTTCCGGATGTTTGCATGCAATATTTGTGAGATAAATAGTAATGTACAGTCATGAAATTGAGCTCCTCGCAGTTTGATTATATGTTGATTACGTAATAGTATTTTGTTCCATTTATGGAATGTACAGTTCCAGGGCAATAGATAATAACCGATTGTGACGACCATTAAACATTTTCGTTAAGTAAAATTTCGTATGTAAATCCACGTAAATAAGTACTGCTCACAAGAGAAAAGTATTCGCTTCATTAAATCAATCTGCATTTGCCACATTCGTACAAATAGAAATTAAACTTGAAGCTATTGTGAAGGAACGCTTCTTTTTTTATAAAAAAAAAGGAAAAGAAACATTGACATCATGATTACCTTAATTTTGATTTGAACATGGAGGAAATACATATAGATTATTGAATTGATTTCTTTTATATTTAAAACAGTGTATAAAACCGAATTTCGAACACTCGGTGTATGTGTAATATTCTTTAACTAGTCATCCGGCAGTCAGGCAAAATAGCCGTCGTTAATGCGTCTGTAGATGTGAAACAATTAGGAAAATATTGAGAGTAATTAGCAGCCGATCTGGGAACGTGTAAAGTGCGTGGGAGGCGTGACTAGTAATTGTTGAGCCCTCCGGGTTGTTCATAATCTACTATTAAGCGTGGGGAGCAGCTGCTGAGGTCGTTGGTCGTCGGGCGCGTGGGCTCGGTCCACCTGAGGTCGAGGGGCCCGCCGCGCCGTGCGGCGCGCACTGCAGGTGCGGATAATGCTTGAAATCAGCTCGGAATGAAGACGCAGCGAGTGGCGCCCCGCCTTCTCTACCCTCTGCACTCTGACCCCTCCTCGCCCTCGCCCCCCCCCCGCGATCGCGGCCCTTGCGACCGCCGAGCCGAACGCCTCGCCTCCCGGTTCTCCCCCGCCCGCGTCGACATTCGGGGCACTCTGCGCCCATTTGCACCTTGGCCGCTCCGCGCCGCCCCTCGATCGCGTTGACCCCTGACCGGGAGCGCTTGACCTCCGGCCCGGGGCTGTTTCGTCACCCTCCCACGCGCAGGGGGCGCGCCTCAAGGCTCCCCCGCCCACGGCGCGGCGCGGCGCGGCGGCGCCCTTGTGCGACCGCGCCCCCTCGGCGCGTGTGCTCCAGTTCCTTCCAAGTGGGCGTAACCGGCTCCGCCGCCGCCGCCCCTGCCCCTTCTCGAGCCACTCGCGACCCTCGCCGTCTGCGCTCCGCACGAGTCAACGCCCTGGGCGCCACCGCGCGCCTCACTGCAAACTCCGCTGCTCCCCCTTTGGAGGCATACGCCTTTGCAGCGTCACTTTCGTTCCTCCTCCTCCTCCTTCTTCGACGACTCGTTTTTTTAAACTTTGTCTCGAAACTACCCCACGGACTTGTTCGCAGCCCGCTCCTGCTCTGCATTCTCACTCTGCCATCGTTTCGTTTGCTTCCTCGTTGCTCCCCTCCCACATCAAAACCGTCCTCGCAGATGTTATGTTTCACTACCTACCGCGTTCTTGCTTTGTACTTCGCTCTCTTTCACCAGCCATGTTGTCTTCTCCCTAGCTCCGTGCTGTCTGTTTGTTCAGTAACCATCCCGTCATTCACCTCCCTAGTGTCGTCATTTCCGTCTTCTCTCCTCCCGCTACCTCCTTTCGTCACTTCACTTCTGCATCTTACATCTTTTTGTCTATCAACAACCCCTGTCGCGAGTGGCTCTGATTTTCACAGCCTTTCCCTACGCCCAAACTGTTACTGTGCCCAACTACTACGCCCAAACTATACGCCCAACTTCCAACTCGGCGAGGAGCTAATTGTTCACCTACCATACCGCCGAAAACTTTCTTACCAACCGCCATGTGTCCGCTTCCTCCGCCAACTGCAGAGTCTCTCACTGTCCTTCAATTCAGACCTTTTCCCGTCCAGGCCTTCCCGAGGGCTCGTCCTATGCTTCGCTTGATCTTCTCGCTTACTCTCCGTCTGCTGCCCATCGACGACGGAATATTCATAAACTCCTTCCTTAAGTCTGTCTCAGAGTTAGTATTTTTTTAATGCGGACTCAGATCTTTTGATTCGGAGCGATAGTCGTCTTGTAATCCGTCCATAAACTCGGAACTACATGCACTCATCAAAATTAACATGGCCTTGTTTTATCCCGAATGCGCGCGCTCTCTTTCTCCGTCCTATTCCTTTATTAAAAATGTCCCTCCCTCAGCCTCCCCGCCGCCTCCGCCGCCGTCTCGCCCCCGCCGGCAGCTAAATAAGGCGTCGAAAATTTGATGGCTTTTTTCTCGTTCGTCTTAACTTCCTTTCTTCATCAGAGTGCAGTCATTGTCCGTGAACATGGACCTCTCGGCGCTCGCTCAGGTGCTGAAGACTCCGCGCGTCTGCGCCGGCCGGAGGGAGGCTGTCAGTGGTCGTGCGTCTCGTAATGGCTTACGAAACGTCGAAACTTTGCTTTCGAATGGGACAAAAATAATCGCTGTGTTGAGTCAGAAAGGGTTACCATTACTTTGTGGAATTCGAGTAATGTAGGAGGACCGTGCAAGTATATTATTTATTAGTCGTGTTTTTCATTTTCTCTAGATACAATTTTTGAATTATATTTTCTGTGAGCAACGTGCATTCTAATATTGCATTTCTTGTCCTCATTAATGTTTGTTACGGTCACGCTATTAAGAAATTTGTCGCGTATGTTCGAACTAGTACAATTGGACACCCACGATCGTATCATTCATTGTTTAGCTTTGAGCCGTTCGATGCGGTGGTTCGCGAGGCGAGATTTTGTTGACCAGGTCTTGCTAATAAAGGAATTCATGTTTCGAATCCCACGAAGGCGGTACATGTGTTTTCAATATATGTGATCGTGATGTGGAAAGAGTTGGCTGAAAGATGCCACCATTCAAATCGTTATTCCCTTTGTTCTCATCCCTCCCAGTGAGGGATAGCCGTCGATGGAACGGGCTCTTTGAGAACAAACGGTGCCTTCCGCAAGAGTGAAATGTTGCGCGCCATCGCCCTGCGGTCGCGTGTCTGTCAAAGGGCCTTGGGCGTGGTAGAAGCCGTTCATCCACGAAGGCGGGAGGTCGGTCGGTCGGTCGGTCGATCGCCCTTGTGCTGCTCCGGAGATTTGATTAGCCTCTGTGGAGGCAATCGTTGCCTTCGGGAGCTGCCGCGCGCGAATGCCTTCGATTTCCGTGGCAATCCCTTTTTAAGGCGGAAATGTTTTGCCGGTCACGATACGGTGCACGAGTGGGAAACCATTAATGACGGGCAATGTTTTTGATCTTTTGTGCTTATCAGATGCGGTTTTGACACGAGTTGTCTTGTAGGCAAGCGACCTTTATAAACCCGACGGTTCATTACGCCTTCTGAAGATTCTACTAAAAGCATCACCCACTTCTGTTTATACTCGTATGTAGTGTTTACAGTTACTGTCTGGTTTCTGTTTTCAGTCATAATATTTGGTTATTGTGTCAAATACAATGGAAGTGAAGTTTGGTAATTAATGTCCATTGTGACCTTGTTGTTGTGAGTAACCAAATGAAGTAAATGATTGTTATTTTCTCAACTATGTGAGGAAGTGAGGAACTAAGGAAGTGAGAAGTACTGGTGTGTATCGATAGTCACTAAATTGGCATACGTAAAAAAATTAATACCTACTCATCAGATATTTTTTCTGCGTGCAAATGCTTGAAGCTCAAATATCATTAAAATTTCTCGTACCCCTATTCAACTGATCGTTTGTTTAGGATAATGCTGTTATATCCACCATTCTGGATGATAGAAATACAATGAATTATGTACTCTGCCATTTCGATAGTGATCGAAGCAACGGCTGCCAACCTTCCTTCCGTTTGCAACTTCCGATCTCGCCCTTCTCGCATCTCCAAGCGACCCATTCTTCTAGGGAGCGGGCTGTACAGCGTAAGATTGTCCTGATGAAAAACAGTAATGAATGCTATGACTTTGGCAAAATCCTTACCATTAATTTAACCCTATTTATAATTCTTTAGCACCGACCTGGGTGTCGGGTTCTTTTTCTTCCCGCGCTCCATTCCTCGTCCCCCCTTCCCCCAACCCCATCCCTCGTTCTTCCCCTCCCCTCCCCCTTGGCGCCCGGGCGTAAGGAGGCTGTCTGCCCCGCGCCCACTCCGCTTTTCTTTTTAACACCCATCTGACTTGTCTATTTCCCTTATACCCGTAGGGGATGAAAAATAATTACTGCGCTCAAGTTAAGTCCATCGCGTTTCGTAAAAAGCACGGGGTCGCGGGGCTCCGTTCTGTCGGCAGCTGGTCTGCCTCCCCCCCCTCTCCTGCTGCTCGAGCCAGTTCTGCTCCCCCCCCCCTGCTTTCACTCGGCGCTGCGTAACTGTTCTAATCTAGAGGCCCCAGTCGCAATTACGAACATGATGTATGCGGTGTCTTCTAGCTCCGCATTCTCTTCGCTATGATTGTGATTTTTGCTAACGAACGTCTTTGTTCTCGTTCGTTTGTTTTGTATTTGATGATACTTACTCTTGGGAGGTTCTCGTTGAGTCTTTTATTTGAAAGAAATTTCTGTGGAATAATAAACTGAATGTAAGCTTTGTTTCATAACGTTTTCTTTATTTTTTGTGTAGTGTTATTTTACTGGCAAATATCGTCCCGTTAGGTGATTACAATTGTGTTGACTTTTTGTTTCATTGTCGGTCACTTTTCTTCTATGCCTTCTAATTGAGAATTGTGTGCGAGTGAGTTCTTACGTGTGTATAGATATGTGCCTGTTGGTTCAATAGCGATTTTTCTCCCTAGAAAATATTCTAGAAATGTGATAGTATGTCTCCGTATGAAAGCTATAATATTCTTGAACAATCAACCTCATTAGTAGCTCACCCAGTCTTGACACTTTTTGTGTCGAACGTCATTCGTATGTATCCATCGATGCCTTCTTTCGTGTTCTAAGAACTATGCCTGCAGACTCGTGTGCAGCCTCTCCAAACCCACACACATAGAAGTACACCGCCGCCGCAGATCTTCGGAGATCTCTGTGTAATTTTTGCCCGTACTCTCGCTTCTAGCGCGGCTTTCTATCTCCGAGAGGATTAATTTTTTTCGGTTAAAGCCTTGCGAGGAAAATGGAGGTGAAGAGACGGAGCTGTCACTTCGCCGCCCTCTCCCACATTCGAAGGCTGACAGGTAAGCAGCGCAAAAACACGAGCAGAGGGAAAGCAATTTTTAAAGGAATAATAAAGATTTTAAGCTGGAAAAAATAGCGGGAAGACAATGAAGAGTGTTGAGAACAAAAAAATTAAAAGATGCTGACTTTAGGAAGTATAAAAGAACTGCTTTAAGCCTAATGCTCCAGACATACAGAGGAGCATTACGAGGAAAAATGCACGTAGCTATAGACTACTTTTTTCTGTTCTGTCAATTTAAATGATAGCGACAATCTCTTTTTTTTTTTTTTTTTTTTTTTTTCAGAGGGCGAATTTTTCTTCTTATTAAGCAAGCAACATGTCAGGATTCATTTAATTACTTTGCGTCTTTCTTTCTACTTGTCAGGATTCCCCTTTAAGTCGCAAATAAAAAAGAACAGTAATTTTCTTCTTATTCAAATGTTTCATCGTGTAAAACAGAAGAGGGCTGATTCCCCGGAAGAAAGCTCAGTGAAGGTTGGAGCGATAATAAGAATAAAAGCACGAGTGCTGAATTCGGAAAGAAAGGTATCGCGTGTGCCAAAACTGTGTGCATGCTTTCGAATATGACATATTTCGATTCTATTATTGATTTGTGGGGTACTATCTTACGTTCAAATGTTTCTTAGTTTAGATGTGTTTTGTTACCTTACTATGCATTTGAAAACTGAAATTCACACGAACTTTTTCTTTCTTTTCTTGCCATGATTTTCCCTTGTGTTTATGCCAATATTCCGTTCGCCTAGTATTAATTTATTTCTCACGTTCTTGATATCCTGCGTATCGTGTCCCCTATGGAGATAAAACCTCTGAGAATCAGATACGTCAAGGATTCCTGTTGGCTCAGTCTGACGCTCTATCCGCGGGAAAAGGTTCTCTCTTACTTTTACTCTGCTTCTTTGTGAAACCACTCTCCAACAATTTTACAGTTGTGAACGACTTGATGCCACTTCGGCTACACGAAATATTCTGATCAGCTTGGAGCAGGCACTCTCGTGTCCTTACCATTTCCAACTAAGTCCGTTACCAGTCCAACGCACCGACGAGTCGAATGTGCCATGTGCCTCGTGTGTGCCGCCTCCGCGTCTGTCCGTCCGTGCGTCCATCCTTGGGCGCGCCACGTCACACCGCGTGCGCGTGCGCCGGGGTTAATGCTACTCCGAGGTGATACGACACATTATGATTTTACGGCGCGTTTTTGCGTCGCGCCGTTACGAGGCGCGAGCCGTGCGCGCGTTTTTGCACGCGCGACGCGCACTTCCAGAGGAGGAGACCGCGCCCTCCTGCCCCGCCCAACCCCTCTTTGCCCACTTGGTCCCTCCTAGCCCCATTCGCTTCTTCCTTCTTGGCTCCGCCCAGCCCCGTCCCGCATCGCACCATCCTGCACCGACACTCCCCGTTCTCCCCCGCGCCGCCCCATCCCCTCTCGTCCCGTCCACGGCTCACCTAACTCTGCCATTCAATCCCCGCCCACTCATCGTCCACCCCGCCGTATCCTGCTTTACCACGTACTGCCCGACTTATGCTAGCCCGTCCCAGCACCTCCACCTGCCCGCCGCACTCCCCCCACTGTAACCGCCCCCTCACTCCTCCTTTCCGTTCCTTCTCCATTATTCTTCTCTCTCCTACTCGTTCCGCCCTGCCCCCCCCTTCCCACTGCGCCACCCGCTTCCTAAAGAGGCATTAATATGTAAAATAAAACGTTATTAAACGCGTCAACTTTGCAACGAGCAAGGTGAAACGCTTACGTCCCGTGTTGTCCCCGGCCCCTTGCGTCAGGCGGCGTTTAAATCCTCCCCGGCTGCGCGGCGCGGCGCGGGGCGGTCCGCTACTTTGTGATGTTTGTCAGGCGGCGCGTCGTGCGTCAGCCCTTGCTTGCTGTGGGCCCACGGGCAGGTGGAGCTCGCACGCGGAATGAAATCGCCGGCCCAGCCCAGCCTGACCCGGCACGGCCTCGCCTCGCCTCGCCTCGCCTCGCCTCGCCCCGCTCCGCCCCTCCCCGCCCCTCCCCGCCCCTCCCCGCCCTGCCCAGCCCCGCCCCGCCCCGCTCCGCCCGGCGCCAGGAGAGATGCGGAAACGATACTTCTAAATTGCCCGGTCTGTTGATTTTATGAAGTAAGGTTGTCATTGGAACCTCTACCACAACTGCTTTTACTTTGTTCCTTGGCAATGTCCGACATTGAAATATGAAGTATTTATACAAATTTAATAAATTTTGTCTTGTGTTGGATTCTAAACTATCGGAGGATAAAGAATATTTTTCTCATCCCTCACTTCTTTGCCTTTTCGTGTATAGGAACGTTGGTAAAATAGTGTCATATGTTACATTTGTGCCAGAGTTATTGTGCAGAAATCTTCGTTTGGAAACTGATGTAGTAGTCGACAGAAAGAGGAATATTTTTTATGGAATTGTGTGAGGAAATGTCAACCGGGAGCTTGACCTCTTGGCATTTTATAAGGTTGTCTTCTTAACGTCAGAAATTGGACGTATCACAAACGCTACAGATTTAGTCGCAGTCGTTTGGCATCGCGGCAACTGTGTGGTGTAATCGTGTGTTAATCATGTATTGGTAACCGTATATCAATAAACTCTGTACACGACTGCGCGACGATTTTGTGAAAGTCAATGAAGAGTATATAATTCACGCCATGTGACCGGGTTTGTGGCAAGTTCTCTTCGTGTAGGCGGTGCGGTGTGGGCGTTAGGCATCGAGTGATCGGAAACTCACGGGCGCCGCGAATTTGCATGGGAGGGGCGGGGCGCGCGCACGGCGTGCCTTCCGCCCGGCCCCGCCCCCTTCGCCCCTGCCTCGTGGATCGAGGTAACTCCCGCGGATCCGCCGGTGGCTGCGGCGCCTTCGAGCGCCCGGGTTATACCCATTTCATTTAACTTAAAAAATGACCTTCATTTTTCGTAACAAAAATTAAGTGGATGGGAAGGAAAGGCGAAGAGAACGAGAATACGGGAGAAGGCGACCGCGGTTCGCCGCACAGGGGAAAGGAGGCTGGCAGGAAGGAAGGGGGAGGGGGAAGGCAAGGCGAGACAGAGGGAGCCCGTGGTGGCGCGGGGAATAATAAAAATAATTTCACCTATTGCTCTTTATGTCTTGACACAGGAATCTCGTCGCTCCGTCTCGCTCGCACCTTCGTTTCAGTAACAAAGGATACAAGTTTCAGAAAATTGGTTTGAAACCTTTTTTAATATTTTCTAAAGCTTTATTATTGCTTAATTTAAATGAACCGGGGAGGAGGCACGGAGGTATCGTTATAAATTATTGATATTATTACCTCAAAAGAGAGAGCGCCGCGCTCGCCCGCGCTCCGCCAAGGACCCCGGGGGGATGAAGATGGCGTGGGCGGAGTAAGAGGAGGAAATTAGAATCCATCTTTGCGAGAGAGGATCGAAGAAGCCATTACACGGGGCAGTTATAATATCGCCGCGCGATTTATCCCCGCCGATATCGAGCCCGGCCTTAACTGCCGCCCTCGGGCTCGCCCGCGCCGGGCTGTGGGTCGCAACGGCGGGGACGGAAGCCAAGATAACAACTATAAATAAAAATTATCGTGCTATGTTTGTGTTATGTTTCTATCGGTTTTCTTCGCATTGATTTGCTTGATACTTGCAACGTACTTATTGTTGGGTTTTGTGTATGTTGTTGGGGATATAGTAATATTTTATATTATGTAGAGATCAGTAATATTTTTTTTCTATTTAGAGAATAAAGACATCAGAAGCTTTCGTCTCATTTTGAAGGGTTCTCAGTATCATATTTTCGAGAACATGCTATTTTATTTTTGTATTTTTTGTTCTTGTGGACTTGAGATGAAAACGACTGTTGTTGAATATGCAACCACTTGTAATTACACGTTTTCTAGGTTAATAATTTTTATAATTTTTAAAATTTAATGTGTCTCTTACCTCTAAAGAGGTACTACCTGATGTATTAGTGCCTTCCCGTGATGTTTTTTTAATGTTTTATCATGTACCATGGTCCTCGTAGCTCGTTTCGGCCCATTGTGCGCCTTCCCGCCTCGCCCCGCCCGGGAGGGGCGGGCGGCCGCCCCGGAAAAAAGCTGACTTGCGCGCCGCCACCCGCCCGAGGTGCAGTTCCAGGCTGGCTATCAGGCCGAGACGGAGATTTCCATATTTAAAAGGAAATTGGTTGGCTAAAATTGAGCAGTCATATGCTCGGGTCGGGCGATGCTGCGGTGGGCGTGGTCCGCCAGGTCACGCGGGGACGCGACGGGGTCTCGTGGCAGACGAGGCTTCATACGGTGATGTGCTTTCAATTGTGGGGAAAATATATTTCTTTTGAGTGTTGTCGAACATAGATTTTCTGTGCTGTCCATACGGTAATGAAAAAGCATTTTACCTTTTCGTGAGTATTCAAATATCACATTTCAGTAATTTTTGAAGCGTGACATATTGAAGTTTCAAAATTTATTCGTTTTACGTTTGATTAATATGGAAGTACTTTTATTAAATTGCGACATCATTTTACAATGATGATAATGTTTTGGTGTTTGTCAGTAAGCCATGCTAGTGACTTTGTTCTCTGTGTCGTTACTGTTTCTGATAAGTTCGTCATATTCAACACTTCGCCTCGGATTGTATACAGTAAGTTCTTGGGACATTCTGTAAAACAGTTTCGTGCTCGTTTTAAAGTAATGACAAAGTGGAAAGAATGATTCTTAAAAATGTGGTCCATATTGATTTGTGAACAATTTTCGAATTATTGATTGAAAACATCATGTCTGTAAGTACATCTAGACCAGTGAAACTGATGCTCGAAGGCATTTCATCCTCAACTGGAGTTGAGGATTTGCTAAAGAGATTCAAACAAATAAACAACTCGTAATAAAAAATAACCCTCTATTTTTGAGGCGCCCGTCAGCACAGCCATGAACAATCCGAACCTTGAGAGCTTGATATTTGGCGCGCAACACGTAACGACCTTCCGTCGCGCGCGCACATGTATGTGTGGGGCGGGGGGAGTGATGTTCGGTCGTTCCCGTGCGGCTGTAGCATTGTGAGGGAGCGCCCCGCCCAGGCCCCCGCAGGCGGCCCTCGCGCGGGAGGCGTCGATGCGCCAGGGGGGGGGGGGCGATCACTCGCCGCCTTTCTTTCTTCTGACGGCCCACATCGCCTCACGCGCCCGCTCGTTCTCCTCGCCCCCTCGCCCCCCCCCAGGCACGCGTGCCGTCATCTTCGTCAGGGAATGGATATTCTTAACTTATTTTCGTTATTTTTACACGAGAATCCTTCCCCGATTATTTTTTTAATTTGTTTCTCGTCAATTTGTCAATAATAGGCACTCTGATGATCGTTGTAATGGTTGAAAAAGAGTCCGTTGTTCAGTCGCATGAACTTGGATTTATATAAGTGATGGGAATTGTGCCTTGAATTGCGTTTATTTTATTGTAATCCCAAGTACCAAGTAATTAATTTAATGTAAAATGTGATTCAGTTTATTTGTTTTTAAATAACTTACTTTGTAACATTCTATATTTGTTAGATAGTGGTAAGATATGGAGCCTGATATGGAGGTTAGTGCCCACGTGAATTGCTCTGATAAAAGAATTTTCAGCGTGCGTCTGCAGTACTTCATCTGAACCGGACCAACTTTGCCTACGATATAAGTACGAAAAATGAAACAAATAAATGCTTACAATCTGCACTCGTTTTTTGTAGAAGAGGCCTGTGAAGTAATTGAACATGTGCCTCGAGAGTCGGTAGTGGATTTTTGTGATCTACTTGTATAGCAATCGTACCCCGGACATCAGCGTCTCCATGAAAATTGAAACATTGAGAACCAACATCCTCAAACCGCCCAAGCGCATCACCTTGCTTATTTCCTTGGTCTCTTCGCCCATGAACATCACCTCAATGCCTTGCTCTTACCGCGCGCTTCGCGTCATTGAAACGTCTTTATGACATGGTTCGCTCCGTCCCACTCAGTCCCAGTGGTTATATCTTAAAATACCTTCCGTTATTTCCCACACACCCACGCTTTATTTTTATCTTTATTATCTACTTCAGTTCGGCATTCGCAAGACTATTGCTTCACACTGTCTTTAGTTCTCCTTTCCACACTGCTGCCAGTCATCGCGATCGTCGTCGTTGCCATTGCAACCCGCCTGGCGTTGCTCTGGTCGCCGCCGCCGCCATCTCCTCCAGCGAAACGTATGCCGCCCGCCAAAGCGCCCGTCGTCGCGACGTAACATTCCAGAATTTCTCGTCACATTATTTCGCGGCGGTTACAATCCGCCAGATGGATGGTTATGCTGGGCGGGCGGGGTCGCGCGGCGGAACGCCACGCGGAAAGCGGCGGAGGCGTGCGGAGCTGAGCGGAACGGAACAGCCGAAGTGAAGGCTGGGGGAGGGAGGGAGGGCGCCAGAGGAAATGGCACGCGCGATGGTGGGGAACCACACCACAAAATGAGCGCCGTTTTATGAAAATGTCAGAACAAATTGATTCCTGACGATATAGGGAGCGCGCGACGCGAGGAGTTGCCCCGTCCGCCCCGCCCACCCTCGCTTTGCTTCCCCCAGACCCTCACGGAGGGCAGGAGGCGGTGGCCCGCCTGATGTACCATACTGCACGTATCTCGCGCGAAGTCTCTGTTCAGGCCTGTCCTGGGGACGTGGCGTTCGTTTTTGCTGTGATTTCTCAAGTTGAATATGCAGTATTTCACATTGGTGAAGATATTAACTTTGCACTATTTACTACTGTGAATGTTAAACAATTGATATTTTTCTTTTTAAATTGTTTCTTGGACGTTTGTATTATCCTAAAAGGAAATCAAGCTAAAGCAAAGTCGGGCCGTATAGTGATTTACGTAGGGAGTTGTCAGTAGGTAACTGCAACAAGGATAGAAAACTTAATCATTTTGTGATGATTTGATCACGAGTTTCAAAACTTTTTTGAACTTTAACTGTTCGGTTTCAAAGAACACTAATTTACTATAATTGTTTTTCCTCTAATGCACAATTTTCTTTGTCGTAGATTTACTTTCTTTTTATAATTACTTTGAGACAGTTTATCAGTATTCATGTACTCTGCGAACAAGAACGATGAAGTCCATGATTTTATCAGTGTTCACATTGAAAGTAAAATATTTTTTGGGGCAGTAAAGGTCTGTCAGGTAAATGAGAGATGAGATAATACAAACAAGTTACCTCATATTTTATTGCGTGTTCCCCCAACTCTCTTCCGTGTTGTTTGTTCGTATTCCACTGATCCATCTCAGTGTTGTATATTTGCTCTCTTGACAGGAGAAATATCGATTGCATTTCATGTACAGTAACGGCTCTTAATGTAGCCGGCGGAGGATGAAAACGGAAGCGACAGACATTTTTCCAGCGGGAAAGATAATTCCTAACGACCGTTGCCCCTCGTCCCCGTTCTCCTGCCGAGAAGTTCTTGCGGCAGCGACGAGGACGAGGCAGCACGACACGTTCGACATCGCCCCGGCGCATACGAGCCTTCTGCGACTCGACAGTCGCGGATTTTTTCGATGTTCTTTTTTTTTCGCCTTATCGTTGAAGTCGGACGCGATGCGCTCAGGACACGCATGCGACCCTGCCAGCCACGCGTCCTGCACACCATTATGCGGAAGACGAATGATTCATTACCTGCTCCCCTATTTTCTATAATGAAAATATCTCTTCCCCCTGCGTACGTCGGGATAGGCTCATTACGTGAAGGGCATGGAGGAGGGAGGGGGAAGGAGGACGGCCTGAGGACAGGGAGACGGGATAGGACGAGGAGGTAGAGGGAGGATGAACCAACCCCTTGGGGTAGGAAAACTGAATGCGGTCTCCCGCGCCATACGTTGCTCTTTTTTTTCTCATTCTTTCTCTTGTGGGTTGTTCAAGTTTGGCAATTATTGGGGGAACCTTCGAGCTCGTTATGGAGAGTATCGGAAAAACTTATTATATAGATTTTATGCCTGGATTGCCGTATAGAAAGAAATGCGTATCGAAATCTTGCAGCCCGCGGTTGCCATGTTCTGTTGCGTCGTTGCTTGAGGGTGGACAACCGCTGTGCGCTTTCGGCTCGTTTGCATCATCTTGTTATTAACTTGGAAAAGTCCTTCAGAGAATGATGTGCTACACGAAATGCGTTTGTTAGTGCATTGAGTGTAGGATAATTAATTTCGTCAGGAATCAAGTATGTCATTCATTGAAAACGTAAAATATACAGAATTGTAATAGAGAAATTGTATTGAATTCTTTTTCTTAATATATTGCAAAGTGCCCGCAGAAGATCATGCCGAATTTTATGTGGGACAAATAGATCGTCGTTTGTAATATTCGAATACAAGTATATCGTTTATAATATTTAAATATTGAGAAGAATGCGACAATTGGGAGCTGTCGTGTAGAACTGATGCAATTTAAACGGCATGTTAAAAGGTACTCAGAAACATTCTTATTAAGAAAATAAACATATTATTTCGGCTTTTATGTTGAAGCAAAAAATTCGGAACAAAGACGTCAGCAACTTGGTTTATTTGTTTCACTAGTATTTAATGATACGATTAATAAGTAATGAAACTGCAAATCTCTTACTTACTTTTTTTCATATTATTTCACTTTAAGCTTGGAAATATGTCATTTGGACGTTAAATTATATTACAGTGCACACATTTTGTCACAGAACTACTAAATTGTGAATCTTAGCTGATTATTTATTTTCTTTCTAACTTTTAACATTTTTTAACATTTATTTTCTTCCTAACTTGGAAGAAAGTCATTACAGCATGATTCTCGAGCACTACTATTTACTCGAGTATTTATTCTCGAGTACTACTATTATAACTTGTATTATACTACTACTATTATACATTGATCTACAATGTCGATTGTATTATATAAAAGAAATATACATATAGAGACAGAGAGAAAGACTTAGCTGGTGAGGATTACCGCGAAAATTTGCGATGAATTTTAAATTATTTATAGATGACAAAAAATTGCAGGGATGCACGCTGGTAATTTCAGAATATGTAATCATAAATTGCAGGGTTTTGTGTAAGTAAAATTGTAAAAACAAATATGAAAGAACAGCTGGAATATTTCTATAAAAGATAATATGATCATGCAAACATAAAAAAAGAAAGTATCCAGATAGAAATATTATAAACGCGTGGTCGTGATTTACCTAATTTCCTTCAATATGTAGATTATGATTTTTTTAAATACGAAATTTGTAATTAAATTTTGATTTTCCATTTTAAAAAATTCAACGAGCTGCAGAAATTTACTTTGCGTGTTACTGTGCTTTCGAAGCGTAATCTTTGAAAGAAAAATATGGAAATGCAATTTATCGTACGTAATACCACGATTTTGGAAATTGTCGATAAATCTCTGACTCGCGAAGCGAGGAGGGGATTTATCTGAGAATTTCCAAAGCACGAATAGAACTATTCCACCAATGAAATTACGTACAAACGAGTTCCAAAATGCGCCAAACATTGAAAATAACTGAAAGGAAGTTGAAATCGAAGATATTATGGTTACAGTACATAGGTTGCTTATTGCACGTCAACACAGCGATCGATACTTACCGCCTCCTAAGATAGCTACGTCGCAGCTTGTTATTGGCCAGTTGGAAGGAGAGGTAAGAAAAATCTGATCGAAAAGCGATACATTTTTTTTAAATACACCGCCTTGATTGGAGTATTTTCTGTGTGTATTTAAACTTTATTGGCTTTATTTTCACGAGTGGAATAGCCATTATAATCCTAGCCGTGCTGCACTGGCTAGTATTGGTAGAGCTCCAATGCCCTCGTGTGTGGTGTGGCGTTGCACGTGAGTGAATTGTGCGTGCGTGCTGCAGACGCTGCTGCCGTCGGACCCGCCGTCGTTCGCGGTGGAGGCGCTGCGCGTGAACGAGACGGGCACGCAGCTGGCGCTTGCCGGCCCGCGCGGCGCCGCTGTGCTGGAGCTGCCCCGGCGCTGGGGCCCCGCCGGCGCCTTCTTCGGCGGCAAGGACGTCGTGCCCTGCAGGTCAGCCATCGCAACTTCACTCTCAGTTTTTACGTACATGCTTATGTTTTATGGAAGAAAATAGAGTTTAATTGATAGGGACCTGTGTAAGAGTAAGATAAAAATATTATTATTAGTATTATCATCTTCATCATAGAGGAGATGTTCTTAAATAAGGTTTCGCTTGGATTCTGCTTCATATCTCCTTGGAAAAAGTTCTCTATTGGAACGTGAAAATTAGAATTGAAAACACATGTCCTTTTTCCTTTTTTAAATTTGTATTATTTGTTTATGTGCCTGCGGAGTTTCCATACTCTTGGAAATAAAATGCATCCAGTAAATCTACTTACTAATTTATGGAATTAAGATCTGCAAGATAACAAACAAAGAATTATGAAACATTACTTGAAAACATTACATTGTAGTGAATCCAAGGTTCTGATTGTTATGTTGGGAACCTTTAAGAAATGCTTTTCCATTCTTTTGCACTTCATACCCCCCCCCCCCAAATGGAGGCTACGAATTTTGCATTCGTTAAGTCATTTCTAGCACTTTCGACTATGCGAACGAAGTTGGGTTCTAGAAAATATTTCTTTAATCTTAAGACTTCTTAAGTGTGAGCTCACAGAAATAGACGGAGAGCGTGGTCACATTCGGTTGTATTCAGTTCGAGAGTTAATATTTTTCAAGTAGCACTCCGCATTTTAAGCGTGATGTATTTTCATTACCTTTCACTGACATCTCTCTGTGGATATGTAACTTGCTTTTTAGTTTTCCAACATAAATGCAATGTATAAGCAAGTGTTTCGCGAAATATTGTAAATGATAACATTCTTCCACATTTACCGTTCTGTGGAATATGTATTCAGGTAAGTCACCGCAACAGCGCGTTCTTTCTGTGATTTTGGTGTACCTCACCACAGAAGTGGGTCTTCTCGAGACTGTGTATCCCCCTTGGTTTTTAAAGTATCGCCGCGACGGATCAGAGCCGCTAGGCAGTTTGAGTTTAAAGCCAGGGTTTATGCTAACGAACGCAACAACGATGGCGCGGCTTCGCAAGGGAATTCAGCATTCGACAGCCGCTCTCTGAGTCGTTTTTCAGTCAACGTTACACGCGTTCAATATTTCTTCCTGTGTTGAACTGCATTATGCTCCTGAGATTCCAACCCCTCCGTCTCCAAGCCATATCTATTTACTTGCTCCTGCAGTCATCTAACAACTGCTGTCCTAATTGCAGGATGAATATCACTCTACTTCCGTTTATTAACATTTCTGTTTCAATCACACCAATTTATTCATTCATTCACGCACCCACCTCTTCAGTCACTCTAAACTTTTCTCACCACCCTCCCCGCCGATTTACTCCCTACATTCTCAATCACATCCATCATTGACTACTATTGTTGTTCTCGAATACTTGCGAGTTCGTCTGTTTGTGAGCTTCTTCTCCTCCATGTCATCGTGTTTGCCACTCTGATCTTGCCATTCCTCTCGTCGCTTAACTAACCACACTTCGCCATCCCGCTGTCCCCTCCGCCCGTCCGTGTGCCGGTCTCTCCCGCTGCCAGTGCGTCCGGGAGGCACTTCCCTGTTTGTTCGTCTGGCTGGGCCCCGCGTTCCGCCGCGGAGGGCGGGTGGGCGTGGCGGGGCGTGGCGTGGCGGAGGTGAGGTGCGGGCGAAGTCGCCCCGGCCCCCCTCCGCCCGTGCAAAGCCCCTGCCTAAGCCCGCCACTCGGCGAAGTAAAGCTCCGCGCAATTCTTTACCATCCGTATCACGTTCTTAGGACATGCACGCATTAGCGCCAGCAAGAACGGGGCCGGCTCTTAAGTTTCGCCATAACACATTAATATAATACCCCTTGTATCCTTAGTTGTAATCTTGGAATAACTACACTGTTCAACATATTTTTCTCTTCCGTGCCGAAAGTAATAATGTTCCGCAGGGATGTCCACGCCGCAGGTTACGGTCGAAGAACACATTCGAAACGAAGGGGGAACCTGCCAAACTATG
Organism: Teleogryllus occipitalis; assembly: GCA_011170035.1. Classification (NCBI taxonomy): domain Eukaryota; kingdom Metazoa; phylum Arthropoda; class Insecta; order Orthoptera; family Gryllidae; genus Teleogryllus; species Teleogryllus occipitalis. Next base: position 282,769 of record BLKR01000778.1, on the reverse strand, counting down.
TTTCACTCGCCACCATTTAATCGCTGACTGTATGAGAACACGAAATTGTCTATTGCTAATAATATTCTAGCTACCTTCGAAATATTTTTTTATTCGCTGCGTCTTAAAATAGTTGTGGACCGTTAATTTTGATTTTGATTTTGGAAAATTGTGTTGATGGGTTTAATCTTCTGTACTGAAAAAATATGCTATTTTACTCATTAGTATTCATCAGAACATATGTCCTCAGAGTCAATAGTACAAATTGTTCATCTTTTTCCCCTAGTAAGTATATTTCTTACAAGATGGAGATCGTACATTTCTTTTATTCCATTTAAAAATCGTCGGAATGAGGCTCTTACATTGCGTGTCCGTGAAATATCACCGTGCAAGCTGCATATCTTCTTTTTACGCTACATGGAAGTGGCTCGTTCGACTCCGCCGCATAGGGGTGATGGAGCACAATTCACTTTCGCGATGCTTAGTGCTTGCGACTACAGACACAGTGGGCCCCAGAGACAACAAACGCACGTATTGCATTTTTTTACATTCCCAAGCAAGCATCACAACGAGCAAACAGAAGTATGTAATGTGTCAATATAAATTTAACGCAAAACAAAAATATACGTAAGCAAAATAAAAACGTAAACATATCTGAAATAACATACAGTAAATATGTTCCTTTTACGTCAACTATTTGAAGTTTTATATTTTCTTGCTGCGTTTGTTTCGTTTGTTGTAAATGCCTGAATGTTATTTACAACATTTTTTTCATTGCGTGAAAATTATAAGGAATTTTGTTATCTTGTTACATTAATAGGAATCCTTTCATTGTATTACCCAATCTCTAGTATAATACACACACATTTGATTTCTAAAATGTTCCTAAGAACTCTTTTATTTCATTGCAAATCGATCCTTTTGTTCGGCGTGAAATTAATTTGCCGGTGCGTTTCTTTCTATTCGTCTTCTTTTTGTTCTTCTACTACTATTTTTCGGCCCATGTGTTGGCAGTTTGCGGCGCATGCAACACATTGTATAACTCGGGCTCGGGCGCGACTACCCGAGCGAGAGGGGGGTCCCCGGCGGGGAAACACACGCGATCGTCCCCGCCCTCCCCCTCCCCTACCACCCATCCCCACCCCCTGGGAGCGGGCGGCGCAGGGGGGCCTTGGCTTTCTTCGCATTATGCGGCTTTCAGCGCCCAAAGTGCCTGCAAACAATGTTTCGCGGGTCATTACGCGCTTTCTAGCTCGTCTTCTGTGTCCTCTAAAAGTGTTCGTGTCGCCGGGCGTGAGCGGGCGGGCGCTGGTGCGGACGCAGACGCGAGGTGGGCGTGTCTATCTATCGGCGCTGCGGATGTGCCTGTATCCCCACGGACGATGCTCTGTGTATTGCAACTGCTGTGAAAGTTGAAAGCAAATAATCTTATTTTGTGGGTAATTTGTGGCATTCTTAAAGACTGGAGAGGATTTAAATAGATTTTGTACTTCATCCACAAATTTTATTTTATTAAGACCATTTTGTTTTCTATCTCTTCATAGTGAGACTGAGTTTGGTGATTGATGTTTATATAATGTGTCATCTCTTATCCATAGAACTTTGTATCATTGTTCGCTGAAGCAGTCTTTTGGTGGCACGCATATTTACAAATGATTGCTGACAATTTTAATAAATGTTAGTTGGTTATATATGAAAATATTGTGAATAAAATGACACAAACGTATGTCATTTATTAGCGTGTTTAAAGAAAGTGACTAAAAAAGGAGAGTAAGATATTCGTTTAGTAATGCAACAAAACTAACTAGACATTCGAAAGATCATCTTTGGTTTGTGCTAGAATTGAATACAAATAGTTTTATTTTATCTCGTCAGAAAGTAGTTGCTCTCATCATAATGAATGATCGAGCTGATACTGCATTCTCGAAAAAGTTTTTTTACTATGTGTATGATGTTCTTCCAATCCATACTAGTGATTATTATAAAAACCATTAAAAAAATCATCAAAGTTGTACCATGAATTGATAGCTGGCTGCGTTTGACGCTGGTGGGCCTTCTGGTTCGCGGGTCGCGCGCGGCCGCAGCCCTTCGCCGCAGCCCTGGTACGCCCCACCCCCTCCCCCACCCTTCCCCGCCCCTTCCCCCTTTCCCCCCGATTCGCCCGCGCGCTTGTAGAATAATCATGTGAACACAATGAGCAGCGTTGCGAATCTGCAGGGGATCTTATTTCGTATTCGAGGACTTGCGAGAAATAAAAACCGAAATACAAACCGGCGGCTCGGCGCGGCGCGGCGCGCACCTCCTCCCGTCCCCCTGCCCCAACCGTTCTCCTTCTCCGAACCCCTCGCACCGCCGCTTTCTGCTAAGAAGAGAGGTGGGGAGGGAAGGAAGGAGCAGGAGTTTAGTCGCGGCGCCTGTAAACTGCCCTCGTTATTGCACTTATAATATTGTTTTAATGTGGGCCGCCGCGCCGCGAGGCCTGGGATTTTCGGCCCGCTTTCGGCCCCGCGCCGCATGCAGCCCGCGTTCTGCCCCGCCCCCGCCGCAAACGCTGCGACTTCGGGGCGTGACTGTTGCGGACCCGCGCCGCGGGCACGAGACACGTCCGGGAAGACTGAAGGCGACGACGGCGCCGCTAACAGTCGATACCGCGCTTCGGCGCTGGCCAGAGGGAGTTCGATTCACTGCGTAAATAAGACGACAAAAACCTACATAATTATATAAACAGATTGTACGAGTATTTGGGAGGAATGATTCGTTAACGAAGTGTTCCATATTGCGTATACCAATTTGTGAAGTTATTGAAAATATATATTCCCGTTTATAGCTCTGGAGAATTGATTTATATTTTGTAAGGTGTGTTGTTACGTCTTATCTCCATTTTACATTTTAATTTGAACTTTGGCCATCCACTTCTTCTAGCATATTTCGTATGACTCCGTTGTGTCTTGTTTCGTAATTTCTTGTTCTCGTTCCTTGCTTGTCAGATCCTTATTCTTTGCTTTCATTGCAAGTTATCCTCCGCTATAACTCTTCGCACCCCGGTCGTCTGGAGAGTTCGTGCTTTCATCTTTCTTCTGCGCGTCCGCGCGCGGTTTTTGAGACCGCTCTCCCGCGCCCGCCCGTCGCGGTCGGATTCCTGAAGGCCTTAAGCGCCGGCAAATTGTTCGCTACGAGGCGCTCACGTGATGCCTACCCCTGGCGGTGTTACTTACGCGGCAAGTCGACGGCGTAAAGAGAGAGCGGGAGGGGCTTTGCTGCGTAAAATTTTACATAAACATTCTTGAAGGAGAAGACAGCCTTAGAGCGGGCAAGCTGCCTCCGCCGCCGCTTGCGTCAAATATCTAATCTTTTAATGAGAGGGGCCTCTCTCTCTCTCTGCGGCGAAGGGAAGCGGCTCCGCCAGCCCGGCAATTATCTTAATGCCTTAAACGGCGATACAAGCGGAGACTTGGGACGCTACGTGAGCTCCGCTAAGAAGTGGCTGGCCGACTGAGCTGGCGGGAGGGAGGGGCGATGAAGAGGCGGCGAGCCGGTCGCCTGGTCAGGTAGGCTACCCCGCGGCGCGCGCGCAACGATCGGGTTGCATGCTTGCCGATGCCAACGGGGCAGGTTGGACTGTGGTGTAGTTCGGGTACTGGATTCTTCTGAGAAAAGTTAATTTTTTTCTACAGAAACCCTAGTAACCCTACTTCAACCCCTCCTCAACTCTCGAAATTCCTTAATTTGAGGGAACAATTCTGGAAATTTAGTCAAGTTTTGGTGACAATCAAGCAAGTAATTCTTCCACTTCCTGTTCATTCACATTTTGTATTTCCTTCAGCTTTGTAACGCAAATTCTCAACGAGTTATTCCCTTCTTAGGGGTGCTGCATTTTGTTTATGGCTCTAAGTATTTTCTTTAATTTGTGCCATCTACGTAGTGAAATAGTTATGTATATAATAACTCTGAGTAGAATTTTATTCCATACAAATTGCAGATTTTCCGAGTGCACAGAGTTTATCACTCACTTCGTATGATTGTTGTTATGTTGAGTTGCTTTTTCATTTAGTAGCCTTCAATCTAGTAAAAAGGAATTGGACAGGAGACTTAGAAATTGTTGTCGGAAACTAGATGCAAAACACTGCAGAACAGTCAACAGTCAGTCAAAGACATTCGTTTATAGACTTTATTTGAAGTGCATTCTAAAAATGTATCAAAAAAGTCAGTGACACATCGTTTCATTTTGAAAATTTCACTCTCCTTACCCTTTGTCATGGCTGTGATCGTTACGCCTGCTTCATAGTGGTAGAGGAAATGCAGCGAGAATTCATTCCATATGCTGCTCTCAGTCAGGTATCCACGTGGCTTCTACCGTTACTATAAATGTGTTGCGTCAGGGCCCTTCAACTCATTGTATAAAATTGAATATTTTAAATGTGTGGTGATGTTCTAATGTGTGAAGAACTTACTGTAATTCTAACGCCTTATAAATAATATTGGAAAACGATTCTCGGACGCTTCGAAAACTGACTTTTTCACTGCTCTAGGTTAGTCATTGCGTATCATGGTCCTAATACAGTAAGCATGTAATTGACAATTGAGTGTAGAGGGGGCGGTGTTTCCGCGTTGTTGGCTCGTTACGATGTAGCAACCGAGTCACGATATGCGATTAATATTAACATCAAAACTAACAGGACACACTACACACAATACCGGTTCACGACACTTGTAACAGATTCAGATGATTAAGTGCGACATCCGAGTGATGCTATTCATTTGTTCTGTAACTTGAGGTCTCAACAATGTATTAGTGCCGAAGCTTCTGATTTACTCGTGCTTAGGTTTCGGCACTGGCGTTGCCACGTGACAACGAACTGTGAACCACATTCTAATTTTATTCGCAGAGTTAATTTCCTTATGTCATTCCTCTTGAACCGAAATGCTATAAGGACCCAGCAGCAGTTGATTGCATTGTTTCTTCCACGAGAGGCGGTCGGTCGGGCGCCCGCAGCGCGTCGTGCCGTTGGGAGGGTGGGGGCGGCGCCTTCGGCCGCTTTATCCGTCGCCCGAGAAACGCTGACGCGCGCTCCGAAGATAATCCCAGGCTCCTGAGCGCGCTGTTTGCGGCGAGGGCAGCGTTTACGCCGAAGCGCTCTCCGGTTTGCGTCGGCGCGGGCGTCAAAACGAACTAGACGCCCCCCGCCCCCGCCCCCTGCCCCCCTACACCTCCCCGCGACGACACGGCCGCGCCGCACCGGCTAAGATATCAGAGATTACGAGCGATGCTCCGCCGCTATTACCTCCCTCCTCGAGTAATTTGGGGCTAATTTGAAAAAGAAAACGCTGCAGGAGATGCGCTGACGCGGTCGACGCAACGGGAGATGGCGGCATTTGTCGCCCCTCCCCCCTTCCCCCTGCCTTTGCGATCCCGTCGCCAGCTTGCACCTCTCCGTTGGCCGCTCCGCCGCTGCTGTCTGATTCCTTCTCTTCGGGGTCTGTTATCTACACGTCTTCTTTGTGGCGACTTAGTCGTTTCGTCGATGCCGCTTACCAGTTGACTGGACATTGTCCGCACACAGAACCAGGAGTATGGCCGTAGATTCGAGAAATGTTTACACTCGTATTTGACTCGCATCTAATATATCCAACGCTCGTAGCTCGCACACTACTCGAAAATTGTTTGCTAATACTCGACGTCTGCGGCTCGGTTGTTCTGTGCTCCTTAATAAATATTAAATAGATTTATTTTGCAAATAGTTACTGGAACAAGAATTTCACAATAATGAAATAATAATTAAAAATATATAATTCGATTATAATGTTCGATTTTCGGCAACGAATGAGGAACGAGCTCGGCAATGATTAACTGCCAATGGAATTTCGCTCCCAGAATCGCAACATTGGAATTACTTAGTGGCGCGCCGAGGCTGGACTCGGTCACTCCACCACCATTGCGTCTGCGACCGCCGCAGCCGTCTCTGCCCGTCTTGCGGAGCGCCCAGCCAGCGGCGCGTGGGCCGGTCTGGGCGCCGAACCGGCGAGCGGCGGGAGGGGGGCGTGCAACGAGCAGCGAGGGCTTCGGAGCGAGTTTTAAAGGAATTTAACGAGCCAGCCGGCATTATTTTAAGTGGATGAGGACGGGGCGGTTGCGGCGGAAAGGAGATAGGGGCTGGCTGGCTAAGACGAGCGGTGCGGCGCGAGGTGAAGAAGCGGTGGCGGCGGGCCACGCCTCCCGCGCCCCGCCGCAAAAGGAAATGATGGCGACTTGTTTCTAAAAAGTGTTGATTAGTCGAAATTAACCGCGCCGCAGGGTTGCCCACGCGCAGTCGCCGCGCTGAGGCGCTGCGCGGGAGGCTCTATCGCGCTTTCGCGACCATTGAGGGTAATTAAAAACTCACGCCGCATCGACTCTTCTCTCTTGCTTTGTGACATCGTTTGATTTTACGGCTTGTTTTTATAAAATTGTGCTATCAGAATCCCTGGTTTTGAAAGTTTTCGGATCCGGAATGAGGAAGCTTGGATGTTGTACGAATTTTGGATGGAGTATTTTTATTTGAGTGTTCTTGAGATTCTGATGCCAATGCCATTGAGTCCGATTTTTGTCTGTATCAGTGGAAACTTTGAAGTTTGCTTTTATTTAAAGCGGATACATAGGTTCCCTTCATTGAAGTGCAATTAATTAAAGAAATGAGAAAATTTCCTCTTCCCGTTTTATTTGGTTGAATTTTGTTAATTGGTGATGGCATGTTCTTAATTTGAGAGTTGGGAACTAAAAAATATTTATTATTTCTCTAAATCCTCGACAGCCAAGTCATTACATAAAGATGGACTCTACCAGATTTGATTGCTTATTTATACCTTAATGTTAATTTTTCATCATTTCTCCATATTTATTAGAATATTCTCTCCAAATTAACTTGTTAAGTTCATACATTTTGTTGGTGAAAATGAAAATCTCTAATCGTTGATCGTAAAGTAACACTGAATTTATAGTCACTCTTCACTTATGTTGAATCATGTTGACGATCCCAGCAGTTGGTTGAAAAATTTTCTACAATAAACTGGAGTGCAATGGGGTATTGATATTCCTTTTTATTTATGCCTGCATTTAATCTCTGCAGTATTTACCTCTAATGAAATGAATAATTGGCGCCTCCAACTTCATAAAAGAGGTATGTTAAAAACGAGTCACTGTAGATTATACGCACAATGCACTTTTCTGGTTTTCATTCATTTCATTCTGAGAATTCTCAGTCTTACTTGCGTACACTTCATGTGGTGGGCTCAGAAATGACTACTGCCGAAGCATATTTAAAGGGCATTTTTAAACACCTGATTCCTCGAGCCTAACGTTCAGTCTCCGCATGTGGCAATGCCAAATTTCTCCTCTGATACTCCGATCGCCGCAAGTATTTCTCTCTGAGGAACCAAAGACCTCCGCGAAGGCAGTTTTCCGCGGCCGCATCTCGAAGTTGATTATGGATCGCCAAACTTCCACAGCCGTTCCCTCCCCTCCCTCTATCTTCCTCCCCTCCCCTTCCCGGCCCCGCTCCACATCGCCCTTTGCGCGCCATCAGCGCCGATTTACCGCCCGCCGGGCGCGACTAAACTTTGGCCGCCCCGTCTCGCCGCGTAATCTACGTTTTTCGGCAATCGCCTTTCCGCTACAATTGTCGCGACGCCGCGGAATATGATGAGTAGTAACTCGAGGAGAGCGCGGCGCGGGCGATCTTTCTGCTTGTCTTAGTAAGCGTAACATAAAATGCGGAATATCCGCCTTGCGCCGCCCGCCCTGCCCCCGGCCCAACTTCCCGTATAAAGCGGCCCCCGGAGAAGGGTTGTGCGGAAATGCGCAATGGAGTCCAAATCTCGTTTTTATTGTTATTAAACTGACTGGGGCGTTAGATAATTGTAGAGAAGAAGTTAAGTCCCTAATCGCGGCTCGTGGTAGCACTTGTAAGAATGAAAAGGGCTCTGCCGAAATCCGTATTTTAATGATTTTTTTTTCCTTCATTACATTTTAAGCGGCGAGTGTTACAGTAAGCAAGATTCGCACGATATGCGCCTGTTCAGAAATGACACGGGTTTACGAGTATTTCCTCGTAGCCATAGACTGTTCTTTTCTTTGCTGCAGAAATTTGCTGTTGCATTTTAATAATGATAGCAAGTACAACACTTCCAACCTTTGATATTTCTTGAATCTGCTAACATTAATCGGTAGCAAATGAAATTATAATATATGTATTATATTCTTAAAACTCAATATTTGCCATTAAAAATACCATTTATAGTATGTCTAGGACAAGGACGGAAATAGGTTTTAACTGGCAGTTAGATGTAGAGAGGTTTGTCTGAGAACCACAAAAAAAATAAAGCAGCGCAAATTATTTAAATGTACACAGAATGAATCACCAGAAAATAATGACAAAATAAGTATAAAGAATGTACATTGATAATGTTAAAAATGCATTTTCTTTCTTATATCATTTAAGAATATCTATTTAGTCTCAAATGAAAATGAGTGGGTCATGTTGTACGATTGAATCACAACCTTTGGACCAACATTACAACGCTTTGGGACCCGAGAATTGGAAAAAATAACAAAGAAGACCAAGAAGATCAAGATGGACCGATGAGATAAAAGAAGTTGCAGGCAACCTTTGGTCGCGGGGAGTGCGAAACCGTTAAGAATTGTGTCTTGGACGTGTGTATAGAATCGCTCGTGGTTCAAAACGGAACAGCTAGAGTAAATTCGATGCGGAGCATATTAACAAATGCTAGAAATCAGAATAATAGCACACCAGTTGCGTTATAAGAGACAATGATAGAAGTGTATGTGAAAAGAGGCAGATATAACAGCGGAAAGTCTTAGGTGAAAAAAAAGGACAAAGATCAAGTAGTACAGTGTAATCAGTTAGATATATACATGTCCAGATTAATTCAGATTAGTACAATAGTTGCGCAAGAGTGAGTACAGTGTAATGTAACAGTGAACTAGAGACAGATGTGTAACATTAAGAACATTGCGCAGTGTAAATAATTGTAGGAAAATAATTCTAAGACCCACAAACATTGCTCAGTTGTGGGAATATTACTAAGAGCAATCCTCGATAAGGAGAGATCGTTGCCCACCTAGCTATTCTCAGGTATTATTATTATTATTATTATTATTATTATTATTATTATTATTATTATTATTATTATTATTATTATTATTATTGTTATTATTGTTATCTAATTAGTACTGCTAGTTAACTTTTTAGGAAATGGACCACTGTTAGAGAACAGTGGTACGCGCACTCCCGGGGTACGTTGCTCACTTTTTACTAAATTGACTTTCTTCCTCATTAGTGCAATTATTGTTTATTCTTGTAAATTAAATGGAAATTTTCAGCAAATGAAAAAATACGTGCTTATGGGGCACGTAATATTTTAAATCTGTCATTCAGAAAAGAGTTTGGAGTTTGTTGGCGCACATCATTTACTCTGAATGGGGGATGGAAGCTCCAAAAGTTTGAGAACCTTTCATGTACATAATATAAAGTGAACTACAATCTTCCCACAGCACGTAAACGAAATCGCCGCGCCGCACCTCCCGTCGCCCGCTAGCGTGCGAGTGGCAGATCCAGCGGTTTCCGTAAAAGGGAACGGGACCTGAAGGCGTGCGATGGCGTTTGGAAAACGCAGCCTAATTAATTTTCCGGGTTCGAGACCAAAGCGACGGCCCTAGGCGGCGCGGTGGCGAAGGGCGCTGGACACAAGCACGCGGACTTGACCTACGCGGGCGAGGGCGCGGACGATGGCACGCGCGGGAGTAGGGCGTGTCGGACGCAGCTTCCGCCCGCGGGGGCGACGCGTCACCCGCGCCCTCTCTCCGCGGAACCTCGTTTTGTTCTTTATTCTTTGCTTGTGTGCTTAATCGGTCGTCGATGCTTATGGTGAATAGGTGCGGCTAAGTACAGATTTTCGACCCATTGGTTTTATTGTTGTGGAAACTACTATGATCGCTGTTATTCTTTTACCTAGGTTTGAGGTCCAATTTAATCTTTAAATCCGTGCAGCGAAAATCTTCAAAAAAAAAATTAATTCTTGAGTCAGAGACCCTGGAGTGACAAAGTAAATTTATTATCAAACTTATTTTTTTATTGAATTAAGTCTTTACATTTTGTAGTGGATCAAATCGGCTCACTCTGTAACACATTTTTTTGTTCGTGGTTGTTGTCAGTTTTTCTTTAATTCCTCACAAGTATCTTTCTGTCGAGCTATTGGTTATTATTACTCCTTTAGGGATTTTTATTGGCGTTTAATTCCGATATTTTGTTCATTACTTCGTTTCATTACGCCTCCCCTTCGTCCTTGCCCTTCTGCGCTCTCTCCTGGTCGCGGACAGTGCGGGCCGCCCGCGCCGCCGACGCCCTCCGCACACTCTCGCCCCCGGCGCGAGTTCACCCGCCCCGCCCCGCCCCGCCCGGCCTGGCCGTCGTCTCGTTTTTACCCCAGCGTACATAAGATGAAAAGAATGAATTAATTGCAGAATTATAGGGGTAGAGCGGGCATTGTACGGCGTAAGAGATCCTTCCCTCACCCCTCCGCCTCTTTTCCGTCCGGCCTGGCGGCGCGGAGTGTGCGAATACGTACGAGACAATAGCGGCCGAGGATGGGGGCATGCAGTTGAAAGTGTATTAGTTATTTAAAAAGTACTTCGCGTCGGCACAAACGCACGGGGCCGAGATACAGGCGGCGGCGGCGGCGGCCCTCTAGGAAGGCCCCGGGCGCGCGCGCCGCCCCCGCCGCCCAGAAACCGATAGCGGATCCCAGCTGTCACAGGCAGTCGCGAGGTTTTTGGGAGGGGACCGCGGGCGGCGGAGCGGAGGGCCCTTCCCTTCAGCCCCTCGCGCGCTGCCCCGCCCCGCCCCACCCGCGCCGCCGCCACCAGCCCGTCCGGGTCCCGCTCGTCTCTTCTTTTCGAGCTGTTTGATTTCAAAGGGCACGCGGGCTCCCGAACTGAACATTTCAGATCTGAGTGAGGGTCACACATACACACAGCAGAGTGCCCCCACCGCCGCCGTCGCCAGTCCCCCGACCCCGACCCCGCCCGGTACCCGTATATTACCGCCTCTAGCTCTAGACAAAGACAGAAGCGAGCTCGCACACACACTCGCAGAGCCTCTCTCAGCTTCCGAGCGAGCGCAGGACCCACAGATAGACTGGCGGCCTGCCGTTGTATAAGGGTTAAGAGAGAGGGTAAGTGTCCGAAATATGAGAGAGGGCCGGGCTGGGCTGGGCTGGGCCGGGCCGTGGCGCGCCGCCGGCTGCCCGCCCCCGCCCGCCCCCCGCCAGCCCTGCTCTCCGTGATTAGCCTAATGCTGGTGGCGGGAGCGGCCGGGGACGGCGGCTCACGGACTGTATTCTGCTCGTCGTGTTTGATTTGAGCCGGCTGGGGACACACGAGCGGCCCACACACAGCCTCGTCCGCCCGCGTGGGCGTCGGCTGCGACGCCCGCAGAAGCAGGCGAAGGAGGCGCCGGCGCGGCGTTGCGGATTTGGCCCCCGCCCCCGCCCCCTCCCGCCCTTCGCCTACGCCTTCGACTCTCTGAGCGATTGCTCCGCTGCTCTGTGAAGCAGCAGCATCCTGCCTCGTACTTGCCTGCGCCCTCCGACCGCTTTCTCTTCGCCTGCCTCTTCGTTCTGCCACTCACGTGTAAGAGATTAGTCAGAGAGGTGGTCGAACAGAAATGTACATTGCTTGGCTTCAAAGTGCATTGACGGTTTAAAATGCTTACTATGGACGACTTTGTCCTGAAGTATTTGAGAATATTATTCCTGTGTCTTGGTGTAAGAAGGCTCAACTTGAGTTTTTAGTGATTTCCAGTTTGTATGACTAACATGTTCTTTAAATTTTCTTCTTTCAGTGCAAGAAAGGCGAAAGTCAAAAGTCGATCCTATCTTCTCATTTCACATTCATTAGTTTGGCCAACCAATGTGTCATTTCAATGGTTGAAGAAAACCACCCATTCTGGAAAACTGAATATTTACATTGGTCCTTCTTGCACCAAGCCACAGATTTCTACATTTCATTATCACTAAATTTCCTTAACTTCATCCGAGATACACAGATTTGTTCAAATTATTAGACTCACTATAACAAATAGACGTTCTGGTTTTGTGATATAATACCAGACTCTTAAAGAACTGAAAGTCATTTTTAAGTATTAATGTCCCTTCCGTCTTTTAATAACATCTTTATGTGGAGAAAGTGACACTAACGAACAATTTATAGCAGTAGTATTGCAATTTCCTGTAAATGGCAAGTGAGTATTCTAGTGCAGATGTTTTGCTTATGACAAAATATAATGTGACGTCCTCATATTTCTTTTAATAAATATGACATTCAACGACTTGGTACGTTGTAGTTGATCATTATTAGGATCAAAAATTCATTAGTAGAATCAGTATTGTAAAGAGAACGAAACCAACGAAGAGTAGGATAATACGAGAGTAGGATAATATGAGAGAACACGTAAGCTCTTCCGTCAACGCCGCAGAAAAACTTAAAAATTTATTTCTGAATAACAGAAAAGCTACGTCTAAAAAATTAAATACGAAGATCATTGAGAATGGAGCATGGGGCTCTTCTAAAAAGTGTGAGAAGAATTCTCGGTCCGAGAAAAACAAAAACTAGAGGTGCTACAGAATGGCACAGACTTTCTCGTAGCAAAGTTTTCTAATTTCCTTGGTGTAGATTGGCTTTGCGCACTTGCCCCATCCTCTTGCTAGCTGCCATGTATCGTCGCCTAAGTCCATTTTTTGCCATTTTCTCACATTTTCGGTTTCCTTATAGTCGAACCGACGTATTCTTTTACGAATATTAAAGAAAAGTAAAACCCCTTCCTAAATGGCTATTTTCATTTAAAAAATTGTAGCCGTTTTTAAGAAAATGGTTCCAAATTTCTGTCTGATAGATCTTTTTCACTGGAATCTATTGAGTTTTCGAAAAACTTCATTGGAAGTTATTTGAAGCACTTCCACTCACAAATATAATACTGTATACAAATACATGGAAATGTGCATATTAACGGCTTGAGAGACATTTAAAAAAAAATAGATTTGTACAAGTTTTGAAAAAACAAAAGAATACACCAAAATCTCATACTACATCACGTCATATTAAACAGTGCAATTAGCACTATCCATGAGAAAAATTAGAAAAAAAATGGAACCATTTTTTAGAAAATGGAGTTTGTGCGTTTCTGAAAATGCGAAATTTTGAGCTCATTTTTACATCAAACTGTTTAGTTTTCGAGAAACTTTATTTGACATTATTAAAAGAACATGTACGCGTAAATCTAATAACGTGAAGAAATCGCCTCTAATGTTAATATTAAATTGTGTAAAATGTAACTAATGTTAAAATTACATTTTTGTAATTTTCGAAAAACAAAAGAATAGAGCAATATGACATTTAGTTCATCCTGTAGATTCCAAGTAGCACTATCCGTATCAACAATTTAAAGAAAAAAGTTGGAGCAGTTTTTGAGAAAATTTTGTTTTCGTAATTTTTTAAAATTGCAAATATTGCACGCATTATTACACGAAAACTACTAGTACGTATATTACTCCCGTATATATGTATACGAGAAAGTAAAAATACATTTGCAATGGGATAGAAACGCGTTAAAAGGGCACGGGTCTGAAGCCCAGATGTGTGAAGACTGGAAAAAAGAGCATATTTTATTGATGGATCATGTTTCACTCTATCCACCTAAGTTCGACTTCGATCGGGCAAGGCGGTCAAATTGGTATGTGTACAAAAAACTGTTAAGCATCCAACATCAATTGTGGTAAGGACCTAATGTCTTCCTCAGATTCTGGGAGACCCAATATCGTATAGGAAACGAGGAAACCAAGGCCAGTCCTCAAAGGTTCTTGAAGGAAAACTTCTGCCACTACTGATTAACGATGACCCGTACGTGTGTATGCACGACGGCGCCCCTGTCATTATGCTTAAACTGTCAAAACGTTCCCATATGCATGTGGAGAAGCACATGCATGCATACATCACCGGGTAACAACTACGTAGACTTCTGGAGCTTCATGAAGGATAAACTGAAATAGAAGATTTCAGTCAAATCTCAATTAATTATGATTGAAGTATACATTATGATACACTGGCGTCTATTTGAAGCTCATGTGCAGTGAGGGCACAAGTGAACACTTGCCACAAAGACTGAACGAATTGAAAAATAAAAAAGGATTCCAGAAGAAAAACTGTTTTTATCGAACTCACAATTCAATGTAAGTAATTTGGCATGAGTACATACACCCTGGTATTGTTGCTTGCGAAATTAAAATTTGTTGAAAACTGAATACTGAATCTACCAATCTGAACACATCTGTACTTATTAACTAAGATAATACAGGTATGAGGCATAATATATTGTCTTCAACTTGTGAAAATAAGTCTGTAATTAAAATATTATAAGCGATTATTCTGCATCGTATAGTTCAGGTAACTATATTATGCGAAGAAACATTAGTTCACCTGTAGGTCCTTGTTTTTTATCGACTTTGAACATTTATATTTAATTTCAATTTTCAAAAATGAAAATACCCTTATTCGAAAAAAAAAACCATTCTAAATTGTAGGTTAACTAAAGTATAGTTGAGTAAAATGAAGTAAATTTAGTTTCCGTTTCCTAACCTTTTTATTGCTTGCTTTTAATGTTAAAATATCTTTGATTGTTGATAAGAATGATTGTATAACAACGATGTAACCGCACTGACCGTTAAATACATAGCTACATTTGAGTTATTTTATAAACATATTTTAAGAACAGTTTTAAGAAATTGATCATGGAATTTTGTGCTTGACCCCCTTTCGATATTGTTTTAAAACTTCAATACTATATTTTTATGTTATTGTCATGCCATCGAGAGAAACGTTTTCCCGACGTTCAAGAAAGAAAAAAATGATATCTGGAATGTTTTTCTTTACAAATTGTATAAGATGTGCAATGTGACGTACTTAAGTTTTGTTCTTTCTTTTCAAAGTAAAAATCCAGCGATGTAAAAATGTAAAAATCCCTTGCATCCTATTTCTCCGACGTATCTCATGCAGATCAGTCGCTTTTGATTCATAGACAGAATGGGTAAGCAACAAAGGACGCGCCGAATGGTGCCAAGGATGTCCTCGGCGAGCATGGCCTCCTGGCTTCACCAGCGTCGGCCCATCGCCCTGAAATAGAATTAGAAATGAACTCGCGCGAAGCAGTGTTGAATTCTGTCTAAAAAGTTTGTTTTGTTTTTTCGCTTTTTGCTTTATGGTTTATTTGTTGTTTTTTCTTATTTTTGTTCACCTATTGATCTGATTAAATCGCTTTGAAGTTTCTCGAAAAAACAATCTCACGGCTTAATTGCTTAATTTAACCATTAGATCAGGAACGTTACACATTATTTGCATTTATTTGTGGATTTTTTTGTATAACCACCAATGTTTAAAACTTTATTATTTATTAGTTTGATCAAGTTTTCAATGTAATGACACTTTCCCTAAGACTATTACAAACAGACATTTATAAAATATATCTACATTTTCTGCGGATTTATTTTACTTATTACATACACTATTTTGCCTGGCTCTTAATTTCTTATTGATATGGTTAAGATTATCAAATCCAGAAATACAAAAATATTGAGTTCGTTAACTTCTTTGTTATTCTTTTTTTTTTTATCATTGGCCCAGCACATGCTGTGCTGCAGTAGGATTGGAGAGCTTAGAAACCAGTAGCATATTTTCTTGATCGAATAACGGAGTTGCATAGTTATGTAAAGCGGAATTGACTGAGCTTTCTTTTGCTCCTGAGACTCGTATGGTGTTGAACCATGAGGACATTTTAATGGATTGTGAGGACAAAGTTGAAAGTGAGATTCAGAAATTACACTTAAGTGTTCACTTAAGAGGAGGGGAAATACATTATTCTATACATTATACAATTCCGACGTTTGTCTTTAGGGGTATATACTTAGAAGAAACTGAAAAGTAGTCAGGGGACTCTTAATGCTATTTATAATAATTTAGAAGAAACAATTGCCGGTTGTAAGGGAATTGTTTCTTCTATTAATGATCAGGCGTTGTTGGTATTTTGTTAATATTTATAACAAGTGCGATGTTCTGATTCATGTTTGTAGTTTCAGTGATGGCATGAAAATAGAAAGGAAGTAATATGTGAGGTTGCTTATGACACTTATTAAGAACGTGCTATAGTAGTAAAGATATACGGTCAAGTTTATTAATTGGATATCTGATGTAATAATAAAACTGAATGCCAGTGATAATTTCAACTATCAATTTTGCATATGCAGTGCATACTTTCTTTAAGAAACGCCTTTTGATCTTCATGCAAGGAACACTAACTACCCAGAAACATCTTCAGAATCATAGCACGCGCTGGATGGCATAGAAGGTCAGTCTGGGTTTAGATTAAAATAGAATATTTATTATGGTACTTGGAAGTATATATAATTATGGTGGCAGCGGTTTCCAAATGCATTTACTAAAAATACACCAAACAAACAATCCAATAACCATTATAATATTTGCTTGCTTACTTTATAAAATTTCACAAAATGAATGTCCCAGCCGTATCATGGTAAAGCTGGCATACCAATATAAAATAATAATAATAATATAATGTAATTAATTTTAATGTTAACATTTTCTAAAAAAATACGATTTATTTACTCTACTTTTAAAATTTTTGTCATTCTGAGGGTAAGTCTCCAGCACCGTTGCAGATAATTTGTTTTAATTTTGTATTGTTCTGTTAACAAATGAGAATTTACGTGCATCTGATCTCTGTTTTCTTTGACGTATTTTCAAAGCATGAATCTTTCGCGCGACGTATGCCTGGTTCGATAATCTTTGCCCCGCACGTCCGCCATGGACGATCACGTCTTATTGATTTGAATAATGCACAAGGTCGTGATTTCCGAATGTTCTCACGAAATAATTTCAAAATTAGGACGTCCTCTCCTAACAAATTTTGCCGGCCGCTTTTTTGGTGGGCCGCGCGTCGCCGCGGCCAGAGCGTCGCGGGGGGGGGGGCAGGGCGTGTGGCGAGGAGAAGGGGGGGTCTCCGACGCCGCGCGGTGGCCCGCAGCCCGCAGCTTCCTTCCCGAAATTATAAAATTCGCATGAAGTGCGCCTTTCCGCGAAATGAGCTTGCTACGCTCAATTTCCTGCCGCCGCCCACATTTTAATTTCTCGTGCTTCGCAACGCGTTTCTGCTGATATTAGAGATGTTCGCATTAAATGCATTAGCCTGCGTATTTGGCAGAAACAAGACTTGTAAAAGCATTAAAATTGCATAGTGAACTGTATCTAATTTTAATCTTTAACCCAAAATACATTAAAAACTTCAAAAGTAATATTTTACCAAATTAATAATTATATTAAAGATTTCCTAGTTATGAAGGAACGGGAAAGGTTTTTTAAATGGTCATTAAAATTGTATCCCAAGATCTTTTATCTTTTTTCCTCCTGTGTACAAGAAAATACTTAAAGATACGAGGGGCGCCGCGGCGGGAGGGTCGTATCATTAGTGGGGCAGATTAAGACAGGATGGTAGTCGACGTTAAGGAATACACTATATAAAGGGTTAAGGGCTTTATGTGAGGAGGGATAGGGCTGAGTTTATTAGCCGATGCCGCCGCCGCTGCAGCAGCAGCAGCCAGCGCCTCGGCGTCGGAGGCGGCGGGTGGGAGAGGACGGGGTGGGGAGAGGAGCGTTCAACGGGGACTCGAGTCTTATCGCAAAGCGACCGCCGAGCTCCGAGACGAAAACGGCCGACCAATTCCTTAAAGATGGGATTATTATACGCCGCGTAGCGGGCAACGGGGGCTTCCGCTAAGTCGGGGCGCACGCCACCCGCCGCCCTCGCCAGCCAGCCATCGCCCGCCCCGCGCCGCGCCGCGCCGCGCCGCGCTTCTTTGCCTAAACCGCCGGGCTGGGAGAGGGTGGGGCGCTGCGGCTGCGATCCTACGTTGCTGCTAACTTCCGCCTTTCCTGCCTGCCTGCCTCACTCCCCGCTGCGCTCGGTGACGCCTTCCTCCATTCCTCTTGCCCTGTTTCCTCCTACCTTCCTCCTCTCGCTAAACTATGCCTTCCTCCTCGGCTTTCTGTTTCTTCTTTTTCCGTACCTGCCGGCCCCAAACATCAACCGGCATTTATAGTCTCTGGCACAAGATCTGTCATTTCAACTTGCCAGCCCCATCCTTGTGGAACTCCTCGTCTCCCACTGCTTGCATGTGAACCTTCTCTCCCACTGAGTTTGCGCTTTCTACGATTACATCTTATTTTCCCTTCCTTACCGTTCCCACCAACATTGTCGTCGAGTGCTTTTCTCCCTCATCCCACCTCCTTCCGACTCCCGGCAGCAGCCAAGCCAAGCCAGTTCTCTCGAAAGCACCTCACAAAATCACTGCCGCTCGCATCCCTCTTCCCCGTTGATCATCGCGTGTGTCGTCGACCTCTTTCCACTTGTCCCCCTCTCTCCACCGCTTCCGACTCCAGCACCGCCGACGCAGCCACTCGTCGCCGCCGCCTCCCATCCCAGTAGCAGCAGCCGCCGCCGCCGGGAATCGATTGCCGCTAATGGCACAGCAGGAATTTGTATTAATGCACTCGCACGTATCCATATGCATGACTTCTCGGCGGATCGCGCGCCGCCCGCCCGCCCCGCCCCGCCCCGCCCCGGTCCGCGCCGGGCCGACCCAGTGCTGCTGCGGCGCGGAGCAGAGCAGATTAAATGCAAGGGCGGGGTCGCGGCGCGCGCATGTTTGATAAAGATACACGCGGCGGCGGCCGGCGTTGGAGGCGGGGGCGGGAGCGGGAGGCGGAGGCGCGCGAGTCGTAATAACCCCCGCGGCCGAGGAGCAAGCGGGGCCGCCGCAGAGAGGAGAGATTAAAAGATTGGAAGATGGGGGTCGGCCTCGCGCGCGGCCGTCGCTGAACGCAAATGAAATACGGTTATGCTTAGGGATTGCGCGCGCATTCTTCGTGTGGATTTAAGGGACTGCAGGCGGCAGCGGGGGCGGAGGCTTCAAGAGCGTTCGCCGCCATGATAAGTGGATTCGGCGCGGGATTCTTTATGGGAGCGTTCCCTGTTATTTTTTCTGGATTGCCCCGACGCCCGCCCGCTTTTTTCGTCGGTTCTTCGTCGTGTGCGTGGAGGGGTGTGTGGGGCTTTTGGGTCTTTCTTTGCCGTCCGGGAGGGGGTCCGAGTGTTACATCAGTAAGCGAAGAACTCTTTCTTTAATATACCTTTTCACATCCATGTTTGCACTTTATCTGCGTCTTTTTCTTTTAGTGATTCTGAAACGTTTGTAGGATATAGACATTCTCTTCAGACGCAAGGTTGTAATCTGGACTAGTTTTTTAGTTAGGTATTCATGTCTTGTGAAAAACGTGGCCAGTTTTATTGAAATTGGTATTAGTATTTGTTATATTAGTTTATACAATTTTGTTTAAGAGAAACTTGAAACTGTGGTTAATAAAAACTTTTTCACACGAAAACAAAATACACGCATTAGATATAAAAAGAGAAGTGGTTGCATTTTTCGAAGGATTAAATTTAATTTTCCAGATTCACCAGTAACAACATTGACACATATTTTGTATCGTGAATTGTTGACAGTATAGCCAATTTTCAGTATTATTTAATACGTATCTTCGCATTACATAGTGTTCAGGCTTTGCACGTTATAATTCTATTCAGTGTTGTACAATGTTCGATTATTTTTCTTCCATTATCCGTACATTTGAAGAGCAGAAGTCACCGCCTTCCCGCTGCCCTCGCATGTAGTCCTCGGCACGTGTGGAGGGCGGCGCGCGTTGCGCGGACGGCTTGTCACCACGCGCGCGCGACACGCCCTCTCGCAGCGATACGTTTCGCCCTATCTATACTAAGGCCCCGCATCTCATGCGGCGCGCCCTCTCCGGGAGCCACGCCGCCCCTGCCCCCGACATGCGCGGGGGGCAGGGAGCGTTTAAAAATGTGTAAACTCGGTGAATTTTTTAACTAGCGAGAAAAAAACGGGCGACCTCCCGCCTTAAATCATTGTCCAGCGGCTATGACGCGCCGCCGCGCCGTCGGTGTTTGCCCAGCGCACATCTTGCCTATAAATCCGCCCCTTGCCTCCGCCTCCGCCTGCCCGTCCGTCCGAGCGGCCTGCCACCGCCCCCTCCCCCCTTCCCCCGCCCCCGGCGCACGCCTTGTGTCGCAACGCGCGCCGCCCGCTGTAAACCTGACTTTGCCAAATATACGCGGCAGCCCCGCGCAGGGGTGCCACCGCCACCTCCGCGCACGCTCGCAGCTGCTTGCGTCTTCAGGAGGCGGCCGAGGGACGGTGGGATTGTTGGCGAAGATGTCGTGGCAGAGCGCGCTCAGGAATTGACCGCCCTGTCAGAATTCGTAAATAGGCTTTTGTGCTTAAGTTATAATTTCCTTTGGTCGCAATTTCAATTTATCTATTTCTTCGGGTTGCCCGTTACTAATGAACGAAATATTTGGGTTAGGTACCAATTCGTTGAAAAAAAAAAAACTTAATTCAAACAATGAATATCAATTAATATATTGAGGCCAACTTTCATTAATAAATCACTCTTTTTTTGTTTGTTTTTTCTTTTTGCTGTGGCTCGTGGTTCCATTCATATTTTGTCAGATTTCGTCAGTTTCTCGTGATCCTGTCATCAACCGCCTTATTCAATAAGTCCAACAACCGACCTGGGCTTTATTTCTAATTGCCTGTCATTTTGATTTACCTCGTCACTTTGTTTCGCCCTTTCCTCCTCATTTCTATGAACGAAATTTCCGCGACGACCCTCCAGTCCTTCGTCTTTTTTCTCGTTCTTTACTATCAGGCGCTGGCCATCCCTGGCTTACATTGTATTACCGTATGTACATGACGGAAAAAATAAAGCTTTTTTTTTCACGCAACGAGTCCTGTCGTAGGTCATTTTTTTTCGATGAGTTGGCAACAGTTGTTTTTATCTTTTGAAACCAGACGTGCCAGGCAGGCATGCATGTAATTTCTCCTTATTTTATAGTGTAACAGCATCAGTGCCACCAACATAGTAAATACTTGATGGTCACCGCGGAGTTGATAAGGGCAGCGCCACAAGCAGTCCCCGCCGGCGTCCGAGGGCGGTGCGCGGAGGAGGAGGAGGAGAAGAGGAAGGACGGAGGGAGGGAGAGAGAGGGCGAACGCATGCGGGCGGCAGCGGCGGTGGCGGAGACCGCCCGCCCGCGCGCGCGCATCGCCCGAGCGAGTGGCGGAGTGAGGGGAGGGGAACGAAAGAGAGGGGCGGATTTTCGACAAGTCTCCCTCCGAGGCGGCGCGGGGGTTGGCCCACGCCCCCGGAAAGGGTTGCCCGCTCGCCGCGTCTCTCTTTCAGCCCCGGAGGAAGAGCAGGAGGCATCGTCGCTGGGGCAGTCTGGCTTCGAGTGGAAATAGGAAGGGTTTTGCGACATTATGCGCGAATGAGTAGTTCACGCTTGGACCTTCTCTGTTTTACATTTATGTTATTTTATATTTCCGTCACATTTGTATAAATTGAAAGAATTAACAGAGGACTCTAAGGAAGGGAACAGTGTATGAAGAAAGTACAAAATTTATCACAAATATCGGATATTTATAAAAAAATATGTGTAAATAGTATAAATTTTGTTATACAATCATTCTTGATTATTAATAACCGTTATATTACATTGCGTTTCAACTCAGTGTAACATTTTTCTTGTCTTGTCAGTTTCTAGCAGTGTTTGTTAACTTGTGTTATATTTGTGCCATGTAAACGTATATTACACTACGATGAATATTACTGACACTGAATTTAATTTCCATGAGAAATGGAGATTAAGTTTTATTTTAAAGCGTTAAACTGATTACTGTTGACGTGATTATTTATTGATCATATGAAAGTAATTGGGGTTGTCTAATAACCAAAGAATTAAAAATGTTCATTTACGGCATGGAAATAACCCTTTCAGTGCATTACCTACAAATGAATTTGCGTAAAAATGCAGGGGTCAGAGCTCATCTTATTACTAATCGAATATTGCAAAAGAAGAAATTATATCGCAAGTAAATTAGAAATGAAAACATTTTACCGCCACGTAACATTTCACCAAGAGAAATCAATAATTGAACAATTACTGGCTATAACGTTAAGAGATTGTTTTGCGTAATGATAACGCTCTATTTGTGAACGAAGTAGAGAAACAAGTCGCAGCTTTAGACACATTTCCCCGAGAGGATTTTCACCTCCTTTGATTCTCTGTGGGCAGGGCGGGAAGGCGGCGAGGCGAGGGCGGCGTGCCCCAAGGCTCGTTTCCATCCCGCTTCGAGGGTCGGCCCGGCCCGGCCGCGGGGGCACGGCCACAACGCCGCGCCGTTAATTTATTTATTCATTAATTAATCTCTTTCCTTGGGCGGACCTAGATTGGCTCGCATCCGCCTTCGCTCGCCCCCCCCCCACCTCGCCTGCCCCGCCGCCGACCGCCCCCGCCCTTCCTGCTCTGCTCCCCGTTCGCTCTTCACCGCTCCTCTCCACAGAGACGCACCGTACCTCTATCTCCCCGCCCTCTCTTGCCCCTCCATGCCATTCGTGACTACGAATAGCACGAATCTTAGGCCGAAGTATTGGCGCGACTCACTGGTTTTCTCTGTTCTGACCTATGTTCCTTTGCCACCGCCCTACCCAACTCAACTTGCCAGACCCGACCCGACCCGACCCGACCCGACTCGACCCGACTCGACTCGACCCAACGCGATTCCCTCGCAGTAGCCAAATCTGACTCAACCAGACTCGCTTCTCACCAACCCACTCTCGTCCCTTGACTGTTGGCGTCTCGCCTTTGGTCCTCGATCGTGCTGTTGCACCTCTTCTTCAGTTGCAGTTCCCGTCGCCTGCGCCCATTCGCTCCCCGCTGCTCCCAGAGACATCGCCGCCTCCTTCCCCGCCCATAAAGTCAGCGGCAGCGATGAAGGCGCCGGCCCTGTTTTTAAGGGCGCGCCCTCTCGTCCCTGCGGAGCGCCGCAAAGCCCTGCCTGCCCTTGCGCCGCTTCTTTGGACCCGCGAAGCGCGGCGCAGTGCCCGACCTCCCACCTGCGCGGATTAGATGGGGCCCCGCGGCCGCTGCCCGCCACGGCGCGCCGCCGCGATTGCCCCTGCCGCCGCCACGCACAGTGGGGCGAACGGGCGCCAAAGACGCGCGTTGACCAGTTGCTGCCATTTCCAAGCAGGCGGGTCTATAAAAATGAATCAGTCTGGTATTTATTTAATGTTAGGTCGTATATGTACAAAAACAACGGAAAGAGTGAGTGTACCAATAAAATAAACTAATCTGAAATGAATTGTTTATCATTCAAATTTTCTGATAATAATTGTTTTTTATGGTGTAAGATATCCGTAGATTACCTTTTCTTTTTATTGCTCGAAGTGATGCATTAAAATGATTTCGGTGCATTTGGTCATGTTTTTTCCTGCAGTTCAATTAGAAATTTAATGTTTCGTACTTATGTCTTACTATCATATTTTTCTATACAGTTTGCTTTGTGCAGACAACGAGATGGTATTTTGTGATTATCTTGTATATTTAAACATTGAAAGTTCCTACAACGAGAATGTCACTGCTGGACCACTATTTGAAGTAGTTAGTGTAGTCAAAACTGGGATTCAGAGATTTGTAATTACATATTTCTTTATTCCTTACAATTTTCAGATAATAGCTTTAAATGACTACGACGTCTAAAACTTACAAAAAAGCTCAATAATTCCAAAGAAATGATTGTCTTTCGATTCTGGCCAAAAAATTGCTTGAAATGATTACTGTATGTATGTACACTATTGTGCTAAAAGATTTAATAATTTGAATTGAACTATTTGTAGCAGAAAATTGTGTAATACCTACATACAAAGTAAGTTGTGGTTAAAATGATTCAGTATTTAAAAAATACAGTACAAATAAAAAGTATTTGATAAGAGTGTACGGATGTAAAATGGTTCTAAGAGGAAATTTCCAGAAACAACACTATGGACATCTCAGTGATTTTTGTGTTTCCTTTGAGAATGCTTTTCACGTGTCTAATTAAATTCAATTTGGTTTCCAGAATTTTACGAGAACAATAGGTACATTCAATCACCTTACTTCATTAATGAGTTTATTCATCCGTTCCATTTCTGTATCCTGAGTGAATAATAAACGGTATAAGCAAGATTTTTTGTTGAAGACGTCTATCCTTTTATTAATTCATTCCGAAAATACGGACCATTTGGTAATCCGAAGAGGGTTCGGTCCCAATAAATCCGGATTATCAACGTTCTGATGTATTTTTAACAATCTATACCTTTGTTTAAGATTATTTTTTTTCTTTCGAAACTTTCTTCTAAAAATACGTTCTATAATTCGAATATAACTTTTATTTTCGTAAAAAATGTAGTTTACTCACATATTTAAAAGTTCCTGTTTCTGCACCAGAAACGCTGTTTCTGAAACTAGCAGATTTTTTTTTACCTTGATTTCTCGAGTATATTTCATACAGTCATTTTCAAATACACTTTCTTCTGATCTTGCAAACTGCTGACAAAATATTTATTCTTGTTTTCGAGTTACCTTTTTCGTTTCTTGCAATTTATATTATTTGCCTACCAAATAAAGTTAGTACTAACTTGTAAGCATTCGGTTGTTCCCTTGGTTATTTTGTTGTTGATTATTTCTGTTTCATATTATTTAAATTGAAAAGTATCTGTTCTCTTATGTTGGAGCAAATGTCCATTTTAATTTTGCACATTCCCTGACCGCTTGTAGAAGTGTGTAATAACAGACAGGATGTGGATGATGATAGTCTCACGTTGAAATTGCTTAATGCTTACTTTGTTGCGATGTACAGCACAATTTTAAGTAAAACAACAAAAGGCAAAGTTTGATTTTTGTTCAAACGAATGTTCAAATCTAGCATATACTCTTTGTTTAAATGTTCAGCACCACCAGTTCAATACCAGTAGGCCAGCAATAGCTGTCATGGCTGCTACGTGGGTTCCAATAGTGTTTGGAGACCAGGTTTGATTATACTATAGCCCATATTATTTTATTCGCTATTTCCCCTTTTGATCGCTCTTCTCGCTTGTGACCTCTCACGTGCTTGGCCGATCCCCTCCTCCGCCCCCGAGCGAGCGGCCTCGCGCCTCGATCTCTCCATCACCCCCTCCCCGCCCCGCCACGCCCCGCTCGCAGCTTCTCAATAAATGAAGACGCAGAACCGCCGGCGCTGTATATATTCGGAAGGAGGCGGCGAGGGAAGGGAGCGGCGAGCGAACGACGCCGGGCGGGGCGGGGCGGGGCGGGGCGAGCAAGGAGGGAGCGAAGGGGTTTACCTCCTGTTCCTCCCTCTTTCGACGGAACCACCAATTAGTCGAACAATACCACGCCCGCCGCCGGCTCCCCGCGCGCCTCGCCCGCCCACGCCGCCGCTTTCCTCATTGTAAATTATAGACACCTACACACGCCCGGCCCCGCCCGCTCGCCGCCCCCGCAGCCGCCGCCCGGCGCGGTATCTAGCCGGCAGCTTTTCAAAGTTAACCCCCTCCCCACCTCTGCCCCTTCCCGCGGAGCCTCTTCATCCTCCCGCTTTTTTCGCCTTGATGAATCATTAAATATAGAAGCTGCAATAAGGTTCATTCGGGGCGGGACAGTCGCGGCGCCGCCACAATGGCCCTTCCGCGCCCTGCCCTCCGGCCCTCCGGCCCTTGGCGCGGTCTCAAGGCACGCGTGCGTGGGTGCGCCTCGAGTGCATGTGCGTTACGAGTGAGGAGGCTACGTTTGCTCCCAACGTTTGTTTTTTCTCTCGCTCTCCCTCTCTCGTCGTGCGTTCCTAAATGTGAAGAGACCGCCCTCCTGTCGAAGCTGTAAAGTTCCGGATAGGCTGAAATGATTTGTTCTAGCGATATGATCTTGAATTGAAGTATTACCGAAAATATGTAATATTGTCCACAGGTCCTAGTGAATTTTGAAATCGAAGGTGAAGGTCTTTCGATTTGGTTTTAAAAAAATTATCAGAAATATTTTAGAGGCCCGGAAGTTGAAAAACGCAGTTTAAGACGGAATATGCAATGAGTTTGAATGAATATTGTGAATGTAGTAACTTATATCTGATCGGATTCACTCCATTGTCACATGCAGTGTTGTATTTTAAGACGAGAAGAATAGTAGTCATGTATTAATAAGAAATAGTCCAAAAATAATAATTGTGGTCTGGATAGGACAGGATGATCACTTCCGGTAAAGCCGGGAAAATTGAGATAATTGCATTTATCTGGAAAAAAAGCAGCAAATGTTTAGAACTGGGGAAATGTTTTAAACTATTATATTACTTGATATTAGCTCTTTCATAATATTGTTATTATGTTATTTTCTGATAATTTTTATTTGTTAAGCCAATATTGTTAATTTTGACTTTTCACGGCGAAAAGAGAGCTGACAAATTAGTAACAGGCAACCAAGTCTTGCTTTTATGTATTTTTTGGGCGGTAAAAAATACATCGTGTACAAATTTTATCAGGGAAAAATAAAACAAAACGTATTGTGAAACTAAAAAATGCAAGGAAATTTGTTTCATCGAACTGGTGACTATCTAGTTGGTGATGGAAGTGTAGGGAATTAAGCAAATATCAAGCAGCCATTCTGGTTTTATATTTAAACTATACACAGGTCCGTGCAGTGAATGTTTAAGGATTTGAATGTATCCTTTGCGAGCAATGGGATGCACGTAAAATGCCGTTGCGTAACACTCGAGTGAAATTGTGCGGTACGGTTCCGTATCGCTCCCAAGGAAACCTGTCAGGACGGGCCGTGGGAAAGGACGCACGCTCGACATCCCCTACACAGTGCAGCGAAGCAGCCATCCGAGGCTTCTGCGCCACCCAAGGCGCCAGCGCCAGCGCCAGCGCCATCGCCGGTCGTTAGAAGAAACACAATTAGGCGCGAGGACGCCGGCGCGGTGCCGCGCGATGTGATGTATTCGTGGTGTCGTCCCGGTCCGCTCCCGGCCCCCGACCCCTGCTGCACCCTCGCCTCCTCCCGCCCGGCCCCGCCCCCGCCCCCGCCCCCGCCGCCGCTTCTTAGCAAAGTGCGCCCCAAGTTTGGCGCATAAAGCACAGGTGGCGCGCTCAGCGGCGAAATTTATAGCGAGCCCCTGACTGCAGGCTTGTGTTCCGAAGCCTAGCTTGCAAGATTATATGGGAGGCGAAACTAGCAGGCGAAGATTTTACTCCCTTATCCTCTTCCATCAAGGCGGCGCGCCGGCGATTTGCATGGCGCCGGTTGACGCGGCGGCGGCGGCGGCGGTGCCGGACGGGGACGGGGACGGGTCGGGGAGATGCGGCATTGATGACCCCCGAAGTGACGCGTTGGGGCATCTCAAATTGGAAGGTTGTCCTGATCTCCGGAAGAAATGTGCGTATAATGTCAATGGTTGGAAGTGAAAAAACATTCACTTTCTTTCACTTCTGTAGGTAATCCGATACCTAAATGTTCCTGGTTGTTATTTACGTGACTGGATGATGTCTCCGACCAAAAAGAAGCAATCGCAGTGTTGTGTGTGTAGAATGCATTTTAGTTCAGTCTTCCGAGCCTACTATCTTCTCAAGAGGATGCTGTCATGCTCTTCTGTTATGTCTAAATAATGAATCGTATCATATGAATGCCAAATAAATAATCATTTCTTTTATTTAAAGAAATATACTAGTATATCATATAGTACAGTATATCTGCTTTTACGAGACCTAATATTTCTTTGAATAATTTAGAAATGAAAAAGGTTAATACTTCATTTTATTTGTATATAAGATTTAACTTAATACCTAATAAGAATTGCATCTGGTTGGTTTATTCATGATCATCGATGTGATGTTACTTGTAGTCCTCTCTTTGAGTCTCTCAGTTGACGACTTGTCAATCACCTACTAAAATGTTCGCTGATTCAGCGCTGTGCTCCGTTTCCTATCACGGTGGGTCGATTCCTCTCGCTTCAATATGTCCAATCCCACGAAATGTTCCATACAGTATTTACAGCTTCTAATAAACATTTTGATCAATTATCACTCCGATATCATCTTTACAACCATTGGACAGTGTAACCTCTTCCGCTTACCATAAACGTTATCGTGTACCTATGAATGTTTTGAGTATGATGACACTGCAGGATTTTGATTCTGCAGGATGAGAACTGATTAATAGACCGGTTATTACGATTTAGGTGAACGAAGCTTATAAAAGTCTATTTAAGTCAGTAAATCAAGGGAATCAACCACCTTAAGAGTGCTTGCTTTGAAGGAGAAATGGAAATTATGTAATAGAAAAATATTACTGAAGAAAGGAACAGATACTCCCTCACATACAATCTTCCCTCACCGACCAAACTTGCATATTATATTGACAGTTAAAAAAAATAAGAAAACAAAAATACAAAATATTTTTCAAGACCTCTTTACTGTGTTTACTCGCATAAAGCAAAGTAATGCTTTACTGTTTTTCTGTGAAGCTGGAGTAAGAAGTAACAGCAACTTTGTTTATGTGGCTCAGAATTTGTACTATCTTCATCTCGCCCAATTCGTTCGTAGCTGTTCGCAGATCACATCCCTTAGCAGTCAGCATTCGCCCTTAGCAACGTGACTCCCTACAGTGCATTGTCCGTCACCTCGCGAGTCGCGCCCTGCGGCAGCGAGCGGCGAGAGGGCAACGGTGGCGCGCAGATATCGGTATCTTTTTATGCGCTAGGAATCAGAGCAACACTCGCGCCTCGCCCTCGCCCCCGGCCCCGCCCCCGCGCCGCACAGCCCTCGGCGGGTTTACGCGGCGTATATTTAAAAGTTTATGTTCTTTTGAGTCAACAGGGCGCGTCCGAGGGCGGTGGAGGTCCAGCGGCGGCGGCGGCGGTCGCCGCGGCCCGGAAAGCCGACGCCCGCGCCTCCGCCCCCTCCCGCGCGTGTATATTTTTATGTAGACAAATACCTGCATTTATGAGCCCACAATTTTTATTGTCCTCTAACTTCAGCACCCCTCTTTTCTCGCTTCCGGCCGTATCTAAAACAACGAGCGGTCCCCGTCTCTCACCCTCCCCCCCATCCCGGCTGCACCCCGTCCGCCTCTCCCTCGCCCCTCCCACTTCACACCCAGGCGCCCCGCCAGCACCCCTTCCTCCTGCCGCCCCTGCTCGCCGCGCCCGTTCTCCTCGGCACCGCCCACCTGCCGGTGACGCTCTCGCGCACTTCATAAAGTTTAACCGCGGGTGGGGGGCGGGGCGGGGCGCGGCCGGCGAGATGGCGCGGAGTCAATAAGGATCGGTGACGCGGCGACCGCTTATCCGCACGCCCGCCGCTCGTAAAGCGCTCGCTCGCACGTGCGTGTGCGTGCTCGCACGTGCGTACGATCGCGCCGCCCACGGAACCGCGCCGCGCCGCGCCGTGACGTGGCGCCGCCGCCGCCGCGTTGATCGGAGGATAAACGCCGAACGCGTTTCCGATTCTGCCGCCGGCGGTTACGGCGGCTGCTGCGCACCCCCTGCGCCCGCACTGCGTTTCTCCCCGTGATAAAAAGCCGTCAAATAGCGCCGTTAAAACGGCGAGTCGTGCACATTCTCTGTGCCGCCGGTCGTCGCTCGGCTGGAGAATGAGTCAGTAACGTAATTGTAATTGTGCTCGTAAAATACGTAGTTTATCTTCTTCAGGTTTTCTAATGTGCTTTCAGAAAAGTAAATATTAGGGAAATTTACCACAACATTTCTAACATTTAAAATAGTATGCTTTTTTCTCTCTCTTCTTCTCTCCTTCAAACCATACGTTGTATATTTCGAATACTGCGTTTATTATGTGTGATTAGTGCGGGTGCGGCACAATACTCTTCAAAAAAAAAAAATACTGGAAAAGTGAGAGAGACTTACTTGAAAAAGTTGTACCCTATTCGTAACATCCTCCAGATCTGTTGTGATTGATTCAGTCTCCGCAAAGTATGATCTTCGTTGTGACGAATACCACAAGCAGTCAAAAATTAGAAGAGTTTTGCCTTTGCGAATAGTTCTTGTGTGTCTTTATAATTACTCCTTTATTGTTCTCCATCACGTTCCTTAACCATTTTTACAGTACTTACTGAATTGAAAAAAACTCATATTAAGTTTTATCGATAATAAATAAGTTTGTAATAAGTATCAATTGGCATATGGTCTCTAATTTTCACAGAATAGATAATGTATGTGACGTTTTACGTGAAGGAGATCATAGAACAATTCCGCTTTTTGGCGTGCAGTATTCGAACCAAATGCATGAAAATCTCCCTATCTTATCATTAGCACCCAAAGAACGCGAACGTGAGACTTGAGAATGCCTCGGGCCCTTCGCCGACCGATGCAAGCGGCACGGGCGACAGGGAGGGTCGGCTCGAGAGGGAGGCGGGGAGCCGCTCCTTGGCATTTGCATCGAGCGCCGAGCTCCCTGCCCCGCAGCGTCCGCGTCCTGCGACCGCCCGACCGCGCGTGCCGCTCCGCTCGACCGGCGTGGGCGGGCGCGGGCGGAGGTCACCAATAAAAGACGAGCGATGCCGCGTTCAGCGGCATTGTTGCCTTATTCATGGCAGCCGAGCTGCCAAGGGAGCCCGCAGCATCCGGACGGCGCGGCGGCGGGTCGCAACGGCCGCCCCGGAAACAAGGCGGAGAAAGACTGATGCTTGTTCCATGCTTTATACAGCAGCCCCGGGTCGCGAGCGTGGGCGGGCGGAGCGACTTCTCCGTCGCCGGCCTCCCAGCCCTGCCCTCCCCCCTCCCGCCGTTGTAGGGCAGCCGCCCACGTCGGCTGCCCCGCCCTGCCCTGACCGGCCCCGCCCGGTGGGTTCTGCCCGCCGACTCCACGAGCGTCACCGCCCCCGCAAGCCCTCATCGTCTGTCCACATCACTTCCACCCCCTCTTTCTGCATGCCCATTCTCCTCCGTTGCCGCCGCCAACTCCTCCCCTTAGGCTTCCCCTCGTCCCACCTGGTCCACCCGCCTGCCTCCTGCACGCCCTCTTTCTGCGTTATCGCCTCTGGCGACCCCGACAACTCGTTGCTTCCGTCGCTCCGGCCGCCGTCGCGTCGCGGGCGGGCGTGCGCGTGGGGAACCGTTCGCGAGGCGAGGCCGAGCGCCGCTGAATTATCCACGCGCCGTTGCCATCCGCTGATTTTATTTATTGAGCGCCGCCGCCGCCTGCCTCTTCCGAGGGATACGTGTGTCTCCGCCTGCTGGGGGGAAGCCGCGCTTCGATCTCCCACGCCTCCTTGGCCCTGCGACTCCCAGGAACGATTCTTTTACATTTTGTTTTACGATTCATATTAACGATTAAGGATTAATCTGGTGGCCGGATTCGATACTTTTTTATTTGATCCATTAATTTAACTCTTTCAGACATCCCTTTTTCAGAAAAACAATATTTTACAATTTCCTGGGTTCTCATTGTACATATTCATATGAATATGCTTGTATTTGACATTCAATAAAACTAAGACGTATATTAAAATTAATTGTATTGAGATCTGGTGAATGCGTTTGTGTACATCAACGTTCAGCACGATTAATAATTATACTTAACTGTCTTTCTCTGAGTGTTTTAAACCGATAGTACCAAGCGTCTTGCATCTATAATCTGGCGTTTCAAAGATAACCAAATAGGCTACATGAAAAAAATAGGAATCTTTCAATCACTGGGTTGCTAGCACAAGACGAAGTGCGCCACCAACAATGTAAGGTAGTTATAAAAACAATAATGACTAAGTAGTTAGTGTTGGTAATAAATATTACTTAACAATAAACAATATAATTAAATTATACGAAGTGTCTGCATTGTTGTTACCGCAGTCTCCAGCTACGACTGAAGTAAGATCATGTACACGATGTATATGTGTGTGTGTATATGTGTATATGTGTGTGTATATATATATATATATATATATATATATATATATATATATATATATATATATATATACATACACACGCGTGCACACTCTGAAGTACACAATTGTAGTAACTAAGACTGAAAGGGTTAAAAGACAAGACTGATTATATGAATAATTTCTCGGCTTAGGCCTCTTATAATCGCTCTTTTAACTAAAGATGTTTAGACCATAATCACCTGCAACATATCGCGCCATAACTTTTTGTTCCATTTGTTATATACTTTCTTTTTTATGTACTCTATTTTATTTAAGAACCAGAATATTTAGTGTTCAGATTGCAACGGTTTTATTTTACACGTCCGAGATAAATTTAAAAAAACTAATACAGTATGAGTAATTGCTTGAAATGAGCGACAATATATTTATCAGCAATTTGTGGTGTTCGTGTTACACTTTTTTTATGATTTTAAAACAGTTTAATTTATTTAATATTAGACCCTTCAAGCAAGTGTTACTTTTTTGTCTACCCAGCTACAGCATCTTTAAGAAAATCAAAACAAGTCGTAGCTTCTTCGAAATGGCCTTCCGGATGCCTTCTTCAGAAATTAAACATCGACGTAAATTGCATATCCACATCATACTGCGTTATACAGTATTATTGCATTACGTTAAGTTGGTGCATTTTCGCACTAATAGAGAAAATAAATTTAATGCAATCTCATTCTTAAATCACAAGATTGTAGGGTATCTTATTAACTTACCACTGGTATTTACGGACACAAAACACTGTGTGATATATTATAGAAAGGAATACGCTGCTCGTCATTTAAAATGAAGTATGTATTTCGTTCACTGCAACCCTGATTTCGTTGCTCCTAACTGAACGACGTTTATGCGAGCACCTTTGAAGATTGTTGTGATCGCTGGAATTGTTTCAGTTGGTGCTGGTTGTCCTGAGTCCATTGTAGTTTCTTTGGTCGCTTGCCATGCCTCGTTGGGCATTGGAATATTTGGGCGCCGAGAGAGCACGCAAGAGGTCGTGGGCGTGTGAGGGTCCCGCGGGCACCGCGACGTCATCGCGCAGCCCCGACTAGTGATATATTTACGGAGGCGGCGGCGGCGGCCTCCGGGCGCTCTCCAGGCGGCCATTCGCGCGCGCCCCGCTTTTACGAGTGGCGCTTCGCCCGCCCCGGCGCGGCGCGGCGCGGCGCGGGCGGGGCCAAATCGGGCGTTGACATGCTAGCGAGTCGTCCTCCCAGAGCGTCGTCACACACTGAGCGCGCCGCCGCCTGTAAACCTGTCCCCGGACCGCCCGCCCCCGGCCTCCGCCTCCGCCGCCCCCGGGGGGCCTGTTCCGCCTCCGGGCGATTTATGCAGCCCGCCCGGACGCGGCCGCCTCCGGCGCGCCCTCGCCCTCCCCCTCCCCTCCACGCCCTCGCTCCTACCTGCGCTCGGCGGGGCGGGCGTGCCGGGGCCTCGGGACCGCAGTTCGATCCCCGCTCCGCCCCTCCGTGCCGCGGCGCGCTTTAGGACTGAGGCGGGCCGCGCGCGCATACGTCAGCCGCAACGACTGTGGCAGCGGAGGCGGCGGCGGCGGCGATCTGTCGCGCGCCGCTCGCTAATGGCCGCCGGCGACGGCCTCAGGCAGGCGGCCACGGCGCTGGACGGGGCGTTTCCGTCAGCCGCGTGGTTCATGGGGATCTATCTAGACGACAGGGTTTGGTTGCTTGTATATTTCATGACTGAGACGAATGAAGTTTAAGGATTTCTAGCGAGGTATTTCGTTTCAGGTGATTCCTTCTCAGAGAATTATCGTTTTTTTGTTGTTTTTAAATCACATGCTCTTCCTTTTGCTCCTTAGTATCGTAGTTCATTCAACAGAAATAACGTGTGGCAAACCGCCCTTACGGTAACATCTCAGCAGATGTAACTTCTTTTGTCATGCAGGATGTTGTCCTGAAGAAATAGCAACTCGAGAAACGTTCTAGAAAATGTCCCGTTTGTCGGCTGCCAATAGGCAATTATGTCAGAATCTGACAAATAGTATATGCCACTTTCTACATTGTTAGGGAATATGTTATTTCAAGTTCGATTGTCAGAATTATATCCGTGTTCTTAATTAACAATATAAATCTGCTCTTTCCTTCAGATATACTTTACATTTAATGATACGACAAAAGAGTTAATGCAAATGAAAATGACTCTTCAACATTACTTATTCTAAAGTTTTGTGTTTCGGAAACTGTATTTTTAAAAATCCACTCAGAAAAGTTTCGAACAAATTTTTATTACTTCAGGGGCATAGCAATTATCCATAGTTGTCGAAGATTGCATAGCGCAATCCTGTTATTAAAACAATGTCTTTTGAACATAAGAAATCCAAGGTTGTGAATTCGACACTAGGCACCTATGAGTACAACGTGCCAAATGATATGTCTTCTTCTCCTCAGGATATTCTGCATCCTGTCGCCTGACAAGTTATCAAACGAGCGGGTGGGAATTTTTAACTAAATCACTGACGCCCGCCTTTCCCTTCCCTCCTGTCTCTGCCACCAGTTTCCCGGCGACTCCACTCGGCGCCGCACGGACGAGAAAAATTGTCTCTTTCTTTGTAGCGCTTGCAATTTTTTTCTTCGCCTTCTCCTTCGTCTTCGTCCCTCCCCCTCCGACCTCTCCCCTCCGCCCTCTACGCACTTGAACCGCCCCCGAACCTCCGCCGTCGTTAAGTATAACGTAGCTAAATTACTGATTACACGAAGGTGCTGTCTGACCCGCAGGCGTAATTGTTATCCAGCGGCAATCTTGGTGATATCCTTATTTCCTTAAAACACTTCTCGTTCCTCCTCCGGCGGCGGCGGCGGCATCAAGGCCCCGCCCCCTTCCGCCTCGCGACGCGGCGGTCCTCCTCCGCTTGATCAATCAGGGTCTTCGGGCTGAACGCCCCTCATTTGGAGGCAGGCGACCGCCGCGCCGCGCTGCGCCCGGGGCGGCGGCCTCTGATTGGCAAGGCGTCGTTAGTGCGGCGCCCCCAGCGACCTGCCCGCCCCCGCCCCCGCCCTGCGCTTCGTTCCATTACGCGCCGTACTCACGAGATTGTTCGCTTTGGAGCCCGCGTGTGCGACCCGCCCCCGCCCCCCGCGTCTCCCGGGAGCGGCGACGCGCGATGGAGATGTCGTTAATTGCGAGCGCCGCAATCAATGGGGGCGGACCAGCTTCTTCGAGAAGATTGTACTTCTTTTTAAATCGGATGCAGGTTATTGTTTAGCTTAGCTCCCTCTCTACACTGTGATTCGTTTGTGTGTTATGCGCCTCGATGTATTCATGCCATTTTTGTACAGTTTATACCGGAACCTGGCGCTGTGTGCAAAGCGTAGAAATAAGTAATAAATGTGGCAGTTATTTTCATTTGTCGGCGTCGTTTAATACGAGTTCTTCAGCGAATCAAATCTTTATTTTCATAGTGAATATTTTGTTTTATTTTCTGGAATTATTCTCCAGAACCAATGGGGCACTGCCGTGATGCATATTTAAAAATATACTTTTACTAATTTTCTATGTAACGAAAGTTATTGAATATATCAATTGTTACGTTATAAATATTAACTATAAGTCAGAAAATAAAAATTCATTTTCTATTCAGCATAGATAAATAATTCTTTATAAAAAACATCAAGTCGGCTAAACTCTAAACCCGTATCCCCTCCCCCTTCCCCCCGGAAAATCCTGGGTGAGCATCTCTCTAGAAGTATATTCGAAATATTAATATTGAAAACGCCTTGCATGCCATTAAACATTCCGTAATCAATTTTTATTAATAAGCGCTCAACTTTTCTAATTATGTGCACAATTCCAGCAGTAGTGCTACTCATAGTTTAACTCCAGGGAGATTTAATTATAGCCCTATCAGAATACGTATCTCGATGTTAGATTATCCATTCTAGCTAAAATATTCCACGGAACGAAAGAACATTTTCCCCTTAAAAAATTCGTAAATGAAAATCTGACGTGCCAAGCAGTAATAGTTGAGGCGCACACGTGTTGTACGCCGCCTGCCGCCCCGTCAGCAGCATCAACGACGGCCCGCGCCGCTCCGTCGGGAGGCGGCGTCCGTCCTCCGACGCGCCTCGTTGACGCCTCCTCCGCCCCCGCCCCCGCCCCCCGCGATCAGCGGCGCAAGGCGGGCGAGGACGGGCTCTGTGTACCCTGTTAAGGCTAAAAAATATACGGCCGGGGAAGGAAGGATGTGATTAGGAAATTATCCCTGGAGGTGTTGCGCAAACATTTTCATTATTTTTTTAATCTCTCTGCGGCACGGCACATTACGTCTTGTCCTCCTCCCCTCCTCCTCCTCCATGCACATCGCTATCGCCCGCGCTTCCTTCCCCCTCGGCCCCGCCCCGCCCCTGCCTGCCCGCGTCCCCGCCACCGCGCCGCGCCACGCCACGCCGCGCCGCGTCGCCGGCAGGATCAGCCCCCGGATAATCTGTCCCCCGACGGCGGCGCTGTCAAGCGGCGATCAAACAAAACTCCGGGCCGCGATAAGCCGAGGTGGGCGCCCGGCCGGGTCCCTGGTTTTTTGTCTTTTCCAGCTGACGGAGGCAGGACGCCCGGCGGACCGTAAAATGTCTTTGACGTCGGCGGCGATGGCGGCGGCCGCTGCGGAGTCCTCGCTCCGAGCCGAGAGGAGCTGCTGCAGGGGCTGGCGCTCCTGGGGACGTCCCTACGGGACTGAAGGGAAATAGATCCTTAGCCATTCGCTGTTCCATCGTCCTTACTGGCGTAACTTTCGAATCGTTTTTTCTCTGACAGAATGTTCATGGGGTATTTCCATGATGTTGAATATTTTCAACTGTGTAGCGTATTTTGTAAAAAAATAATTTCTAACCAAAAGGGGTTAGTGAGCGACAATGTTAACGCCGCAATATTAGGCTTCAAATGAAATAATAATTATTACAGTTATTTCATTTACGAATATTATTTTCATCATCGGGAGCACAAAACAATGCTGAGATGCAATAAAGGCGGAGGAAATCGGAAAATACCTACTGCAAATTCGCTTTGACCTATACCGATTCATTTGCTTTTGGGCGAAATTTAATTAAGCTTTTGCTCTCGTAGAACAGCAAACCCAAGGACGGTAATTGTCACACACTGCTTATCCTACGATCATTGCCTCTAACACCATCAACATTCTCCCCACGCTAGCGATATCGCCCCACACACCACTAAAAACCTGTCACCATTACCACTACTAAGGCCGCCACCACGTCCATGGCCAACATCGTCTTTGCGACAGCCAAAGACCCGTCGAGACAGTCGACAGCGCTG
Organism: Teleogryllus occipitalis; assembly: GCA_011170035.1. Taxonomy (NCBI): domain Eukaryota; kingdom Metazoa; phylum Arthropoda; class Insecta; order Orthoptera; family Gryllidae; genus Teleogryllus; species Teleogryllus occipitalis. The sequence continues at coordinate 245,501 of BLKR01000778.1, read as the reverse complement.
CTGCCCTCTCCGCTGCGGCCGCCGTCGTCGCCGCCCCCACCGCATCCGCGCGGCGTGGCTCGGCGCAACGCCCGGGCGACAGGCGTGCAATCCGCGTGGCGCGGTCTGGGGCGTCGCGGCCCGTCGCCGCCACCTGCAGCGCCCCGGCGCCGCACTTTACGCAGCACCAACAGCGGCGGCGGCGGCGGCGGTTTTCTTCCCCTCGGCGTTTTACGACGATTCGCGACAGCGGCTGTTGCAGCGGCGGCGGCGGCGCCCTAAGAAACTGCGCGCGCGCTTCTCGAAAACATTCGCTCGTTACTGCCTCCCCCCACCCCGTGCTCCCGGGCCCGCTTCGTGTCCCGCTCCGCTTCTCGCGGTTTCCATAAATACGGCGAAAATATGCCTCCCGCTTCCTGTATAATGTTTATTATTAGCGCTTAGGGCGCGGTGGGTGGCTTGCAGGGCTTTGCGCGCGCGTTGCTCCCACGGCGCGCCACGGGGCCGGGAACACTGCTGCTGACGAACGAGATCTTTCAACGTGATTTCCTTCACTGCTGGAGATTGTTCTTTCCGGTGTTGAAAGCGAAGCCGCTTCTTGAACAATGTATCAGGTATAATTAATAGTAAATAACTGCAAGTCTTTTGAGTTCCTCCCTATTAGTATCCGACACATCGACGGCTGAGAACCAGATGGTTCTAAGCCAATTGCACTCAATTTTTCAGAAGAGCCATTTGAATCTTTTGTATGAAGGGAATACGTATGGAATTGGTTTGTTGCCAGCTTAAGGAGTGGAATATTTAGTTTTGATGAACATATGTAGGGAGGAGCATAGAAACCAAAGAGGCAGAAGTCCAATTTTGTCAAAAATAATTGGACTTAAAACAGTCCTGTTCTCAGCCATCGATATCTCAATATGCCTTCGAAATTAACAATTTGCTGTTATATGTATTATATTTGCATATAAGCTGCAGAAGTCAACAAAAAGATGCTATTCAAATGCAGTAACTTTAATGTATCTTGACACAAAAAGTTGAAGTGATTGAAGATATAGTAACAAATGAATAAAAGGCAAAATTCTCGAAAAGGTAGAAAAGCGAGGTATGAGGATACACCCTCCTGATTTTTAAATGAAGTTATGTTAGGTTTTCACGAGTTCTCCTCGGAATAAAAGTGTACAATAACAACCGAAGGAACGGCGCCGACGAAATCGAGAGCATCATCGCCAACCAAGGCGGCCGTAGCAACCTTCGCACTAGCAGCGATGTCAACGCGCCGCCTTCCTTAGGCGCGAGCGATCGCCACGTCCCGGCCGAGCCCCCCCCCCCCCTCCTCCCCCGGACGCGCTCGTAATAACCGCCAACGACCATCGGCAAACGCTCGCGGGAGCATGGGCTTTGTAACGCGGCGCTTCCCGTCGTAACCGCCCGGATAAACGCGCCGTTCGGAGGCTGCCTTAGTGCGGCCGCGCTGAAAGGCCGGCCGAAGCGGCGCGGCGCGGCGCGGCGCGACGCGGGTGGGTGGTCCTTTCGCTGCCTTTACGCGCCCGCGGAAAGGCGTTTTTCGTTATAGGTCGTCATCGCGAAGAGCTGCTAGCTGCTTGGGGCGCCGTAATCGGTCTTTCGCTGGAGAGAGAGAACTTGCTTGTTGCACGTCGGTTTGGGCTCGCACGTGTGATTTGTGCTATTTATTTATTTATTTATTTATTTATTTTTTTTTTTTTTTTTTGAGGGGAAGGCACTCAAACTGATGGCAGGAGTTTCAATGAATTATTATAATTCACGATCTTCATGTTGGGACTTTCATAATAAAGTAGAGCATAAGATCGAAAACATTTTGAAAGAAGTCCCATTTGATTCTACATTCTGCAGCGATTAAAATTGCCCTCAAAGCAAAATGTGCACTCATACGTGAAATGTTGGTTGTACACCGCTACGTATTGAAAATGCGTCGAATTAGGAGGCAGGTGATGTGTTAAAAAGAAGCGTCTGTCTGCTCATGATTTTATTTACATGTGTCGTGTTATTTTGTCAATTCTGTGAGTCTTTGTGTGCTCCAGTATTTTCATTAGTGTGTTTGTATGGCAATCTAAATTTTTAGAAGGTAGATTTAAGGTCTAAATTTTTAGAAACCAAATGAAAGCCTATCATATATTTCTAGAAACTACAACGCAGTCGTATAGTTTTTGTTGTTCTTGTTATTTTTTGTTTGTTTTCATATTCTGGTCTATTGCTTCGCTTTACAGTAATGATACCCAAGTGATCCCCTTGTGCAGAGAGTAAGCCTTCCAAACTGGACAGGAGTTGAAAGAAAAGTTTTGCACTTAACGTGCGCATAAACAAAAATATATCTTGCACTGTTCACCTCTTATCGATAGTACTGATGTGAAAAGTTGGAGGAAATGAACCGGAATCCAAAACAACGACAGCAATCATCGGTGTCCATTTCCTCTTCGCCGCCGAACGCGCAGCAGAGCGACGCGGAGGAGCCAGAATATTTGGGAAAGGGTGTACGTAGAGAGAGAAAGCTTTTAAGAAACAAGAAACTTTCGTCGGCGAGACTAGGGACTCCAAAGATGCTGAACTGCGAACTTTTGTTGTGGGCGGGAGGTGTTGGCTTCAAGTACCACGAAGTAGCGAGGGGCGGGGTGGGGAGCTCTGGAGGGGAGGGGAAGGACCCTGCCGGTGTTTGGTAGGTAACACACGAGGGAACGCCTCGCTCGACTTTTGCATTATAATGAGACTACGCGTAATATGACGCAGTGTTACTCTCTAATTAAGAGAAAAACCTTTAAATCTTAACCATTTTTTTCGCACGCAAGGCACGGAAACATGGAAATTCTGTTAAGGTAATCATTCTCTTTCACCCTCACTTTAACTTGGCGCCTTGCTTGTCGTCCTTCCTCTTCGCTGTGTCTGTTTCTCGCCGAGCTCGCGCTGCCTAGTAGTATCTTCTCATTTCGTTTCATTTTTTGTGTTGGGTTTACACACTTGTCTCCTCGAAGTTGAACACATTAAACACCATTCTCGTGTTTTACCTTGACACTTTCTCAGATCATTCGTCTCATTTTCCCTTGGTGCCATTATTCACCATTTTGTTTGTTTGTAAATATTAGTACCGAAAATCAGCACTACGAATCTTTTACAAATCTCAAATTGCGTTCAGAATGAATTGCGTAGGGAATGAGAAAAGAAAAAAATGTTTATATTAGTTTATAGTAGACAAACTGATTGTTTGTTTAAATATTTAAAATTACCCAGAAATTTGTAGTGGCTAATGGAGTATTTTAAAATGGATTTGTATGTTTTCTTTCACCTGCCTTGAAAATGTATGAATGAAATGTCGAATGAAAATCAGTCACCGACAAAATTTATTTTTAACAGGTGCCGTAAGCATTTTTCCGAGTGGTAAATGATTGGTATCCGTCAAACGTGAACGCAGAAAACAATCGGCGCTCGTCAGTGCTGGGGGTCGCCTCGCCTCCGGTGCTGTCGCCGCCGTCCAGCGTCGAGTGGGCCGTCTACTCTTTGTGTTCGCGACGACGTTTCATTAAAAATTTCTCCGAGCGCCGCGCGCGCGCGCGCGAATCCGCCTTCCCCTTCCAGTTTCTCCTCCTCCCCCACTCCACCCCTACCCCCTCCCTCCCTGCCGTCACCCCAACTCCTCCTCCGCCTCTTCTCTCCCTCTTATCCATCGCCGAGTCCGCAGTGACTCGTAATCTTAATACTCGCACGCCCGCGGATGTGTGAGTGTGCGGGAGAGGCCGGGGGCGGGGGAAGTGCCCTGGCGTCGGGGTGTCTTCCTCCTTACCACTTTTGGGGTTTTGCGGAATTTGAATCTCTTATTACGCAAGAACACCTTAATCCGGATCAGTAGTCATCAGGGAATTTCGCTCTATCAAGGGTTGCAGCCCTGATTAGCGATACTGGGGGCGCGGAGGCAGATAACCCGCGGAGCCCGTCGCCGCCGCTGCCTCCGCTTCATCCCCTCCCCACCCTGCCGCGCCAGTCGCCTCAAATATCCTTTCCTCCTATTCCTTCTCCTTCCTCTCCGCCGTCGCCGACTCCTCCGCCTGCGATGTACATATCCTCGTATATACAGTCTTCGCATTAATGATATCTGCTGGCACTTTGTAAGTAAATTTTCATTTCGGCCCTGTTCTAAATGCAAACTACCCATCTTCCCTAAATATATTAATTCGACTGCTAACATTGGGCCATGCTTCTCGCAACTGTTCCCATGTTGCAAGTTGCAGGATTCTCACGGCCATAGCCCGTGATGAACTGTTGAGTCACGCCCGCGGGCGCCGCCGCTCTTTTATTGACCCCCGAGCGAGCGAGTGGGCGAAAGGGAGGTCGCCCCGCCCCCAGCCCCGCCCACCCGCCGCCGCGCCGGCCTGCCCACCAGCGACCGTCCATCTGTCCTCGCGACGGGAGGCTGTATGGGTGGACTTGGTACGTCACGTGGGCGACCGCGTTCTCAAGTTCTAACATTTTTGTATGGAGAGGTCGAATGGAATCCGGGTATGTCCCTCACACAGGCTCAACATCACAAAAAATGGTATCATTAGTATAAGGTGAACCCCTTAAGATTTTTTAAACTGAAATATTACTTTCGGTTTTATTAAAACAACTCTGTAATTTAAATTACCGAGTTGGGTACCAATACGAAAATGAAGCCAAGAGATTTTTTTTTCCAATGTTTGGAAAAAAAATCCTTTTGACTTCATTTTCGTTTTGGCTAGGTTCGACTCTAATTAACAATAACTGCAGGTTTTGTAGAATTACTTTGACCCGTGAATTGCCATTTGAAGGTAACAAAAATTGAACTGGCTTTTCACTAAAATTCGTGTCTTAATATTTTGCCCTGAATACCCTACTTTATGGAGAAAATGAGTTAAATTCGAATAGGAGACGTGATGATAGTCTTCTACTCTGCGTGTACTTAATCTTAGTAAGAGGTACTATGAAAGACGCAGTACTAAAGAACAAGCCTTACATTTTACTACTAGCGAAACATGCATACTCCGGTAAATGTAGTCGTCGTATCTCAAAAGCACGTGAATACCCTGCTACAGATAATTTTCTACATTGACGATTTTAAAGTTATATACTTTTTAATTCCATGTTGGGTATGTACTGCTAGTAAATTGTAAGACGATTTTTGTTTTATTCGTTTTTGAGATATTCTAGATCGGCAGAATTTAAAAATAATAAAATTGAAAGTATAACAATCTTCAAATTTCCGTGAACAAGTGTAATTATACCGAATGCTATTTAATGTCAGAAGAAAAGTAAGTGGTGTTCTTCCTGCATGTGAAACATTGTTTCTGTTATTGCCCTTCTATGTACAAATATACGTAAATTCTATGAGCACATATCATTAGTATTATTAATGAAATTAAATGTATTCTCCGGAATTAAGTTTCTGTGTTCCAATCGTAGCAAACAATAATTGATTAGTCTTGAAACTTGAAAATGTGCAGCACGATTTTCATAAAAATCGAAGAAGAGATTCTGTTTATTACACGAAAGAACATCATGAGATCATCAGTATCATTCAGATGTTCTGCAACCGCCTAGCTATAGGCACTGTTTAGTCTGTACATGATATTGACGAAAGCGCTCTTGACTTACCATCGTGTCGAATAAGTGGAACGTGCATTGCGATCTTTTTTAGTAAAGGGTTTCTTTTCGAATGTTTGATAAGCGAGGGTATACAGATTATGGGTAAGGATGCGGGGAGGGGGATTTGTGACAGTGACCGTCTCGTGAACTGTCAGTTGACGTTTACTCTACCGCGAATGCAGAACGAACCGTTATTTCCAACGCTGGTCAGAAGCTACGAATCCCGGCGGGCTGCTCGCACGTGCAGCAGCACGGTCTAAGGGCGAGCCTCGCGCCTTCTTGAAAGTGGCGCCAAAAGTTGCGGCGTCTTGCGCTCGATTCGCGGCGAAGAAGAAGGGCGCGCGCGCGCTGGGGCGGGGGCGGGGCGGGGTGGGGGCTGCTCCCGCGGGGGCTGTATACCTGTCTTCGCCCTCCGCGTTGCCTCTTAGCTGATTAGCGCGCCTCCTTTTAATTGTCTTTATAAAGTGTCACAGGAACACGGCTTCCCTTTTATGTGCGGCGTGTCGGCGCGCCGTCCGCGCCCCGGCCCGCGGCGACGACGCCGGCTGCAGCGCCGAGCCGAGCCGGGGGGGGGGAGGGAAGCGAAGGGAAGGGTTGCCTCCGAAGATGGTGACGCGCGCGCTGCCGCCCCCCCCCCCGCCGCCTAGTGCTATGATGAGCGCTCGGCGAACGCGGTTTCTGGTGTTTCCCCTCCTGTATCCGAATGTCGATCGTAACGTCTCGTGTACGCCTTTCGTTTTGAATTGCCCAGCCGTGCTGCTCATGTCTTTTCATTCATCACCACAATCGCGTTCGGTGTTGCTTTTAAACGGAGTTCAAATCGGAGAGAAGGAATGTGATTGATAATACAGAAGGGCAAACATTCAAATTATACCTTCAAGAACGGGGTTATTTAAAGTATAGAATTGAAAATTGCCATTCTCGTCGAATCGAAAATGAATAGGGTTTCGGTGGGTGAACTTGAATTAAATTATCATTTTTAGGCAATTTTAAAATCTATATATTTAAAAAAATAAGGTATTCTGCCATGGCTTCGTTTAGAGCTTCTACTGAACCGATCGTAGTATTTTTTCCTTTAAATGAAAGAATGTGATCCCTAGATGTGTTATCAGATGTTGTTTGTGTTGATTCACCAACATTTACTGTGTAAATTAATTAATTAAATCATTCTTTAATTGTACGCTTATCAATAGTCAATTGTTATCTCCCAAAGGGTGGCTGTGTTAAAATTGATATATATGAGTCGATAGATGCCAGTCCCCGCCGCTTCATGGTGGCGCTGCGTGATGTTTTGTTTTGATTGTTGAGATTTGTTCACGATTCGTCAAGATTTTGTTTCAGTGTAATAATTGCATTGTGGTGATGACAGTTTGCATGTATTTTGTAGTGTATTTTGTAGAGAACATTCGGACAGTGGGTTTTGCTCGGTTGTACTGAAGTAGTGAAGTTGTTTACAGGTTATGTCAAATTCCGAATCGTTGCCCACGCGCCCCAAAAGACGCAAACGTAGTATATTGACTGGGAGCAAGGAAAGAGAAAGTCGGCGTATGTGTCGTGATAATGAGGTCATTTCGTTTTCTGTTGGGTCATTGTCTATGAAATGTCAGTTCTGTTCTACTTTGTACTTCCCGAGTGGGAGAAATTCTGTAAACGAGTTTACTCTGTGTTGCTAAAATGGGAAATTAAGTTTACCTTCGAGCAATATGCCAGAAGAAATCAAACAGTTGTTTATAGGAGATTACGACACATAAAAAAACTTTAGAAATAACATCCGTCAGTTTAATAGTGCTCTTTCTTTTGCGTAATTTGTTGCCGATATTGCATTGCCACCTGGTCATGGGCCATACGTGTTCAAAATTTTGGGAACTCATCACAAAATATTTTCGTTATACCCTGAAGATTTAAACAATGCAACATATTGTGAACATTAATCTGGGCACAGTATTTTACATTTTTCTCAGATCACACCGTCAAATTTTGACGGGTTCTCACTAGTAATGTTTAAAATGAATAGCTTAACAGTTGCATGGAATGGTGATCGTAATATTTATGTGGAGGATGGTGAAGAGTTAATACCATCTGTCGTCGAAAATTGAGTGAAATAAAGTAGTTTCGAAAATCATGTTGCAAATAGTATAGTGCATATGACGAGTATGAGAACACTTAAATGGATATATTTCCTGTGTATGTTCCGTGGCTGTAAATTGAAGTGCATTTTCGATAGCATGATTTGAATAACAAATGCGGAACTTGGCAACTTCCTTGTGAAAGTGAATAAACGTCCAAGATTTTCACTTCTCCCCTGCCCGCAGCCGCGCTGCGAGGGGCCGAGGCGGGGCCCGCCGAGGCTAGTGCCTCCCTGGGCGCTACAGGGCCCGTGCATTAAGAGCGCCGGCTGTAACGACGGGCATCGGCCGCGACGTGACCGAGCCACGCGCGCGCCCCCGCCCCCGCCCCCGCCCCCGCCCCCGCCCCCGCTCGCGCCACGCCCGCGCTCCCGTGCCCGCCCCTCCGCTCATGCTCGAGGAGGCACGCGCGCGGCGGCGCGGAGACTTGGAAGACGCGCGCCGCCCGCCCCCTCGTCGTTAACGCTTGTTTACGTCCTCCACCTGCGTCCTAGTTCAAGGGCCAGCAGAAGGCCGCGATTTTTGCTCGTAGTTCGCGGTGACGTATTACGTTTCTGCAGGCATGGACGGTTAAGAATGTTGGTTCGTTTGATCCATACATTTCTTTGGTAAATTCCTCTGAAGATTTCCCGAAATCATGGTCTCTTTTCCAGGAATTCAAGAAAAGTATGGTTTAGAATTTTAGAGTATTCCACTTTTTTATCTGCGTAACTGTTTGTGTAGTGATCAGACCATATGTTTGTCACGGCGTCTCCGCCGATATGTCACGGGGTGATTTACTAAACTACATGGGAAGATATTTCAAGCAACTCGCTAGAGGATCAGGAACGCTACAACCCTAAGGAGGAAGTGTCCAAAGGATCTTGGCATTCTTAGAGAAACACTGCACTTACTCTTAATACTATTTAATAACTAGCTGACCCGGCGAACTCTGTTCCGCCTTAACAGCCGGTCCCATCTTTTTCTCGCGTCGCACTCACTGTGAGAAACTGTAGTATCCTTGTTGCACTGCGTACGTGCAAAAACGTGCGTTCTCACACAGGAACGCTGTCGAACGGGATAAACAGTATCCTATGTCCGTCTCCTTGCTCTAAGATTCCTGCTCACCAAATCGGTACAGCCGTTCTTTAGTTATAAGTAGTGTAACTAACACGACTTTTATATAGATATAACGGCGAACGAAAGGCGGCTATCATTATCGCCTTCTGTTATCAGTGCGGCGTTACAACAATGGGTTACAACAGGCAACAAAGGCCGCTAACATGTGAAATCACGCGAAAACGTGCGAAAACGTGCAAAAACGTGCGTTCTCACACAGGAACGCTGTCGAACGGGATAAACAGTATCCTATGTCCGTCTCCTGGCTCTAAGCTTCCTGCTCACCAATTTTCAGCCAAATGGGCATAGCCGTTCTTGAGTTATAAATAGTGTAACTAACACGACTTTCTTTTATATATATAGATGCTTAAGATTTAAAGATTACATTTGCGTACGCTTAATATTATTAAGGGGGTTGAAGACCCGTAAACAAATAGGCCATTCTCCACTGTACCCTGAATCAAGTCATCAATCGTCTCGTGGCTGCGGCTCGTCCTGGCAGCGCTGGGGCGTGACGTCGGGCAGCGTGGCGACGTCAACCAGTAGCTCGGAGAACGAGTGTGTCTTGGCCAGGGGCGGGCACAGAATATAAAGACGCGGGCGACGCCCAAGGCGACGCCCTAGTGTGTCACGTGCATTGCGTCGCAGAAAAGGGGTGAGGCCACAGAATCCTGTTGTTCTCCGTGGTTAGCTGGGGAATCTCCGCTGGGTAGGCCAGGCCGCAGGCGTCCTGTTATTCACAGTCTGTGGGGGCGCCTTGCTGGCGCCAGGACGCCGCGCCTGTGTCCGGCCCATCCCTATGACGTCAATGCACGGGTCACGCTTGAACGTTACCCATTATTAGTGACCTATAAGGTCAACTATTCTGTGACATGTTAAGGATTGTACTTTTTTTATTAATTAATGCATTGTACAACAAAATAGATATTGTGTTCACTACCTATTCAAAATTATTAACAAAATTAAAATATTAGCATGTATCTCTTGTTTTCAGTCTGAATTCTCAAAGCAGTGTTGCATTTCTTTTAAGTGGTAATAATTATACATTTTTTGTGTTTCTCTTGCAGTTGTTTAAATACCTTCTTTTGATTAGCATTTATCAGAATAGTTTGTGGATGCTGTTTTAGTACGTACAATCGCAGCTTCCTCGCGGCCATTGAAGGTGTGTGGTCGTAAACAAATATAAACGTCAGGGAAGTGGCAGAGTAATCGGGGTGTGATAGTCATAAATGAATAACATATAAATTCGTGTGATACTAATATTTTGAGTATCGAGTATGATACTAATATTTCTACAAACAATTAGCATTCATCGGATTCTGATCACTTTGTCGCAATATTTCTTACGTGCTATAGAAAAACTGTTTTAATGCTGCCACAAAAAACCCTTGTTTTTTCTACAGAAAAATTTGAATTGTGGGGTCGTGATACTGAAATAATATACGGATATATATTGTTCCAATGTATAGTAAATTACTTCTTCGAACGGATTGTATACTGTCTGAATGACGGAAATTTACATTTTGTGGGCCCGGTGGTTGACGGCAAAATGTCCCACCCTCCCTCGTCAACACTAGCACCTAAACCCATCAGACGATTTTCTCCAAAATTGATATTCTTGGGTCGATCTGGCCCAACCTGAGGCCCTGCGAGTATGAAACGGATATATTGCTTTTTGAGAGTACTTTCCATAAAGTTTTAACATTTTCAAAATTTTGTGTGGAAAAAAAATATTTTGATTGTGTTTGTTTTTAGAATAGAACAAAGTACACTTATTAAATTACACAAGTCCTATGTATGGAAATAACATTGTAAAAGCAGTCTACAGTATTGATGATAGAAATTTTTTTCCATAATGAAATCGGTTCGAAAAATATTAGCTTTTTAAATGTAAAGTCGTTTAAAATTTCGTTGAATAAACTAGTGTTTTCGCATATTTTTTCTTGAAATAAAGACAATTTCTAAAAAAAATGTTTTTCCTAAAGACAACTCCAAATTTTTTCATCAATTTTTTTTCCTGGGATATAGCGAAGGACATTTCAAAATGGCGGTGATCTCATTTTCGTTGAACTGAATTTTCGAAAATTCGAAAAGTTACGAGTAATGCAAGAAAGTATATGTTGTTGTAGCAACACTAGTTTCGTCGAAGTAAATGCGCCCGTGCAAAAAGACTAAAAATTTGACATTTTAATTTATAATATGCACATGTTACACGAAAAACGCGTCCAAATGTGGCGCGTGATGCGAAGTACATGTATGCCGAATAGTAGTGTCCATCTAGCCTGTAAACACAGTTATTCGTAAGCAAATACGCTACACGCTATGTTTTTCGCCAGGATTATCCACAAGTTCACTACCATCTTACGCATACATGGAGTAGCCACAAAGAGTGCTATATTTATCAATGGAGTTCTTCTCCTGTGCGTAGTCTTGTTGGACCAACCTAAGAAACGCCCACGCGCGCTCCAACAATCTCACATGCTTCATGTATTTCGTGCGCGTCGGCCGCCAGCCCGCGCGCGTATACCACAAAACAGTCACGCAATTCTGCTAATGCGAATTCTTCCTTTTTTTTTCGTCTCCCTTCGTTTCCACCCTCGGCCCGCTCTCATCGTCTCTTCCCGCGCACTCGCGTACCTATTCAGGCCGCTCTCTCTCTCTCTCTCTCTCTCTCTCTCTCTCTCTCTCTCTCTCTCTCTCTCTCTCTCTCTCTCTCTCTTCACTTTTTCTCTTTTCCACTTAAACACGCGCGCGTTTCTTTGACATTACAAAGAGTTGAAGGCCACATTCGCGCATCTAGCAGAGAGGGGAAAGCAGGAAGCACGCGCCGACGGCACATGACAAACAGCACGCGCATTCGCACATATAATACAATAATTCTGATAATAAAAACCTAAAAATGTATTTGAATATAAGCGCAAGGAATGTATGACAGCATTATTAAGCTCGGTGCGTGGATAAATTAGAGAGAAATAGAGCTAAAAAAAAAAAAAGAGGCGTCGCGGTGCAAAAAGAAAAGGACCGTCGCGCGGATAAATAAATCGCTCCCCGTGTGTTTGGTGCACGTCTGGAAACAAATGCACGCTGCGCCGCGCCGCGCCCGGCACCTAACCGCGGTCGCCGTCATGTGTTATGAATACGAATATTTGCCTTAATGATGGGCTCACGTTGAACGCGGTGTGTGCTGTGCCGTGGCTCTTCAGGTCGTGAGGGGCATGGGCGAGCGCCGATGGCAGTTTAGGCGAACGCTTGCGAGAAATAAGATGAAATGCACGTTTTGATGTCACGATTTCACTCCACTTTCGGATTGCTGAGCACCTACTGCGTTGTGTTTGCTCTCATGAATCTGCTATAACTGTGAGCAATCTAAATGGGCACATTTCGGTGCAAATTTAGCTCGTGTGTGTGTGTGGGGGGGGAGTGTGTTTGGTGTAACAACTGTAAACACTTTTCTCTGAAAGTTTGTATATTCGTGCGAAAAAATATATAAAATATTGTAATTTATTTTTTTGTTTGTATTTATGTTATATCTATTGTTGATGTGCATCTCAACAACTATGATACAAATGAGGTTTCATTTGCCTGTTACTTATCATTCAATATACTCTGCACAAAACCAACTTCCTTTCATCAGTATGGTTCTATAGGGTACCTTGACATTGCTCTTTACTGGAAACTGACGAAGACGGCCCTACGGTGTACCTCCGACAACCGAGAAGGAGCAGGGTCTCATCCCAAAATATAATGGCAGTAGAAACATGAGAATGGAAAGAGATTTGTGATGTGAGGGTGTAGAGCGGGTCGCTGAAAGGACCGTAATGGCTAATAGGGGACATCATCATCAAGTTCTTTTTTTTAATTGTCGCAGTAAGAAAGGTTTTTTTTAACACTGACGAAAAATTGAACTTTCAGATACAATACTTGTATCACAGGCACATAATACTTTCTTAGCAATACTTCACACGGCGTGCAATATTTCATGTGACTTTTCGTCTTGTAGGTTATTTTGCATTATATTTGCAGTTTCCTCGGCCATCAAAAACACACGACATTTGAACATCAAAACCTTCGCAAAGTGCTTTAAAATTATCGAAGAAATTAGATTCTCCTCCCAACCTCTTTGAGCAGCACGTGTATTTTAGACTTTACGACTGCGTAATTTCTGCCGCGACGTTCGCTAGGCGCGGTGCCCCCAAAGCCTTCCGCGGTGACCCTTAACTTTTCGCGGCGGCGCGGCGCAACCTTTTGACACGAAGCTTTCGTGGTGTCGTGTACTGGATATCGAATCCTCGATACGACAGCCTGATACTTCGAAACTTCCTAGAAAGCACGGCGATACAATCTGGAACAAGTTTGGGAAACAACTTTTGCCGATGGAGATATTAACGGCATAATAAACTTCCTTTTTAAGATTGCCGAGTTTGTGAAGTACGTGTTTTACGAGACCCTTCCTTTTAAAGGAGATCGAAGTTTTAGTAATAACAAAGAATGTTTAAAATGACAAGTCTTCTTTTCAACAGTAGTGAACCATTATTGAGGTTTGAGCTACTTGCGGTTTTATTTTGGTATTCTGGAAATGTAAAGAACGAAAAGAAATATCTTGTTTAAAAAATGAATAACATTTTCTTCACTAAATGAATGTATATGGTTTTTAAATGTTCTAGAAGTATACGAAAAAGTATTGTGTCCAGGGACGGTTCAAACAATACAAACCGAAAAAGATATAAAATATATGTGAAGTATCGGAGGAAAATATGATGATGAAGAAATTGGTATTTTCTAGATACTGATGCAATCTTATAGAACATTTAAAAAGGAACGTGGCGTCAAAAGCATGTAATGAAATGTGGCGTTGAAAACAGATTTGGGTCATATATTATCTAATATATTTCAAGCAAGAAAAAGTTTCATTCATTGAAAACGGATGAAAACTAGTCACCAAAGCGAGAATAACGACTTGACTGTAATGAAACACACAGTTATAAAATGAAACGTCATATAAAAACTTTGCTCTATAAAAGTTTTGAAAAAATATGACTATTATTCAAAAGCATATAAACATTAAAGATTCATTGAATGACTGTGTAGACTCAATTTGTCTATTTCAAGTCCCTCCGATACTTCATACGAAATGACAGTTCAATTCAAGGGCATTTGCGAGTGCAGTGTGATGTTGGTGACGGAACTAAACTGCGTTCGCCATCACTGTGATAATAGAATATGCAAAATAGCTTTCATCCCAACATTCCCACCACCAGCACAAACAACAAAAATTATGGCCAAATTAGTACATTTACCGCCTCGACTATATCCGCTAACAACTTCACTCCAACATCTATCATCAAAGAGTATTTCACCATATGACGACAACGATCGCCCCTCCTCCACCACAATCACCATCACTCTCACCACGACCTTCCATCACTACCTGTGCCGCCGTCGCCACCACTACAACTAGTACCACCACATCCTCCTCCATCTCACCACCACTCCATGAGCAGCTCCGCCCACCTTGTGCTTCCCTGCGTTGCCGTGGGCCGCAGCCGCCACGGCCATCGCGTCGCCGGCGTCGCTGCGGGTCGCCTATCCGCGCGCCGGATGCGCTCTCCGGGCGACCGGAAGCCAGTCCTCGCTCGTCCATCACGCGCGACGGCCACCGCCCACGCGAACGCTCGCGATACACCGCCGCGCCGCTCATGCATATGAAGAAGATACGCGGCTTCCACACACGGTGCATGGCGCGTAGAACTACCCCCGGGAGGTGCTGCACCTTCTATTTGTCCGGTCTCCCCTGAAATACGGTTGTCCAGCGTGGTGGATGGGCTCATGCGCGGTCAGTGAGCGCCGATGGCTATGTGGAAGGGTATGTATATATGTATGTGGGTGGGTGACTAGATGAGAGACAGACAGAGTGAGGTCTGTGACAAATATTTTTATGGTGCGTGCTGTTGGCATTGCTTGTGCGTGATTGTCAATCCCAGTGCAATTTCATTGTAAATTATTGCTCCATTGAGATTGAAAGGTACTTGTCTGCATTGTGAAGAAATATAGGAATAGATTTGCGATTTTATTAGTTTGTGTTTTACTTCATGAACAATGCTTTTTTGCGGAAAAAATTGCACGTGACTTCCTAAGAAAGTGTTTGATACCTGAAGAGGTAATATAAGACTCACTTTCATGAGGTCAGTTCGTTTCTTTAAAAAAGAAAGATGTTGGGCTGTATGGAATCGAAGTGCTCATTGTTACTTTACCCACATACTTACTTGTAGCTTTTCGATGGCTTTTCCATGTTCTGCAGATGTTTCCAGTTCAGAAGAACTTGTAGACAAGTTTGAAATGTTTCAAATTTGATGTAATTGATATTTGGTCTTTAACCCAAATTCAAAGATGAATATCTGTGTAAAAGTTTTTTTGCACATCATAATTATTTCTTTCGAACAGTACTTTTTCAATTATTAATGTCTTTAAGGAAAATCGAATTCATAAAAATATCTGCCTTGTCGAAGAGTTTACATCTGATGAATGATGAGCCCCCAGGTCGTCATCTGATAATGATGATGATGTTCAGTGCCATGTTCAGTTCGTTACGCAGGCGACAAAGACTTTATATCCTCTCCATTTCTTGAAAGGTGATCATTTACCTTTGCCTTTCTTTGTGTGAATGATGCGTAGATGTCCATGAGTGGTGAATGATGGCGAATCTCGGGCCATTGAGCCAGCTCTTTCTCCCAACCACTAGTGTCAATAGAGTATTGATGAGACGATGATCAGGTAGAGTACGTGGATGGCATGTTAAGCCAATCCCGCGACCCGTACTCGTTCATTCTGCGATGTAATTTCGTTCGCATCTGGGTAGAAACGCCGCCCAACCGTTCCAGCCTGCGCTTGGGGCCGCGCCCCGCGCCATCGAGTCCCGTCCCGTGCGCCTCGCCTCGCCTCGCGGAAAAGCTTCCTTCTCGCGGCGATTTTTCGGGCTTTCTCTCGCGGCGTCACCCGCGGACAGGTCCGCCGCGCCTGTTTGTATCGCTGCAGCTGCCTCTGCCGGCCGGCGGGCGGGCGCTCCGCCCACCGGGATGCGCCCAAGTAAATGGAAAAGGCGCCCGTGCTCGTGGCGCTGACTGGCGGCGGGAGCGCCGGCGCGGACCCGCCCACGACGCGTCGCTGGTGGTGAAGCGGCGCGCGCTAGTGGAAGAAAGACTTCGTTTTCCGTTATGCGGCCCGCTCGCTCTTTGCAACCCTTGGAGAAAGAGAGGTTTTGAAACGTGTCTTCGGGGATCGGTGTCAAAAATCCGTTTGGGTGTGACTATGAAACTGCACTCTGAAGAGGGCAATGTTGCATGATGTACAAACTGTTTCGAAATAATTTCTGTACGTTCTGCTTTTATATCGTTGAGAAATAAGATTATGCTTATTACAAATGTGGTTGATCGAGGAAGTTCTTTATGGAATCTGTTTACATGTATTTGAAGTAAATGAAATTTTTTTAAAAAAAATCGAAATACCATTACTTCTAGAATTTGAGTTGCTAATTCTTCTGTCAACTTCAAATTTACCGCATTTTCGTAATTCGTAATCACTGCTAAAACACAATGCTCCAGTGAATAAAAATAAATTGGAGAGAAAGAAAAAGTGGATTGCTGTTACTAAGAAAGTCATTTTACAGATCTGGACTTGACTTGAAGCCTGTACTAGTATTTTTACTGGCAAGTTTGCCTAAGATCAACAAATTATCTAAAAGTCGACTAGTATCATCTTCTTTTCAAGATAATTTGCAAAAGGATTTTGACATTTCTTGTAGGATGGCGGAGTGCTGAAGACGAGAACATGAGAAGAAAAATTAACTAGGGTGGCACAAGGGGAGCTGCGTAGTGACAGATGCGAGCAATGGTTGGAGCTCACTTTTTGCCTGACTCACCTGGAACACTCAGTTACTTACCAGCTAAATGTAGATTAAAGCAATACCATTCAAAAGAGGCTGCGGTCTCCGCCAATCAGAATTAAAATCAACCAATCTGCAAAACGTACGTGTCCCGCCTCAATTGTAAATACCTCGTACAACAATTATTTTCTGAATTGTTCTTCTCGGATGCAGTCACTTCACCCAATGAGGATGACAGAGCAAGTCTTCTATTTGTTGACCCAGAGACAAAGAAATGGCTCTCAGTGTCCTTCGTAAGTCTCCTGAAGGGCCACAAAACGTGTTTGCCATTCATGTACTGCTAAAAGAATTGCACAGGTGTGTTGATGTAGCAGATTGCGATTCGGTGCTTCTGTTCTTTGAAAACAGGGCGTTCTCGGCACGCCACAAACGTGGGGTCGGGTGCGAAGGAGATGCCGGGAGCGAGCGAGCAAGCGGGCGGGCGGATGTGAGCGCTGGGCGGGGCGGAGCGGCCCGGCTGATTCGTGGGGCTTGAGGCGGCACATGCGAGGAGGCGGCGGCTGTTTCCATTTGCGCGTCTCGCGGCTTTCATTGCGCCATTTTTCCCCCTCCTCAGCTCGACGCGGTGACAGGTCCTTCCCTCGCAGCGTGTACAAATGGCAGCATTTCTATGTAGACAGCGTAGCCACTTTGCTTGCTCGCAGAAGCGCGCCTGGCCCTGCGGCGTCCATACGTATTAAAAAGAGAGGTAATTTGGGCCGTGGCCGCCCGCGCCCCGGGGCTTCGTCTTGTCTGCCGGGCACGCGCCCAAGAGGGCGGGCCCCGCGCCTGCTCGCGAAGCACAGCAGTAGAGGGAATGTGTTGCAGGAGATCGGCGTAGCCCCTCTAAAAACTATGTATCGGTTCCGGTCTTAAAGGTTTTGTAAATTATGTGACGATTCATCGCGAGAAAAATCTGAGGAATCTGAATTTTAAGACTTCGTAAGTCTGTCGACGAAAGTTGCACCTCAATTTGGAAAATTCCGATGTCTGAAAAAGTGATATTAGGAAAACTCGAATATCTAATTTTAATTCAATATACCAAAGTGATTGAAATAGAATGCTATAATAATTGTAGCATCCTTATTAAGATGTGTGTATGTAGATATGTGTATGTAGATTCGTACTGGGAGTAGTTCCTGTTATAGATATTCCTCTCTTTTGTAAAATGTGCTTATTTGGGTTTGCTTGCTTCTAAGTTACTATTTTTCTTTCGCTGAGATAAACATTCGACGATAAACACTACTTCGTGTAGAATGTTCTATTCTCAGCGGCTTTTTTTTCTTCAAATATTGGATGTTTTACAAAAATCTGTAGTTTATTAGTTATTCAAAGAGATATTTTCGCGAAATGAAGGTTTGCCTTAAATGGAATTTATAGAGGGGGATTGTGCTAAATAACATAAGTTTTGTTTATCAAATTTTAATAATGTTCACCTGGGACTTTTATCAGATCTGTCATTTTATCATTAGTCTCAGTGATGCAATATTTATTTTCTTTAGGCATTTAACTTGTCATTTTAAAAAGATTTTTGCTGCCTTTTGTGACAGAGCATATTGTTCTTAAGATACACGGGTGTCAATTACCTAAGATGAAACATTCATCACATAAAATTGTTGTAGCTTTCCATTTTGTAACAACTCGCAACACTTTCGAACACCCCGTTGTGAAGAATACTTCATTTCGAACTCCTCTTTTCGAGTTAAATCAACGCAACTTCATTTAAAACATTCTGTGAAGTGTTTTTTAGCAAATATTGTGAAGTAATTGTAAGGAAGCAATTTCTATATCGGAAACATTTTTATTAATCAGAGATGCTTTAAAATTAATAATACAATGCATCTTCAAAACGTGAAATTCGTAATGAATTTTAATAATCTTTTCAATTTGTAACGTAAAACATTTTTTAATTGAATTTAACACAAAACTAGTAATTTGGGGGGAAATTTTAAAAAGTTCATTTTTCACCAGTCACTTTCTGCGCAAAAATAGGTACATACTCAAGGAGGAAAAACACTAGTAATTATTACTTCAGTAACCTTTCATTCGTAATTTTTTGCAAATATCAAGCAAAGATTCTTAGACAGAATTGTTATGGGTTTCTGTACAATTTGAGAGGTGTATATTTGTAACTTCAAATTCTGGATTAGGATGCTACGTTAGGGGAAAAAAATATTTTCCAAGTCTCATGTTGAAAGCTGAAACGGATGCAATTGTGTGTACAGTAAGTGTAATGAGTTGGCACCGACAAAATGGCCGTGCGGCTGGAAAGCTTGCTGGAATAAAGACGGCAATTACTGAGATGCACAGAAAACCAATTTGTTGTGTGGTCTCTCAGAACATTTGCGTCAGATGAATCAGTCGACACTGGTGGAAACCGATATTGAATGTTAAGACAGATGATGTGAGTTATTGGGTAGCAGAAGATCGACACTTAAAAATTACTTCTCATAATGTCTTTTATATATTGATGGCGTCTAATGATAAAAAACGGCAGTACATTTTTTCTGAAAGACCTCTGTAAAGAAACGGTATTTGAATACCCATTATTTGGAGTCCGCAATGACGTAATGCTGTCTCTTCCCCGTCGGCGGAGACGGCGTGGGCGGTGGGCGGTGGGCGGGCCGATATTCCTCCGGTGCCTGCGTGCGCCGCGTGGCGCAGCGCCGCGATCGACTCGCGTGCCCGCGTGCTTCGGCGCGCATATATTAGCGACTTGCGTGCCACCGCCCGGCGCCCGCCTCCCAGCACGCTTCGCCGCGCCCCGCCCCGCCCCGCCCCGCCCCGCCCCGCCCCGCCCCGCCCTGCCCCGCCCATTTTTTTCGATCCACTTCCAACGCTTCTCGCTCCTTCATATACTCTCTCATAGCCGACTATCTTAGAAGTATACTAACATTATTGATGCCTGCTTCCATTTCTCGATTATATACATACTAGTCTTGAAAAATTTTGAAATGTTCTGCATTGCAGAAAACAATCAGTTTTGATTAAAGACATGTTTGATAGTGTACAGAGATGTGATTCCAGATTATCATTGTGTATCTTAATGTGCTAGCTCTGAATTCTTTTGCCTCTGCCCTTGCTGCTCTAAACGTTGTTCCACGCGTTGGAATTTTGTTCCACTCTCCTATTCCGCACTTTCCACGAATATACCCTTCCGTCCAAATCGGAAATTGCCGGTCCATCCTGCCACGCCCGGAAGACCGGAATAAGCAGCTGCAAATCTTCCGGGCGCCGCGCGGCGCCGCCGGGCCCGGCCCGCAGACGCTGCCCCTCCGCGGTCTCAGCAGTCCGTCGCGCAGCGCCGCGCCGCCTCACGGCGTCCTCGCGTCGTTAATCCACATGGGCGCGCTGCCTTCCGCCTCGCTACACCGCCCACCGCCCCCGCCGCGGCCACGGCGCTAGCTTCCTTTTTTCGCTCGCGCGTGAAGAAAAAAAAAGGACCGCCATCTCGCGGCCACGTCGGTAATTAGAAATATGCGGCCGCGCCGTTTAATGGGGCGTGCGGCCAACGCCGCCGCGTCTCCGTGCTAATGTCGCCGATTATTCTTACGCGCCGCTCCTTAGCGCCGCCCGCCCGACCCCCCGTGCGCGCCGCGCCGGGCCGCTCCCGAAGCGCTCATTCGCTCGGTGGACGCGGACCTGCGACCGCCAACCGACTCCCCTCCCTTCCCCCACCCCCACCCCACCCCCGCCGGTTCACGGCAAGAGCGCTGGGAGGGGTGGCGTTGTTGGTCGCGTTCTTTTGTTGGCGGTTCGTCCGCTTTTTGGTCCCTTCGAAGGAGTAGTCCCAGGGGAAATGGCGTGGTCGTGCTGTCTATGAAATGTGCGTGGTCGTGTCGTTTAAGAATTGGATTCTGCGAAGTTGAAGTTGAGGTCCATTGATTGCTGCAGTATGATTTCTTCCGAAAGAACGTTCTTTGTGGCAGTGTTCCTAGTGATTGATTTTTGGAAGTGAATTCGTTTTCCTCCTTGCGATCGCAAATATGACCGTAATACTAACAGTAAGAGTTTGCCCCAGCCTTATGCAATGACAAGATGAGAAGTCGATGCCAAGACTATACACACTTTCAATGTTTGAAGTACGATCAATAGCTGCTAAAAAACATCTAAGTCGTTTGAGAAAACGGTTTTTTGAAATGCAGTGGGCGGCTGCCTTGCCACAGCGCGTCTTCGCCCTCGAACGCGCGTCACCGCGCCGGTGCCTCGGCCGATCGCGGCCGGTGCATCCCCGCGCGCCGCCGCCGCCGCCGAAGCCGCCCGTCGCGTGACGCCGCCGCCCGCCCCGAATTAGCATACCGCGACACGCGGGGCGGCGCGGCCGCGGGCGTGTCTCTCCTCCTGGTAAGCGAACCCCCAGCAATTAGAAGCCTTCTTAATGTCACGTTAGCGTCGCGCGGAAGACAACTGCCTAACGACTTCCGACCCCGTGGCCCGCCCCCGTCATTAGGCAGCTCCTCCCCCAACCCCGATGGCCCCCGCCCCCTCGCCCCGGCCCGCGCTCGGGGAAAAAAGCGGCCTCGGGCAGGCGCGCTGTTGCGGCGTCGGATAGACATTGCGCGCTCCGGCGGCCGCTGCAAGCAACAACTTTGGCGCTCTTCACATGTTGGAAGCCATTGCCGTCGATACCAGGCTGCAGAAAGATGTTCGAGTTCGAGGAAAGATGCGGCTGGTTTTGGTAAAATGAGACAAATCACGGGCGACAGAGTGTCAAAGTGTGTATGCTAGTGAAAGCAGCGTTTACAATCGACGTCGTAGTTGTGAGTGTGGACGACCTGCTTTCCGTAGCTGCCCTAAGATGGGATTCGAGCTAACAGCAATCGATATTGCCAATAAAAAAAACAATGGCTAGTAATACTGTATGTGTTAGTATTAAAGGTAATCTCGCAAAGTTTTATATGAATGATAGCGTTAATGTTTCTTTTCAAACATACGCTATTGACTGAAACGATAAGTATATATATTTTAGTAAAGTCGCTATCGAGAGTTTTTGAAATAATCTTATGTATCATTGGAAATGAAGGGTAGTTATCACATTAAAAAAGTTGGATTTTACGTCGTCGAAATGTCGGCAAATGAAAGGATTATGTAGCTCAACATCAAACGATTGTCTAATCGAGTGTTGTTTTGTATCCTTGGCAACCTATGTTCTGGGTGAGTGAACCGTTCTCGTTGGTGAGGAATACAGTTACTTCCCTCGAAGTGAAAATAAAAAGTGATCATAAATGTAAACCGTCAGGACTCGACTGCGTGCGGGCTGCGAACATGCAATGATTGAAAGATTATGTACGTACTTTCCTGCTGCTAAAATACTAATGTCTTCTATAAAATTATTAGTAAAAAGAAGTGCATTTGAGTTGTGAAAAAAGTTTGGCTCAAATTTCCAATTTTTTACTAGTCTGATTGGCCTAAGTATTTTGCATATTACGAGAATAATTATAAAACGATACTATTACACCATTTATATTACCAATCTTAAAACGTATGCATAGATATACACAAAGAGATAATGCACATCCAGTATTACTTCATTTGCTATCTCTATGGGTCCGTCTCAAGATTGGCGCTTAGCAAAAAGTATAAATTAGAGGCGCGCTGTGTTTTATCTCTGCTAATTCATCGGTGAGCAGGGCGCTTCTCATCGGCGACATCGCCCACTCCCCCGCCCCCGCCGCTTCTTTTCGTGCAGGAGGCCGAGATACCCGGAAAGGCGTGATTTAGGCGGCGCAGCACGGGGTAAGCAGGGAGGGGCCACTGAGCGGACCGCCGCCGCCGCCGCCGCGGTCTCACCACGATAAAGGCGAGGCGTCGCGACCCTCGACCGGAGGCCCCGCACGCGAGCGGGCGGCGGCGGCCGGGGCGACTGCGGTGACCCCGCGCGATGGCCGTGCCGCCGCGCGATAACGTCAAACGTAAAAAGATTAAAATTCGCCTCGGTTCTCTTTCACGGCCCTCCTCAGCGCCCGCTCCGCCGTTCTCGCCGCGCTTGTGTTCCTCCTTCCCGCCGCCGCGAGGTCTCACCTAGATCACACGGGGTGGACCCCAAGCGATCCCCTGGACTGCCCCGCCCTCTTCCTCTTCCAGTCGCCGCCGACCCCGCCCTCCGCCCCGCAAAATCTCTCCTCCGCGCCTCTCCCGCGTCGCGCGCACCGCAAAAAATAACGGGCCCCCGCAGTAAGAAACGGTTTCATATATAATGTATACGTATATATCTAACCAAAGAGCAGTTAGCATTAATGGATATTTAATCTAATGAATTTTCTGGATCCTCTACACTCTCTTACGCGATTTATGATCTTTCGCCCTCCCCGCCGCCGTCGCCGTATCCCCTCCCTCGCTCTCGCTCTTCCCCCGGACGGACCTCGCTCGGCGGCGCAGCGCGCGGGGGTACCCCAGTTCCTCACCAACTTCACCTCCAACACATACATACACATCACAGGGCCAGCCGCCTCCCCCACCCTCAAAAATTATCTTCCTTTCCTTTTTCCGCCAAGTTGCAGTAGCAGAAGGGGGGAAGGCGAGGGCGCCTTCGCCGACCTCAAGCCCCGGTGGCGGAGGACGGAGAGAGGTCTCTTTTTACGGAGCGGAACCGAAGGGGCGGGTGGGCGGGCGGGCAGGCCGGCGCCCTCATGCTAAATATCATTTACATAATCTACATTAAATATAGAAGCCATTACACGCGGGAGACACGCGCGCCCGCGCGGCGGCTGCACCGCCGCCTCTCGATCCGCGCCTCAAAGCAGCCTCGGAGCCCGGAGCAGGTGCCGCGGGGCGCTGGTGGCGGTTCGTCTCTCGGTCTCATTAACGGGTGAATGTCAGCAGCTCTGCGGAACCCGTCATATACTAGGTTTCTTAATGTAGTTTTAAGAATGGGCTACTTTTTCTTTGTAGTTTGTAAACATCCACGGAGTTGCAAATGCGAATTCGGGCACTAGGGATGGCTTATGATTTATTTCAAGCTATTTTTAATTCCTTTCTTAGATGATGAATATCTTGTCATTTAATATAATATCATTCAGCGCCAGAGCATATGTCACAAATGATTAAAAAATCAGGTTAATGTTTAGCCAAAACCTTCTCTTAATTGTTTTAAATATTCAATAGCTAAGCGTAATATTTTAAAATATTATGATTTTATGTTCCTTAATCATACACCCATACGTTCATCGGCAGCTGCAATAATGTAGTAGCCTCTATTTGGCGTATTAAAATATTTTCTTGCTAATACTTGCTCCTGACCGAGATTGACGATGTAAGTTAATGAAGGAGTCGTTCTTGTGTGTGTGTGTGTGTGTGTGTGTGTGCGTGCGTGCGTGTGTGTCTAAGACATATTTGAAGTCGCTGCTTGCGCGGCGTATGGATGGAGCAAAGTGTGTTGGTCCGCTGAGAGAGGGGCCTGTCTGCCCAACGGAGGCGGCCGCGCGCGCGCTTGATGCCTGGCGCTCCGACCGCCCCCTGGGAATTTATGACCGATCTCTGCCGAAGTCGAAGACTTTTTCTCTCAGATCCATTATTTTTGCTTGACCTCTTTTTTTTCCTCTGCATCCAGCGGCGGGAGCCGGTCTATAATTTACGATTGTCTCCCATCTGGAAATGCTGACATAATTCAATAAATTTCCATTACTGAAGTTTTTAGATGTTTGTCGGGAGCAGTGAAACATCTCATTTTGTAACCGTAATTAAGATGTACTTTTAATCTCTCGTGACCTTTTAGTTAGAAGTTGGAAAGAAAAACAATTAGGGACCATTAATATATTTTAAAAATCTTTTTATTATTTTCAGGGAAAATCCATGTAAGAACCTTTTATCATCCCGTTCTAAAATGCGACTTTATGTATGCATACCTTTTTTGTGCCAGCTTGGGAAGTTAAAAGGAAACATTTTTGTACTACATCAACTAAAAATAATTCATAATTTAAAACCTTTCCTCAGTTTCACTGCCATCATAGAAAATTTTCGAAAGTAAGCCAAGCGAATGATTTAGAACATTTTCTGCGCCCGAGGCGGCGAGGGGGCGGGGCGGGGCGGGGCGGCTGTGCTTTCCCCTTCTTCCTTTGGCCACGCGTGGAACGGAGCGCGGGTGAACCCTTGGAAGTAATAATGATGGGGCAAGGTTGGGAGGATGATGATAATAATAATAATTTTATGCAGCACGAAGCCGCCCAGGAACGAGCAGAAGCCTTGCAGTGAGTTTGCTCTGCTGAGGTTTTTCCGTCACCTTAATCTCTTACACTTGTATGATCACAAACGGCAGTGGTGGTGGTGGTCGCGAGAGGGCGCGGGGAAGAAGGAGGAGGAGGAGGAGGAGTGGAAGGGGGCGGCGAAGGCGGTGAGGACGCGAAAGAAGGAAGGGGCGGGAGGAAGCCCACATAAAAATTACGGGCGAACGCGGACCGCCGCCGCCCGCCCGCCCGCCCGCGCGCCCGGCCGAAAAGTCGAGGGGAAGTCGTATTTAAAAGGCGGTGGGCGGGCGGGTGGCGGGCGCGCTGGCCTCTCCGGGCGGGGAGCAGCCGGCGGGTAGCGAATCGCCCACCACCTGGCCTGCGCGCGGCGGAGGCGCGTGATGAATTGCGACGCGAACGAGTGCGGGTAGTCTGTCACAAATACATCGAGTGCAGCCATTTTTGAGTCATTGTTTGCTTCAGGTTTTGTATTTTGAGGATTTTTGTCCTGATAATATGTAGGTCATATACATATAGTATAGAATTGAAAAGAAATACATAAATAAGAAAGATGGTATTTCATTGCCGTGTACACATACATACAATCCATCTTTTGAGGTTTGTACGCATTAGTATCAAATACGTCAATAAGATATGAAATACCTTCCACAATACGCGTTATATTATATCAATAGTGTTTGAACTTTTCAAATTGGATATTGAAAATATATTAAGAGTTAAAATTCACTAATGGGCAAAGAGGTCATATAAATTGAATGCATAGAGAAATAGATTGCTAACAAAATAGTCAGCAGATTTATAGGTTTCTTCTCGGACAAGGCAATGTACGACATTGCCCCTGCTTTTTCAAGCACTAGGCAACCTGCTATATCGGAGTGTGCTACGGAACAGTGTCTACTCGTATTTCAAATACCTGTAGCAGCTGAGTTGAACTTTGGTGGAAAAAATTGTTGCACATAATGCGTAGATTCTCAGAAAGTACAATATTTATAAATATTGTAGTTCGTGACAGAAATGTTCAGTTCATGATCTTCAGGAAGGACTATGAAGTGGCGTAGTGAAGACAGTAGAAACTGTTTTTCATTTTCTAATATCGTTTGTTTTATTGTCTCTTCTTTTGTTTACTGTATACTACGATATCTTCACCTCCGTGAATCTAAACCTCACCCCTGTGCGCAAATGGGGCTCACTGCCTACAGCTGTCTCAACGTTCATTTGTCAACGTTGCATCTCCCCACATTCCGAGCTCCGAGCATCACCCAGGCGTCCCACTCCCAACACCCCGTGTGTCATCTAAGCCATGACCCAGAGGTCCTGCTCGCGCCACCGACTCCACCGCCTCGGTCGCCACCATCTCAGCCACCACCAATATCAGCTCTCACCATCACCTAAGCTGTCCCCATCGCGACGGCCACATCGATTGCTCAGGAAAACAACTGTCGCCATTGTAGTGTCTCTGGTCGGGAGGTCCTAGGGTTCGAGTCCTGACGATGAAGGGTTTTCGACAATAGATACGTATGTGGAATTCAGCCACTGGAGGAGAAATGTAGCGGCTGCCTGCTCTAATCGATAGTTTACCGTTGTCTGTCCAATCACTACTAGGTGAATGCCGGAGCAGTACCTCAACAAACGGGCTGTGGACCGCGAGTGACCTATTCTTACTCGTCCTTGTCCCCTCCCCTCCTCCTCCCTTACACTCACACTCTTGTATTTGTATGCACTGCACTACCACTCATGTCAGGAGAACTGACGGGAACTCGAGCTTGTCCTGAGGCGGTGCTCGCTGGCGGAGATACCTAGAGGTGATAAACTCGAACAAGTCGACGCGTCGGTTGGCGACGGACAGGGGGAACCCCGTCACATGTCTCATCACATCACATATATAACATGAACTACTCTAAAGAGACCAATGACCTTTGGTGGTGTGCTACTAGTACGGTCCACACAGTCATCACCACCGCTCCAGCTTCCATCTCCTAGCGCCAAGGCCGCCTCAGCCCCGAGATCCGCGCCGCCTTCTCCCGCCCCCGTTAATTGTGTCTGCGGCGGCGGCGGCGGGCAGCGGGCAACGCTCGTGTGTGAGGGCTGCGCATGACAATAACTCGGGGAAGGTGTAAGGCGGGGGCGGGGGCGGGAGCGCGCGCGTAATTGCCGGAGCGCGGGTGAGCCCCGCAGGGTGCGTCGCCGTCAGCCCCAGGCGCCGAGGCCCCCGCGCGGCTGAAAAACAAGAGGGCTGAAGGAAGCGGGAGATAACGCAGCAGCGCGTGCTTTGCATGTCTAAACGCGCGCCTTATCGCCCACCGCCATCTTGGGATCGGGTTCGGCCGCCATCGACGCCGCTTGACGGCGCGCCAGGCACTAGGCGTCGCCATGGGGGTGCGGGGTTGGCGCTACGCAAAATATGCTAGGATTTGTGGCATAGTGGGAATTAGGAATTGAGATACATTTCAAGAATGCTCGGTTAAACACTTCGAAGGTCACCATTAGGCTATTTTGATGTACTTATTGCATTTAATTGGTAGATTCATGTAAATTACAATTGGATGTAACCAGTGGAACTGTAACAGGAACAAGAAGAAGTGAAAAAAATGTAAAAATGCACTAACTCTACCGTTAACAAGTTTAATAATAAATAAGAAGCGGAAGAACAACTAGTGATCTAGTGGCAAGTTGATAAAATAAAATTAATTAACGAGTGACTTAGATAATCTTAACCCGAAGAGGCTGCTTGCGCAATTTAATCGCCGGACCGCACTTAAAGACCTTCGAAATTACCTTATTCATTACTAACCTTTACGACGCTACACTATTCTTCACCACACTATATTATTCTAAGCACTTCATTATATTATTCAATATTCGTAATGAAGATAAACTCTAATGTTAACTTGGATTAACCTAAATATTACGTAAATTGGAGAGCTTGAAAAAAATTGCAATTAAAATTATTTCCTTCACAAGAGGTAGGTTAGAGGACCACACACAGTATACTTCTTCATGTAAACTACACGATTAGTGATCGCACAAATCTGATATTATCGGATCACATGATAATGTATTATAGAGAAAATGTATGCTTATTCAGACTAAATAAAATACTGGTGTGTACATTAACGTAACAAAACTGATTGTATGATGTAGAGTGCTTTGCAATGTAAAACAGTTCTGTTGAAAGGAAAAAAAATTCAAGGGTTCAATATTTCTCTAGTTGCATTCAACATCTCTCTAGTTGCATTCTTCATTCAACATCAATTTTCCGGCCGATGGAATTTTGTTTTACTAGATGAATCGTAGTAAATTAATGTAATATATATTAAAATACTCCTGCTCTTGAGGTTTTCTATTCACTCTGATGTTGTGACTGCTTGTTCTACCTAACCGCGGGTGCTGTTTGGCGAATATGTCTTCGTGACTGCCACTTGAATACGTAAATAGTAATTGGTGTTATATTAGTGACATTTGACTTTTGCTACTGTTATTATTACTGACACTGTGTATGATTATTATTGTGTTTCAAATGTTAGATATTAATGCTTATCTTGGTGAACCTTTCATGCAATAAGTGTATTTCTCTGTGGATTGTTTCCTGCATACGTACTCGTTCTATATACTCCTCACTCCTCATTTCTCGATGCTCATATTGCTACTGCAACTTCTGCCATCATTATTTCTTCTCCTTAGGGACCTTTTGTGTTGTAAAACAGCACCCTCGGGTCGTCGCGCGGCTCCTCCAGATATTCCCTCGCAACCGCATCTGCGGTCCCGCCCGGGCCCTCCCAGCCCGTGCGCGTCGCCGCTATCTTTAATCTGCGCTCCCCGCGTCTCGTCCTCTCCTCGCGGTCCGAAGAACCGGCGCGGCCGCCGAACCGCGAGGCGCCAGGAAAAAAAATCCGCCCCCGCCCCCCCGCTCAACCACCGGACGCGCCCCGCCCCGCTCCTCGCACCCCTCTTCTTTTCTCTACCGCCGCGCCGCGCCGCTCCGCTCCTCGGCCAAAATCGTAAATTATACAATACCAGCAGATTACTTAAATTGGTTATTTGTATCCATGGCAACCCAATAGAAGAAGCTCCGTGGGTAGCGCGCGGCAACCGGCAGCGTGCGTCGAGGGGCGGCCGGCCGGCCGGCGTAAGAGGGAGAATTTTTAGCGGCGGCGGCGGCGTCGACTAAGAGAAATGAGTTAGGGGAGCCCCGCGTCCACGCCCGCCGAGATTTGTTTAATTGAAGCCGCCGTCCGTCGGTTCTCGCGAGGCTCCGTGTATTGATATGTGTACACACACGTGCGGAGGAGTAGAGCGCGGCGTCGCCATTGTGATCGTGTAACATGGCGGTCACGGTGGTCGATGTTGATCTCGCACGTTTGTTTCCAGTTGCCATCTGAATTAATAGTTGATTTTTGTTTGTGGACGTCGCTAGAGGTAGGTGTCGATGGTCAGAACAGTTAGGAATTTTGCAGGAATTAACCATGTGTCTTCAGATAATAGGAATGGTGTCACTAAAAGCAAATTATTTCCGATATTTGAAATGTAAATTACATAAAGGCGAAATTCTGGGAAGTTTGTTTCAAAAAATCTTTCATGCAGTGTAACATTTTTCAAATACAGTGAGATATCGTTCTTTACTTTTTTGGAAATCAAGTATGCAATAATTATTTTTCATAGAATTTTTCTTTTCACGATTTCCTGATCTCACCATCCAGACGAATAGCAAAATAATATATACTGCCTGTTCGGAGACACTGCGATTTTCCTTCGCCACTTTTTCTCTGGGGCACTTGTTAGCTCACCGTTACTTCTTGTCTTCTCCAGATCTGGCGATTTATGTGTCTTTCCAATGATTTTTTGTGTCTTTCCATATTTCTTCGTATTGCTCACGAAGTCAAGTGTCTAGGGATTTTCCGCCCTGTAGTGGGAAAGTGTGTTGCCGACAGACAGTCACCGCAGTAGAAACGGGAAATGCTAGGACTCCGCAACTTACCATGCAAATGCACTATCGTCACAACTTTGCGCTATAATAAACCGACGTAAATCGGGTCAGAGGGAATCTGATCTCAGACAAACGACTGATTTTGAATTAGTAATAGAACAATGTGAAAAATCTTTGATATTTGATTCACAAACTAACCCAAACAAATTAGATCTTAATATACAGTGCAGGATGAATTTCAAGAAAGCATTCTGTTCAAATTTCCAGAGTAAGGAAAGACTAAGAAAACAAAAGACATATGTACTGTAGTTGAATGAAGAGTTTATTTCCGAAATGAAGTACCTCCATAAAACACAATTATTCAGGAAGATGAAAGTATTCACATTCAGCCTTACAGTTCAAGTTAGGAGAACTGTTTAACACGTGAGAATCGCAATGTTTTAACACAATATTGGGAGATGACGGAGAATCATCTTAAGAATATATCGATACGTAAAATAAACGTGAATGAAGATACGTCACGCTGGATAAAAGGATTTCAAATATGTTCATTTTCAGCATCACTGCTTTGCATGAAGGACTTATCCGTTTTGAAAACTCGTAAGCCTACAAAATGTCGAATTGCTGAACGTTTTGAGTATGCGTTTAGAGATATCTGTATGTACTGACATATCAGTTGTCTTGGGCAGAACCGAATTTTCCAAGGGCACCTTTGGGCAGCCCGTAGCACCGCTAAAACACGACAGGCCACATCCCCGCTGTGCGACTTGCGCCGCCTCCTGCGTGAAATTAGTTGCCGTGCCATCGACTGACCGTCGCGCGGCGCGACAGCGGAGTCTCCGGGCGGGGACACGCGGACCAAGACGCGTCCCCTCCATCACAGCTCCTGCGCGCCCCTCCCACCCTCCCTGCCGCCGCCCTCCCCCTCCGTGGGCGCGGGCGAGCACTCGGCCGGCAAAGAGCGCCCATCCCGATTTTTATATAACGTCAGGGATTTTTGAAGCCAGGGGATAAAGAGCGGCGAGCTCGCAGCGAGGGGATTATAACGGCCCCCTTCGCATGATTTTTTATCCGCACGCTGTCTTGTTCGTTCGCTGGCTCTCTTTCTGTTTGTTTTTTCAGACGCGCGACTGCCGCTGTGTGATTTCTGCGCCCGGCGCAAAAGGAAAAGGGTTGGCGCCGGGTTTAAACGGTGGAAGGCGGAAGGGACGCGGCTCGGGGTGGAGGAGGAGGGAGGGGGAAAGGGAAGAGAGAGGAAGAAAAAAAGGGGGAGGAAGAATGGGGTTTTGGTGTCCGTCGTTAGCCCAGTAAAAACGACCAAGCATCCATTCATTGCTGTATTAGCATGGCCCTCCCCGACGCGACGCAAAAGGTCTAAATCTTCCTCTCGCGAGGAGGAGAATTGATTTCGTGTTTCGGGAATCGGGGTGCAGTAAACGTTTGATGAGGTACCGTCCTCTCACCACCGCCAACCCCCCCTCTCTCTCTCTCTCTCTCTCTCTCTCTCTCCGCGCCCCCGACCGCGCGCTCTCACATCGTATCTCGCCGAAACGAGGGAGATGGTCAGAGCAGACTCTAGATGCCCACCCGTTGATAAAACCCTGGAGAGGAAAGTCTCATAAATTGAAGATACCAAAAAATACAGGGACCGAGAGAGAGCTCGGGGAATAAAGGAAAATTAAGGGGTGGCGGCGGCGGCGGTCGCGCCCCCCGTGCGGCAGGGGCGGGGCGTGGTGGGGCGGAGGAGAAGTCCCTTGCCTCGCTCTGCCCGCCCCCGCCCCCGCCCCCGCCCCTGCTTTCGCGATCCGCCGTGACGAGCGATGTCCGTCGTCTACGTCGCTCCACCCCCTTCCTCGCCTAGTAAGCTCGCCTCCGCGATCCACCTTCCCTTTTCCTCAACTGCATTTGTCTTGTCTTCGAGTTCGCGGAAAAAGTTTCTGAATCTGATGCTGCCATTTCTTTTGCGGTATCTCGGGTTTAATCTGCACAATTTCACCAACCTATTACGTTTCTTTTGGCGTGATTCTAATGATCAATCTCTTCGATTATTTGATTAATATCAACGCTAATAAGATCTGCTGATGTCATATTAATCGAATGAACAATAAATTTCTCTGGTCAAAAACAGACGACAAATCTTAGTTGCATGGGAGTTGAAATGCTTTATCTTGAGCAAACACGTCGGAATACCGTAAATTTGAATCAGTTCCGTTGTCTATTATTTCAGTAACGCTTCAGTGTCACTTTTGAAATGACTATGAACGTTGTATAAGCGTAAATTTAGAGACTTACACGCCTCGCAGTCATTTTTAGGCTTTTTTTTTTCTTCACTCGTGGGGGGATGCAGTCTTGAACAGCATCGTCATATGTGGGTTAGTGTAAAAGGCGCCCCGACCCCATTCGGAAGATGTTTTCCTTCCCCTTTTCCCTGAGGGCGAAGGCGCCGCGCCAGCAGGAGCCCCTCGCCCTCGCTCTTAGGGCCCGCTAACGGCGGCGCCAGGAAAGCCCTGCGTGGACCAAGCTCAGCTGTGCAGTGGATTGCGTTGCGCCGAGGAAAGGAGGCGAACGTCTCGAAAATTGATGTGAACTTTCCAAGCTCCGCGAGTTCATTTCTGTGGTTTATAATTTCATTGATCACTTTCGTTTCACTGTTCTTTTATGATATAACTAGGCAATTGTTTCTTAATTTTATTGTTTGATTCTATGGGGAATAACTTAATACCGTATTTGTATTCGGCGAATGCCGATTTTTTTCTGATTGTTCTAACCACCCCTACTCCCATTAACCGACAATATTTGTGTACATTGTGGTTCACCCTGAGACCGTGGTTTTGTTGCACTACATCATTACTGTCATGATCTTGCCACTATTTTTTAAAAATACCAATTGATCTGTATAATGGAAGTTGACGCTTTATTTATTTGTCAAAATACCGTAAAACCTTTTAGTGAACTTTGAGATTGTGACATTGCCCTAGTGAGTGTATACCGCTGCTAAAACGATCAGTGGAAATTAATCAATAAGTAATGTACAAGCGAAGGTATACCATCACTGTCGCCTGGCAATGGATATGTAACGGAATTCTTAATGTTGCTGTTTGCGATTACGAAATTCAAACGTTATGTGCATTTGAAATTAGAGTTGTATGTTTTTATTTAAAAAAGTTTATAACTAACGCATTTTTTACACAAAGTGATCCGCGACGCGATAACGCGTTCGCTCGCCTTTCGGCGCTCACTCGCGCGGCGTGGCTCGGCTCCTCGCCTTGTTTTATAAAACATCCCTCGTCATAACAATGTAATTTACTTAAAGATAATAGTAATATAAAGGTGAGACCCCCACATCCCTGCCATTTCCCACTCTACAATAGATCTACACTTCAATAAGATAATAATGAATTTGTGTTATTATTAATGCAGTACCTTTGTTCACATCTCGAGGTGGTGAAGGAATGCTGTCGTAGAAATTGTGCTCTATCTGTAGTGAGCGTGTTCAGTTTCGTAAAATTGCGATGAATAAATCCACTATAACGGAAAGAGTCAGTGATGGTGTACCATACTATAGCCAACGAAGACGAACCATTACCATGGAAGATGTGCTTTCACTGAAATATCCACTTTCATTGTGATGCGTATGTACCCCGAAAATTGGTCCTCGTCGTTGTGTAAATCACGTAACAAGGTGCGAGAGCGCACTGGCTGACGTGAATTGTTGTCCTGCTTGCAGATGCCGCACCCTGGACGAGCGCTTCTTCGTGTGCAACCCCTACGTGGGGGTGATGCGCGCCCGCTGGCACCCGGGCTCCGAGACCGACTCCACGCTCGTCGTGCTCACCTCGGAAAACACCTTGCGGTGAGTGTTCGCTTTGCCATTCTTATGGCGGGACAAATGCGCCATACATGCAGATAAGTAATAACGGATTAGAAATTAAAAGCAAAGGCAGGACATCATATCTGTTGTTTAATAAAAGACCCTTTTCTGGCGGCGCTGTTGATAATTATCAGATATAAGGATTGGGACAAAATGAATTAAAACAGGTGTAGTGAATCAAATGATTAAAACCTTATCCTGAGGGTAAAGAATGTTCCAAAAAATGTGTTACAAAAACTCTTCAAACTATGAGTACGCATGCATTGATCAACACATTCATAATTACTTAAAATTCATCATGTGAGCAATAAACTTAAAGAAGTTTCGTCTACAGTAATTTTAATGTATCAATTTAGGTATGTTTTAATTAAGTACAATGAGTAGGCTCAGATGGCGTAGATGAGATGCAAAGTAGAGGGTTCGGACATCACCTGCAGCTGCGTTGTTCAATTTAAATGACGTGGAAGGAAAGGGCAAAACACTGCGTATGATATCGCCTCATGTATTAATTATGCGCTTTGCTGTAAGTTGTACTAAGTGGAAGGTGTGCGCAGGGTGTACGAGACGCTGGGCGGCGCGGTGAGCCTGCAGCGCGTGTGGGCGCTGGGGCCCATGCCCCACGGCTCCCTCAGCTCGGCGCCACGCGTGCCCTTCCTGGTGGGGCTGGGCGACACCGCCGTCGACTTCGACTTCACGCCCGCCGAGCTGGTGCCGCTCACGCCGCAGGTACTGCTCCTCGCTCCGCAACCACTGCACAGCGATGACTTTTTTGTTTTTTATTTATTTTACAAAATCTCAGTGGGACCAGACTAGTGGAGAGGTGGCTCGGGGCAACAACTTGTCACTAGAAGAAGTGTCTAACCGGGAGAGGGGTTCGGGTCCTGTCGGTGACAGATTTTCAATACCAGCTAGAAAGCTAGGTCGAATTCTGCCGCCGTCTGGAGGAGAGTTCTAGCGGCCGGGTGCTTGGAACGATAGTTTTCCTGGGTAGGCGATCTTCCAAGCTTCATCCTTGACATCTCATTTTTTAAACACACGCATTTTTGCTCTTGTATATCCTACATTACCACACATGTGAAGTGACCAGTCGAGATCTTAGAGCTTCTCCCAGCTGGCATGGTGCCCCGTTGGGGAGATATCGGGAGGGGGAAACCCCGCAAGCAGACGTGTAGGACGGCGGCGGATCTCACATTCCAGCCGGGCAGAAACACCGCAACTTCCCAGAAACAAAATAATCCGTCATTCAATTCCAAAATATTGCAAGATTAATTTGAATTATTTTATATATGTCTTCTAATTTGCAAATGCACAAACGAAATCCTTGTCGTTCTCAGATACTTCAAGAGTGATTGCAAGAAAATGTCACTTATACTATTCGGTTGTACTGTTACATTTATTGCCACATACTTAATTAGGCCTATGTCAGTGAAATGACTTTATTCTGAAAACCGTTGCTTCGCTGTCATGAATAAAATGTAAATTATAGTTGACGCATTCCTCGCGAATGCCAGCCGTCCGCACGTGTCGTGAGGGAATCCGTAAACAATGGGGCGAGCGTCGCGGGCGCGGGCGCGAGGCGCGTGCCACGCCGACGGGGATTCCCCCAATTAGAGGTCGCGGCGCGCGCCCTCCACCTGCCAATCAAGCGGCGAACAATCCCTCCTCCCTGCACGCCCCCCGACGAGAGCGCGTGAAAGGCCAGGGGAACGGGCAGCGTCAATGCGTTCGCGTTTGCTCACTTGGGGCTGGCAACACCTCCGCCCGCCTCCGCCTCTCTCTGCCCCCGCTCACAGCTGCCGCTCCTGCGGGCGCTCGTCACTCGCCAGAGTCCCAGGTAATGTGGACCGACATTACCTCTGCTACGAAAAAGAAACTCGGATAACAATATGTCATTATTGTACCCATTTTGTAATCTTTCCTTCTCCATTTCCAATCAGCGGCAGTTACTTTAACAACCTCTGAATCAGTAGCCACCTTTCGAGCCGATTCCCCTTTTTTCAACCGCTTTATCGCGCTCAGTTTTGATTCAAGAGAAACCACGACTGGTTCGCGTTAGTCCCTCGTAGTGCAGGAGCAGAGATGCAACTAAAATTAAGAATGACGATAGCAAACGACACACACTTCACGACAACGAACATGCAATGACAAGTGACAAGCCGATTCGATTATTATCGAAATCGGGAAGTCGCGTTGTTCCTAGAATCAGTGACAGACCATCATCGTCCAGTGCAGAGACCGGCTCGCTTCTACTGCAGCTTGTAGGTCCCATTTTAATGGATTACTCTCTTGTTGCTTTTTCTGATGACTGACTGAGTTAATCGGGTCTCGGATAATCGCCATTTCAATATTATCTTTCTCTGTCTCCACTCTGTCGCCCACTGCCTTCTATCCCTTACCCGCCTCTTCGCCCTCTATTCCACCTATCACTACGATTCCTCTCCGCCCTGTCTGTCTCCTCTGTTCTCGACTCCCTCCACCCTCCTCAATAAATGCTTGGCCTGAGAAAATCCTGTACTTTCGACATCGATGATTGACACTCTTTTTTTTACATGTTCTGCCAAACATGTTAATTTGGGGAAGGATAATGACACTTATAGAATTTTTAACTAGATAATTATTTACGTCTTCATATATTTGGGGCTGTGACAGGTTAGTTTGGAAGAAAACCGTCTTGTGGTTCTTACATAGTTGAATTGCTTACAAATAAACTTAAATAAATTAAGCTCTGTTGCCTTGCTTTTCTAATCTCAAGATGGAAGAGTTGCGTTGTTGTCAGTTTGTACAATCACATTTTTCCCCTTTAGATGTATAGTTTTTTCAGGACCCCTCACTCGTGGACACGCGCACTATTTTAAATGACGCCTTTTCCCCTATGTCACTGAGGACGCGGTAATTGAAAGTCAATGTCCTAACTAACTTTACTTCTTGTCTAATCATATGACGTAACTTTAGGTCTTGTGGAGAGCAAACCTTTTGGTAAAACTTGAACTAGGGAAAAAATGCGAAAATAGTCAAAGGAATGAAGGTATACTTCGTGAATTGCAATTCAGATTGTGGAATTCAGAATAAAGTTGGAATGAAAAACAACTAGTATGTCGCCTTCCGAAACCCTCGCTCCACATGGGCGGGTCTACTCAAATGTGCCGATCTCCCTTCAACGCGTGTCCGCAAAAGTGTTCGCCGTTCCAGCGTCGCCGATGGGCCGGATCATCACCGGCTCCCACGCCTTTTTCTCACGCCCCCCCTTAAACCCGCAACGCCCAGCGCCCGGCCCCAGCGGCCGCGATGCGGTTGTGTTTTTAACGGGGCGGATCGCGCACGCGGCCGCTGCGCGCGCCTGGACGCGTTCGCGCGTTTTTTTCCCGCGCTCTCCCCCTCCCCTCCCCCGCCGCGCCACGCCCCGCTCGGCCGCCGTCGCTCCCTTTTAATGGGGTACGAATTAAATGTTCGATTGAGTTTTGCCGTAATAGCCGACGGCTTCCACCGCCGCTCGCCGCATTGGAGAGAGAGGACAGGACAGGACGGGACGGGTCGGGGTCGGGGGTAGGGCGAGGCGGGGCGGAGAGGTGGACGTGTGTTTAACGGGTTCCGTTGTACTATAAACACAAGGTAGGTTAGTCAAATATCCACACCGGCACTCACGCCGCCCCCCTCTGTTCCCCACCCCATGTGCGGTCACCAAAACCATTTGATTACAGCCCCTGCCTCCGCACGCCCACACGCCCCTCCGCCCGCCCCGCCCCGCCCCTCCCCGCCACGTCATGCCCCACCACGCCCTCGCGCTTCTCTCATTACGCCCGGCGCGGCTTGGTCACTTGTTATTGATGGTCGGAATAGGTTTCACATTTAACGGTTCGAAATAAAAATTAAACGCTCGCCGCAAAAAAAAGGGGGAGCGAGCGACCCGCTTTGTGTGTACCGGTCTTCAATTTTATTTTTTTTTATTTCTTTTCTTTCTTGCTCCACGCCCTCGCGCGCGAGTATGACAGCCGCCGAATGTTTGTCTTCGGTTTTATATAGAGATCAGCGTGTTTACTTTCCTTCTCAAAGCCCAACGGTGGTCGTTGCGACCCCCGCGCTTACCCGCGGCTCGCGAGGTGCGATAGCGGCCGGTGACGGCGCCGCCCCGCCAAAAAAATCAAAAGGTGGTGGTCGTTTTTTTTGGAATTCCCTTTCCGCGTTCGTTTGTATTTGATCCCGCGTTCTCGCGCCCTTTCCCCGCCCCGCCCCACCCCATCCATCCCCACACACACCCCCCACACACACACACTCACACACCCATCCACACCCTCCACCCAACCCCACATCTCTCCGAGCTACCTCCCTTCAACCATCCACTCTTTGCCCCGTCCCTCCCTCTCTGGTCGCTGTGCTTACGCTACCGTGCCCTGCCTCTTCACCTCAGTCTCCTCCTCTCGCGCCGAAGAGGTGTGGGTAACTTTTGAACACAACTCAGTAATATGCAGAAATTGTTCTCTTCGCGCCTTGGCCATCACCCTTCAATGTCACCTCGTTAGTTGTATCTTTCATCTCCCTTTTCTTCCTTCCTCCCTTCTCCCCTATTT
Source organism: Teleogryllus occipitalis (assembly GCA_011170035.1). Classification (NCBI taxonomy): domain Eukaryota; kingdom Metazoa; phylum Arthropoda; class Insecta; order Orthoptera; family Gryllidae; genus Teleogryllus; species Teleogryllus occipitalis. The sequence continues at coordinate 207,209 of BLKR01000778.1, read as the reverse complement.
CATCTCCCCTCTTTCTCAATATTAGTATTTTTTTCATTCTTTATTCCTTCATCCTTCTCCTCGACGCACCTTTTCTCCTTCTCCTCCTCCTCTCCTTTTCCCCTTTCTGATCTAATCTTCTTCTTTCTCCTCTCCCGTGTCAAACCTCCCCGTGTCTCCTCAACCTCCTTTCTTCTATTTTCCTCCTTCCTCCTCAAACTCTCATTTTCCTTCTTTAAAACATCATCTTATCCCGCTCTCTTTCGCTGTCGCTTTGTCCTCCTCGTATTCCTCTTCAGCCAGCGTCATTTGCTATTTCTCCTAACCACACCCTCGTCCATCTCCGCCGCACAGGCGGCAATGCCTACCGCCGCCCACCTTGTCCTCCTGCGCCCTCATCACCCTCTCTGAATCCGTCCTCTCCTGCCCCCCCCCCGCCCCCTGCGGGCGGCGGCGTGGCGCGCGCGGGCCTCCCTGATGGAATTGGTCCGGCGGCGGCGTTAATCGTTCTTTTGTTCCGGCGATCGAGAGCGGTAATCTGATCGAAATTGAAATTACGGGGCGAGCGGGCTGGCGAAGAACAAGGGCGGTGGCGGCGGGGGCCTTGTTTATTTTCGAGAGGAATAATAGCGGCCAACCAGGTGTTCGATTAGTGGCCCCCAGGCGCTGCCGCCCGCGGCCTCGCGCGGACGGAAGGCGATAAAATAAATAAAATGCCACTAACAAAACCCGGACGCGGTGCCCGAAATTATCCGCGAATTAAAGAGGGCGCGCGGGGGACAAAGGAACGGAAGAGGCGCCGGCGGACGCTGCTGCCGCCCGGCCATCGGTCGCGCCCTGCGATGGGAAGGGTTGGTTCACCTGATTTCCTCGGGGCACATCGGAAAAAGATCGCTTCGCGCGATGTTTGCTTTCGTTTTAGAACGCGCTCACGAAATTAACAGAGGCCTCCAGGCGCCGCGTTTAAGGAAGATACTTGTGAATTGTATGTTTTATTCATGTTAACTAGTTGTCTTTTCTCGATAAATGTAATTTACGTGAAATCAGTTGCATTTGAAATTCAGTTTCAAGAGCATTCTTGCGGCATATGCTAAATATAGTACATTCGAGAAAAAAATGTGAGGGTTGAATTGTAATTCATAATTCATTTCAGTTAAAATCGAAACAAATTTTGCTGTCTACAAATCTCTTTCGCTCACTTATACTCTACCACATATTCCCGGATGTATCCCGTTTCGCAAAGGGAGCAACGTTTCAGTGGTTATCATTGGGCTAAACAATTGTTGGACACAACTACTAAATAGGCAAAGGAGTAGTCTCAGTCTAACAAATACTTTATTCTATTTTAGTAAAAGTTCGACATTCTTCAAAATAAAACAAGGAACTTCGAAACTGAAGTGTAGAAAAGATTCAAGTGCTGAAACGAAATTGTAAATGTTCCCTGATATAATGAGAGGGAGAAACAGTCCGAGTTTCTTGAGAAAACGTACTCGCTTTAGAACTAGTGATGCTATCAACTGGCACAGACTTTCTCGTACTAGTTAGTTTTCTAAGCTCTTTAGTCTTGACTAACTTTTTTGCTTTGCCTCGCCCTCTTCCAGATGCCCTCTATTACCTTCTAAATGACAATTTTTCACATTTTCTCAATTTTTCGGTCCCATAATGGTAGAACTGAAATACAACATTAAGGATATTTTAAATGAGTAAAACCTAGTCCTGTATACAAATTTTCGTTCAAATATGTGTAGCCGAGTTTGAGAAAATGTCATTGGACCGTTTCAGAAAATGGTCAATATTGAATTTTTTATCTGAATATTGAATATTATATATATTTTTTATGTATATATATTGAATAGTTTATATTTCGTGAATGAAGTTACTGCTTTTTGCTCGATCTCGATTCTACAAAAAACAATAGCTTCAGGCTCTTAATATAAAAATAACTAGTATCTTTTGAAATCACAAAAGACCACATGAAAGTGAGATTGATGACATGTTTTTCAGTGCATTTATCATTATCCGTACAAAAAAATATAGAAAAAATATGGAGCCGTTTTTTAGCAAATTTTGTTTTGAATATTGCCCATATTTCACTGAAAATTACGTGAAAACTCCTAAAATGTTCGAAATATGTACACGACATTAATTAAAGAACTGCTTGTGGAGGCCAAATTTCATTTGAAGAAAAAAAATCCTAACAATGTTGTAGAAAGACATCAAAAAAAATTCAAACCTTTCTAATTTTCGAAAATTCAGAGTTAACAATGAAAATCGGACCTACGCTATCTTTATACATGTATATTGTAAAAATAGTGAGTATACGTTCTATTTTTACAATATATTTTATAGCAGAATATGAAGCCATTTTTGAGAAAATTTTGAAAATGCCAAAGGGTTTCGTGTAAAATACCCCTAAAATTTAAAGAATATGTTTCAAAAGCGCAGAGCTTCGAGGCGGAACAGATCGCCCAGGAATATTCATTTTAAAAAAAACTACGAGTATAGGTGTTTTTAAGGCAGGAAGTAAAAACACTTTTTTCCTATAAGGGATCCCCGATGCGAAATCGAACCGTTGAAATCTCGAAGTCGATTTTTGGAAGCATTGCGTAACTTTCTTTTCCACTACGTATATATTCTTGCGTATACGAGAAAGTAAAATGAATTTCAATGCGCATAGGCATGCCTAAATGTTTCCTTGCCAGTTGAGGTGGCGAATACTTTACAAAATGTGGTCCTCTTCCAACTAAATTTACATACTACAATATTCTCACTTCATACTAATATCTTAATTATTCTTAAGTGACGTATTTTTCTCTCTCTTCTCCTTTTAGAAGTGCTTGAAACGTGTTGCAAAATTAGAAACCACTGCTCTAGTACCTACAAACACGGTTTCGAAGACCAACTCAATTCGGCTCGCATTATTTGTTGTCATCAAAGTAACTCTCAATAATTTGAAATAATGAGTATCCTTTCAGGAAATAGCGCTATTTAGTCTAAAATTGTGTGTGGCGTCTCACCTTTAATTTGAAAATTCATGAACGAAACCTCTCTTCAAAAATATGCAAAAAGGGATTACATGAAATTCTCGGCGGTTTATAGACTCTGAAGGAAATAAGCAGTCGGCATTGTAAAACAATCTTCACAACCAATGAATATATCCATGAAATATAATATTTTTAGAAATTGAAACTAACTTCTTTAACAAAAGACTGAACTTGTGATTCGACTGCCGTGCGTGCATCCTTGTCAGTTCAGGAATTTCGATAAATAAAAACCAATAAAATTCGAGAATGTTAGAGCTTTCTTTAATTTCCAGTTTAGCTAGATTCTTCACTACATAAACATACTCGTATAGTTGCAGGAACCGCATTCCTCTTCATCAGAAACTAGTGATGCTAAAACAGCACGTACTTTTTCCCCCGTATTTTCACGCAAAATTACGCGAAAAGTACTCAGATTTTCAAAAAATTGTGCATGACCTTATTTCAAAAACTATCTGTAAGGAACAGATTTAATTAAGGAAAAAATCTTTATCTTTAATATTTTAGTTGTAGGAAGACTCCGAAAAAATTTTGAACTTTTACAATTTTCGAAATATCAGGGTCTTCAACAAAACTGAGACCTGAACCATTCTTTTAAACGTCCTTCACTCTATCCAACAACAAAATTTAATAAAAAACGAGCCTTTTTTTATTTGGAGCCTTTTTTTTATTTGGAAAATGTCCCAGGGGCTTCATGTAAAATACTTCCAAAAATTGAAGTATCGATTTCAAATTCAAGGGGCCGCAACATCAGCCACATCGATTGGAGAATATCGGCTGGACGGTTTAGCCGCCAGCATTGTTCACAGGCGTTTTACCGTCATTCGATTTTTCGGTATCAAGGACTCACAAAACATGAATTCTGGCTACATCATGTGAAAGAGGGTCTTTTTCTAAATTTAGCTCCCTACTCCGAAGGGAGAATATAATTTATTTTTTTTCAAACACTTTTTCAGACCGATAAAACGGACACGTCCTGGGGTGCGAGTGATCAGGACGTCTTGTGTGAAGTACAACAGTGACTTGTTTTCGAAGTCTTTCTTATGAAACTGACACTGTGTGTTCTTCCTTTACATTTTCATTATGTTTGCATTTTTGAAAAATTGGTCTGGCTAATTTTCTGACATTTTGCTAAATCATGTCTCTATTGCCAAGCTCTATAGCAGCTTTACGCGGAACGATTTGCTGAGAGGCGAGTGCCATCTTTTCTTGTGATTGATCTAAGTCTGCTCAAAACTGGCTCATTGGTGATAGACCAAGTGAAGTGTCGTTAGGAAATTATGAACATATGTAATTACATGTAGGTATATATTTTTCTTTTTATTTCAATAGAGTCCGTTCCCTCTTCACGATCTTAAGTTGTCTTTTGCCTCTCAGCCCAATAGAGATGGCGGCCGGAATCTATACAGTCGGTCGACGTCACAGAGTGAGGCGGCTACACTCAATGCTGTCTCAAAAACATTGACTTTCTGGCCAAGAAAACCAACGAAACGAATAATTCAGTCGCAACAAATTTATGGTCGTCAATTTAGCGATCGCAATCCTTAGCTCGCATTGGACTATCAGATGTTTTCTGAACACCGATAGAGAATGTAGACGGCTCTTCTGCGCAGGCGCAGTGACTCGCTCGCATTTTGATGGTCGTCATGTGCACAGATATTTTAGGGGAACTCTACAACTGCAATGCATAGCAGTGTGCCCGCCTTGCAGAGCTCGCCCGCAAACTTTTGACGCAGCTTAGTGCCCTTCAGCGGCTTCGTAGGCCTAGAGCACCTGGCTTGAAACGAAAACTACTTCCTCTGTCTACGTGCCCTCTGGGTTTGAGCACTTTCTCTGACACGCTCTTTGAGTGACAATCAGCAGGCTGGTATTTGATACGTACTACAGGGCAATCCTATATAGCGAATCGTCAGAATGGTAATAAATTTGAAACGTGATAGAACGTTTGTGGACTTGAAGTGTGGACTTTAGTCGAGTTCCTATTCGGCAATGTTACTTTTGAAATCGGCATTTCAGTGAAGGAGGCTGTGATTTTTTTTATTTGCTATTGTAAAATGATTGAATGGCATTCCCTCTGATTTGTTTTGACAATATTATCCTCGGACTCCATGCGCGATTCTTATTCTTAGGATGCTTCAAGGTCAGTAGGTCTACAGGAAAAATGCCTATCTGTATTAAGGTCTAAAGGAAAAAATGTCTATGAAAAATGTGGTCTACAGCTAAATTAAGTCTAATGATTAAACATCCACAGCTAAAATGTCTACCAACAAAAATGAGTACTAACTACAAAGTCAAATCAGCTAAAATGCTAACAGAAATATCTAAGAGGAGAATTTGGCGATGAAACATGAGGTTCGGCAACTCATGTCCTTCGTATCTCTTAATGATGTCGAAGTCTTCAAATATTTGTTCCAAACCATAAGTAACGAAGTGGAACCCATAGCCAACTTTGTTGAAATGACGTACATTAAGGGTGTGCCTAGAAGAGGAAGGCGACACGCAATACCTCCACATTTCCCGCCTGATGGAATGTGCATGACATGGTGTTAAACGGATTTCAGAGAACCATAAATAACATCGAAGGATGTCATAGCAAATTTCAGAAACTTATTGTGACTCACCATGCAAGCGTTTGGTAATTTCTAAACTGTATGAAAAATGTGATCAGAGAGACAACGAGTTCCTTATCTCACAACTTCTAGCGGAGCTCTTAAGATTAAAAAATCTTTTTAAAAACTCGTATCGTGTCAATATAGAGCAAGTTGGAATAATGGTATGAAGGCTATAGACAACAAAATGAAATACTAGCCTACTTGAGAGGATTAAATTATCGCCTAAAATTTGCAAACAGGTGAAGTAGAAGAATCTGATGAAAGATTTTAATGAAACTTTGTCCTATTCATATACATTATAAATTTTATTTTCCGAGTTAAACATGTATTTATAATTACACTTACAAACAAGTCTAACAAACTTTCATAGGTAGAGTTTTTTACATGTAGACACATTTTCAATATTCATTTTTACATGTGGACGCCTTTGTATGTAAACATACTTGTGTTTCTCTGGACATTTTTTCATGTAGAGTAGCGCGATGTGTAGACATTTATTACGTTGACCTTTTAAAGTAGACCAAGTGTCGTTAGACCTCAAATTTAAACATTATGTGCGTAAACATTATTTCTATAGACCTATTGACCGGTAACCCTTCGAATTTGTTTGTATGGTTTTACTTAGATATTAAAGGTATGAGTCCAATTGAAGTTAATATGTCTTCATTCCGTTTGCAAACTAATGTATTATTAAAATGTACAATAAGCATTGCATTTGAAACGGATTTCATATGTTTAGTTTGCAGAATCCGTCAAGGTAGGTATTTATTGAAAAACAGTTACTATTTTTATCTCATTTTGTGTTTTTAATTCTGTGTAATGAGAGGAACGTTTTTCTTACTGTCCAATCCTGATGATAGTTTGATGACATCTGAAAGCCCCGAGAAAGTGGTCGACGATCAATGAAAGACGCTGAATGAAATCCAAGGAATTTGGTGTTGGCGGAAAGAGTATTGAAATGTTCTTGGTCGCAACTTCACTTAATCACTTCGCTATTCCATTGTAATGGGCCTTTTCAGAAAAGCACCTTCTGTTTACTTTTTATTTAATTTATTCGCATCAGCTTTGACCTTCACTTAAGCAGCTCTAATAATACCAAAGCTCTTTACATCTTAAAATCATTGAATCTACTTGTGAATGTTTAAACATCCATATTATTCAAAATAAAAAAAAATGTCAAGGAGAAGTGAAATTGTCATGAATGGAAATGTCAGAGAACATCAAAATTTGTCGGACACTCCTTGAGATCAGAAATTCGTTCGTTTAGGGGAGCCTCCTGTCAGCGATCGGATAATTTTTCGGTCGGGTTCGTCTTCTCATTGAAGAAAAAGGGCTGTTCGTTATGCGTCGCCATCGCCTGCTCCGCCCCAGTCCCCGCTGCCAGATCTCGACTTAAATTCTCCGCTCGTCCGAATTCCATTCCCCCGCCCCGCGGCCTTATCGCTAAAAAGTTGCCGTTCTCCCAATTTTCAATTGAAACATATTAATTTTCTCTCTGATTAGCTATGCGTCGCACGCATTTGCTTAACCGCCGTCTCCCCTCGCCCCCAACTCGGCGCCGCGCCGCGCCGCCGCGCTCTTTATTGGAAACCCTCAAGAAAGTTCACTTGCAGATTTTAACTCTATCAATAGTCAAGATTTAACAGTCCGCGGAGAAAAACTGCTGGGGTGGAAAAGAGCGAGAAGGAAAAAATAGAAATTTTCTGCGCCATTAAATCCACGCGCCATTAGTTTCAAATTTATTAATCTTTAAAATATTTGTTCCTAATTGATCGCCTTTTTATTTCTTAAAAATGAAAGCCATCTCCCATCCTCCTACCCTTCGTTTTTCCGGCTTGGGGGTTTTGTTCTTTACGACTTTTTTAAGGAAATTTTAATGGCATGATCCAGACATACTTCGTTTCCTTCTCCCCCCTTGCCACCCTCGTTCCTCTATATTTCATTGTGGTATAACCGAAAGTGCTTCTTTTTTAATACGTTTTTTAACTTTTTTCTTTTGTTTCGCTCCCAATTCTCTTTTGCTGTTTCTCTCCTCCTCCTTGTTATCGAAATCTTGCATACATAAAACATTACGAATATTTTGCGTATTCCATTTCTATTTTAATGCGTATGCGTTCGCTTCGCTTGTTTCACGGCCTTCTCGTTCCAGGAGGAACGCGCAGAGGGCAGCATCGCCGGGACCAACTCCACCGCTATCCAGTGGCCAATGCTGGTACTACATGGCAACGGCGACGTGTCCAAGGTGGTGGGATCGTTAAAAGACGACAGGTATGGCCAAGCTCGTGATGTACGTTTTCGTTGCTCTACATTTCCAAATATTCACTTACGACCTTTGTATATAATCCTTGTTTGCAAAGCTGGTTTACCTATTGGTAATAGTTTTCAAGAAACGGAGTAAGTGGTAAAACAACAAAATTGTTTATCAAACGTTTTGGGAGAACAGTTTCAAAAGAGTACCATTGTCATTCTTTAAGGTTCAGGTATTAACTTTCATTACTGGTGATGACCGTGTTGAAGTATTGTTTAGTATCTGGTTTAAGTATTTCCTTTCATTTCTCGCAATGTCTTGTTTAATAGAATATTTTGTCTGGTTCATCAGTATCTTTCGAGCGTTATTTGTATATATCTTAATAGAAAATCGTTTGTACATTTTCAAAGATATCCATGCGACAGTTTCGTTCGTTTAGTCGCTATCTAGAATGTGGAACATGCATCTTCATTTTTTATTGGGTGCTGGAAGAGAATGTGCGGGTGGCACGGCAAGAAAAATATTGTACGGTAACGATTACATTAAAACAATTGTGGCAAGTTAGACAAATTAGTTTCTACAATTGATTCGTTTCTTAAGGTAGTACGCACTTACTGAGCCACCATATTCCTAGTAATTGTCAGACAATATTGCATACCACGAAAGTCGTGCAAGCAATGAATATATTTTATTGTCTTATTTTTTCTCCATTTTCCGTCTGGCCGATAAGAAAACTTTTCGACTTTCCGTAATTTAAAATTGTTAAAAACTTGTTATAAATGTGAAACATCGACCAGATATTTAACTTTGGCAAATTCTATCGCAATTTGCAGAAAAAATATTTTCACTGAAACTAATTCGAAAGTATTTACCATACGTATGGATTAAAAACAAAAATCCTTTATGTTGATTAATTAATTTTTTAAAATCTTCTTAATGTAAGTTTTAATTCACAAAAACATGTAAAATTTGACCAGAGAAATCTTGTTAAAACTACTTTTTGAATACGAGAATTTAAACCAGTTAGTGTGTTTACGTTTCCTGTATCAAACAAACTCGTACATCATAAACATTTTTAATCGGCGAAGACTACATCGTCATTTTGTGAATAAATATTGGCGAATGTGTTTTAATATGAAATTACACAATTTCCCTCTTTATACGTTCGTAAAATAGTCGTCCTAAATATGTCGCCCTAATAAATGTCAAAAATGTGTCTTAACAATGATCAATTTCAGTAAAAATAAAAAAGTCACATAAAAGCCTTGACACGCATTTGCACGTTGTTTTTTAATCCAATATTTATGCTGATTTAATTTAATATTTACACGGACAATTTAGCTCTGACGTTTTCGGGCGGTCTGCACGTGCCAATAGTCATAGCCATATTTTTCTTTTGTCTATGTTAACGTTGCTTGTATCTATTTTTTGAGAAATGGTGTTAATTTATAAAATCCTACTCCATTTGGTGATTTCAAAATCTCAACAACTTAAACTCTTGTAGGGAGCGATCGAATATTTTCTTTCATTTAATTCTAGTACTGAAGCAAAACGAAATCATTCACGAAAACTCGAGGATTGCGAAAATCTGGATCAAAACGGCGATTCGTTTCACAATTCACGCATAAACATCCCAGTATACAGAGGCAGATTTACCTTCAAGTATTTAAGTGGTAGGGAATTGGGTAAGAAGTAAGTAGTAAAGTTCTTGTACGGGTGTTATTATAAGACGATAAAATGGAAATGTAATTCAGACTCGTAAAATTGGAAAACATATTTTGATTTATCACTTCAAAGTGATTCGAGGCCTGATACCAGTGAAGTCGACCAGTTGCTGGATGTAGAATTGCAATTGTCCTATGCGCGATAATTCGTGATGTTCTGACGTACGTTTATCATACAATAAAGAGACGAGACGGATTTGTAGAAAAAAATACAATAAAGAGAGAAAGATAATGTAGATTCTCTACATGCAAGTCTCTCTCCGTAAGGAGAGAGAGGGAGAGAAAGAAAGAAAGAAAGAAAGAAAGAAAGAAAGAAAGAAAGAAAGCTTTTTCCACGACTCCCCAAAAGACCCAGCCCCTCCGCCATTTATCTACCCCCCCCCTTTTTTCCATATGTGTGGTCTTGCCAATCCGGCCATTACGGAGGCGACACCAACTAAAAATTTCAATCTAAAATTATATATTTGAATGTCTTAATTAACATTTATTTGAACGCTATTTTTTTAATATCGTTAAGATGTGTTTAATAATTTGAAGTTGTTACGATGGTAAAATATGACACTTTGTTATTCAACGTTTTTCGTTATAAATTTTATTACCATTAAATGTCGACAGTCATAGATGTTTCAATTAACCACTGAATTATCATAAGCAATCATTAATTTTAACATGTGTAATAAACATATTTTCGCCTTTAATTAAAACATTTAAAGCATTTCCCTTAATAAAACGTTTCAGATTGAAAGGGGGTGATGCCATCAATATTCTCCCGTGTGCATAGGCGAAGCATAGGATAAGCAAATAATTGAATAAACAAACAACAGTTATCTACGAAATTAAAGTTTTACAACATTTTTTATTGAAAATACACATTTATGTATCTACTTTAAAAAATATCCAAACTTGAAAACGTTTGTTGAACCACACAAATTACGACAGATCATCTATTTTTTTGTTTAAATAGTTTTAAATGTTCTTCCTAACACTGTTAACTATAATTAATGTGGACTAAAATAAGATCAAACTCGTGCTTTTAGAGTAGATGGAAAACCTTATTTCAGTTAAATTTCTTCCTTCTCCCAATCACATTCCTAATTGCCCACGATTGCCATTCGATGAGAAGTTTAGTTATGTCATTGACAGATTGATTTCTGGAAAAAGAATCAAGACCTATAAAACGCAGAGAAATCAAAGAATAGAAAATATATATGGGAAACAAAGACAATTGGCTTGTCATGCCTAAAATTAGCATTCGTCTTCAGATATAACTGGGCGTAAGGGAAGAATTTTGCTTCGTAATGGGGACTGGGATTATGTACAAGCGGAAGTGGTGCTTTTAAAAATGCAATGGTTATTCGAAAAATCTACTGGTAACTTTACTTTACTTGTCTGAATATATACCGCATTCATCTATTCATACAGGAAAAGGGATACATTCTGTCTATAGTGTATCCTCTGACTAGCCTGGCCTGGCCTGGCCTGGCCTGGCGCGGCCTGCTCAAACCAACCCTGCTTCTTTCCCCTCCTGGCACTCTCGTGCCTTGCCTGGCCCTGATACTACCCGCCTTACCGCCAGGTTGTGCGTGATGTAGACATTGCAAAGAAATATTTTGTCATATTAATGTTTGGACATACACAACTATACTTGGGTTTTTCTAACGTGGCGGCTAAAGGTGGTATCTCCAAGATGAAATTCGGCACGACTTTTTGCGTCTTTTTTGGTCCTGCCGCAAAATGTCGAATGATCGCGACGGCATCAAGCCGTGCTGCAGATCAAGCAACTCTTGCAACAGGACTGAGGATGACTCAAAAAGTCGTGCCGAATTCCATCTTACCCTACTACCCTCAGCCGCCACGTTAGAAAAAAACAAGAATAGTGGTGCTAAAACAGCACATACTTTCTCGCCCATGTTTCACGTAAAATTATGCGAAAAGTACTCAAATTTTCGAAAAATTGTGCATGACCTTATTTCCATATCTATCTTTAAGAAACAGATTTCATTAAGAGAAAAAAATCTCTATGTTCAATATTTTACTTGTAGGAAGAAAAAACGTTGAACTTTTGCAATATCAAAAAATCAGAGTTTTCAATGAAAATTAAACCTGCACCATTCTCTTAAACGTCCGTCACACTATCCAATAACAACATTTAATAAAAAACAATGGGGCCTTTTTTTAAATTTTGAAAATGTTCTAGGGCCTTTATGTAAAGTAACCCTCAAAATTAAAATGTCGGTTTGAAATTCAAGGGGCCGCGACGCCAGCCAGATCGATTGGGGATTATCAATTTTGGAGAAAATTGACTGAACGGTTTAGCAGCTACCGGTGTCCACAGACGGACGGGCTGACTGACAGACACGTTTTGCAGTCATTCGATTTTTCTGATTTTTTTTTCTTCTAAAAGTTAGCAACCTGTTCGTTACCAGGGCCCTGCAATAACAGTTTTTCTGCCGAAAATTCCCAGGTTTTCGCGCAGCATTACATAACTTTCTGTATACTGTGTAAGCGTTAGCGAGAAAGTAAAACTATAAACTACACGTGTAGACATCGGGGACTTCCATCTTTCAAATGACATCTTATTTGTTGCAATTCACTGAGTACTTCATCCGGGAAAAAGGGTGTTCGCAAAACACGTTATAGCTGGGGTGTCCAATTTGCGAGGTCTCAAAGGCCACAACTAAAAACTTCACAGTGGCTGCGGGCCATATTTATATTACTTGGGTGATTCACACCTGACTACCCCGTATTGTTGATCTCGGCAGTTTGCCCAGGTGCTCTGAAACGGAGGGGGCGATGGAACCATGCGTGATATCAGACCTTATCATGCATAACGCATTGAAACACATTGAGATTTTTTTTAATTTCTGAATTTACTTGAAACAAATCTTAAATGTAAACTTTACCTAATTTATTTTTACATTAAGGGGATGTTGATACCGGCAGGGCGCTTGCGCTAGGCCCACAATGTTCTCGCCCGATGAAAGGGACTTTTTTACTTTGCGGATGATACGAACATCCTTTGCAATAAAGAAACCGTAAATAGTACAATATCAGAAGTTTCAAATTGGTTCCGAAATAACAAATTAATAGTAAACGAAAAGAAAACGGTTTTAATTCAGTTTTCCATTTCAAATAAACAATTCTGTGCTCCATTGACAATGAACGGTGTACCATTGACTGATGTTAAGGCAACAAAATTTTTAGGTCTCTCAATTCAGTCAAACCTTAAATGGAACGTCCATTTAAATGAATTGAACACAAAATTAAGTTCATTATGTTACGCGTTCAGAATTCTTGCAAATTCAGTCAGCCTTCATACTGCTCGTTGTGTATATTTCGCGAATGTTCATTCCCGCCTGAGATATGACATAATATTCTGGGGAAATACATCTTATAGCTCCCAGACTTTTAGGTTACAAAAATGTACGAATAATAACCAAATCCCACCCACGTGATTCTTGTAAGCCTCTCTTCATTAATCTAGGAATTTTACCATTACCTTGTCTGTTGATTTACGAATCAGTGGTTTTTGTCAAAAATGACTTGACCGGGAGCGGTAGCTCAGAGCATCGACTGATGCAGCGCCTCTGACCGGGAGGTCCTAGGTTCGAGACCTGACGGCGGCAGGATTTTCGACACTAGCTTTTCAGCTAGGTCGAATTCAGTCGCTGTCTGGAGGAGAATTCTAGCGGCCAGCTGCTCTGATCGGTAGTTTTCCGTGGTTTCTCCGATCAACACCAGGCGAATGCCTGAGCAGTAACCTACCGGACCGCGCGCGATCTGTCCTTCCTCTTCCTTGTCCTATCCTCTCCCCTTACACACACACACTAACATGCACTACACTACCACATGTTCCGGGAGACCGGTTGGGAGCTTAGAGCCTGTCCCGGCTGGGGCGGTGCCCCGCTGGTGGGAGAGTCCTGGTTAGGGGGAAACCCCACTAGCCGACGGTAGGTCGGCGCCGGATCTCGCCATTCAGTGGGGGAAGATCACCGCCATCTCCCGAGAAAAAGCATGCACTACACTAACGGGACTAATGGCCAAAGCAGTTGACGTGCCCGAAAACACGAAAAAATCAATCAATCAAAAATGACTTGCTTAAGGGCGGGAATATATTTTCAGAAAATGCCGATGTCTATTACTATAACACTCGACGTAGAAATCATATTCATCAGGTGCCAGTATCAACAACTCATTACAAAAAATTCACATATAATACATGTACATTATTTTACAACACTTTGCCAGATGACATTAGACGATTAAATTCGATAGAAAAGTTTAAATCCGAAGTGAAATCGTTTCTGCTGCATAACTGTTTCTATATAATTAGAGACTATACTGAGCATCACAAGGAAAGTAACATTAATTTTAACTGTGATATTTAATGTATTATTTACCATTCGACTATATAATTCTAAACAATATATGAACAAGTATTGTATCGCAGCTTTTGGGTCAATGACCCCCATCTCGATCAGCTTTCGTCCAGTTTCCCTGATCCATTGAGCAAATGCTGTGATGGCCCCTTGTTTAGCTTCTGGACATAAATGTAACTTCATTATCTGTGCACGTCTTCTAGAATTCAGTGGAAAATATAGTTATTCAAATTATCGTTTCCATGTTGTCGCGGCAGGAAGTATTATTCCTTGACGAAGGACATCATGGATAAGAGCCCAAAATTTTTTGCTTATTTAACCTTGAAAATAGATTTTATTACATGGGAGCTCTTTTTTTCATTCATTCTAAATTCAAGTAGTATATAACTTAGTGTAGGGATCACAGAATTTTGAAAATGTGCACAGAATTCACTTCTCCCCCATAGCACGTCATACACAGTTTTAACTGTTTTTTGACGTAAAATAAATAAATACTTTTTACAGTTCACAATAAATGGCACCGCGGGCTGCCGGATGTACAACCCTGCCTTATAGAAATGATATACATTATGTTGTTGATGGTGATGATGAAACTACTGCATGTTCCTTTAGTTTAAAACCAGTTTTTTGCAGCCAAACAAATTCCAACATGACTGAAGTAGAATGTGAGACCGGTGACGTGTGTTGCAGCGCGTGCGTGGTGCAGGGCCCGCTGAGCATGTACCCGCCGGCGGAGGACAACTACGGCGCCGACGCGTGCTCGCTGCTGGTGCTGGCCACGGTGCCGCCCGTCGCCGTCATCGCCTCCTGCGACGGCACGCTCTACCACTGCGCGCTGCTGCCCGCCGGCGACGACGAGCGCGGACGCAAGGTGCAGCCACCCACCCACCCTCCTCCTTACAATTTCATCAGCCACACCTTTGCCAATGAAATGAGTTTACCTTGTACTTCTGTGCCAAAAGATCCCGATGAGCCATATACAGTCGACTCCGGTTTTAGGGAACACTCGGTTATTGTGAACTGGTCCAGTTTCACTTACATTACAAATAAGCAAAAGAAGATTCGGAGAAGTAACAATGAACTCGGATATAGTGAACCTAGGAAATAAGTCTTGGAATTTAATTGAATTTCTTATGTTATTAGACGATTAAAAAGACCTTCGGGGAGTGGGATGGCGTTCCAATAGTGCAAGGGGCATTGAAAGGTGTCAAGACTGCATTACGATACTTAGAGACAGAGAACAATGCGGAATCAATTGTGGAGTGAGCACGAACTCTGGAGAAGGATCTAATTAAAAATGTATGATGCTAACAGTTGAAAATAATTTATTTTTTTATGTACAAATAAAGATATTGAAATTTTCAGTTCGTGCTGTTAATGAAATTTGCGGTGTATTAATAAAATTAATCATTGTAGAGAAATTCCATTTATCAATGACATTGGATATAGTGAACCTCTGATACAGTGAACCAAACACGTTAGTCTCCAGAAGTTCACTATAACCGGAATCGACTGTATCACTATGTTAACAAAGAAATTATAATTGTAAACAGAAGAAACTTTTTTGGCCACATCATCTTTGAATTACATTTCTACAGGTTCAGAGAATTTGTAGCTTTTGTATTTAAATGGGATTCACTTTGGCATTAGTATTTTTTTTCCACGTGCGTTCAACACAAATTGCTCAGTTCAATTATCTTTATCATATGTTATTAACTGTTTTTATGAATCTTTATTTTACCCACTGTCCTGATTTTGCTAGTATTTTTCTTAATGCTGATATTTTACTTTGCTAGAAAAAGTATTGATGGATACTACTTGTCAAAATTTGACTTTCTTGTAAAATATTCTGAGGTAAATAGATCTCCTCCATTTTTTTAAGGCATTTAAATGGTGATTATTCTTCATGTTCATCTTGTCAGTATATTAATGAAATATGTTGTTATATTTCTTATTCTCTCTTAATATGCATTCTATATTCTTGTTAAATTAAAATACTATTCGTGCTTTCATCTCTGTGTACTTCTCTAGCCCTTTACACCTAAGTGAGATGAGATGAATAGGCATCTGTGTTAAAAAATATTATTTCACAATTACAAATAGTTGTTTTCTTTGATAGTATTAGTATCTTTTTTCTTTTCAGTCATGGTCTCAGTTTGATAGCAGATTTTCCAGCCAATCCCCCACTGTAGCGCTTTATGTGTTAGAATGTGTGGAATTAGAGCTTGGGCTCACATTAGACGATGAGGCGAACTCACTCACTTGTCCCATTCATTTACATCGCCATCCAGTTACAAATGATAGGTAAGAAATCCTTCTTTCTTAAGATGTCCTGAATGTAATATTTTAAGTTAGTGTTTGTACATAACCATTTTTTAAGAAAAGTCATCAATGAATTAAAAGCGCAGTATTGAAGGATCAACGTTCAATTAGTATACAGCAGGAGCTAGCTGGTGCCTGATATCTGAAGGCTCTGACAATTGCAATGGGTCAAATGGACAATAAAAGTAAATTAAATTAATAAATACAAGAAAAAATGTTTTAATACATGACAGCAGGTATTAAACCATGATGGTGTATTCATTGCATTTGATGATTTCGTGCAGCAACCTAACTCCTCTTTAACTTTTACATTTCAAGGAGACATCCACTCTAGAATCTGAAGATAATATCAGTCATATTATTATGATTTCTATCTGTGTAAATGTTGGTGAACTAAAAACGAATAATTCTGTTCTTTTGATATTAAATTTTAATGTGGTTTAGATAATTCAATTGTACTACTGTGTAGATAATTTAATATACCAGTGTGAGATCTAGCATGTGGTAACTGATTCCTCCACTCTTTTCTCTCACATTCTAATGAAGGGAAATGCATTAGTGAAATGTGTGTCAATAGAATTTGAAATACTGCATGTTTCTTAATTTAAAATCCTGCATGTCACACCCTTGCCAACAGACCATTGAGCAGGCTGTTTGAAGTATTGCATTGACATTTGCCCAAGTTAGATATGTTTTTTCAACACATACTAACATTTGTAATGAGAAAGTGGAATTTATTATCTCTCCCTGAAATTCTCTTTCTTTTGACACTTTATTTTAAAATATTGCTCTGGCCGCAAAACATATCTATAATTCAGAAAAAAATTTATATTCATATTCTGTATTTTATGCCTTAATTCATATTATCTCATATTAACTTATTGCAGATATTTATGCAGTCATGATGCAGGAGTTCATTCTGTGGCTTTGCCACTGATTCCATATCTCGAACATTTTGTAAATACAGATGATGGTAAGTGGAAAATTTTATTTCTTCATACTGATATGACGTTGAGATTGTTCATAGTTGATCACTCATAATAAAATCAAAAACGAGCATTTCCTCGAATTCATACTTTTCTTCTCTTGATTGAGCTTTTCAATTTTCTTTTTACTTTTTAGATTTCTGGGCCTATTGTTGCTCATATAACAAACATACCTATGCTCTTTTGGGTTGCTCTCCTGGAATCCACATCTTTCTTCTCTTACTCACCATTTAATTTGTAATTCTGTAGGTAATCTTTTATGCCCGTTAAAGTTTTGTTGTTCTGTAAACTATGTTCTGAGTACATTGTATGCTCTAATTGCTTTCTATAAACATGTTTGGAAAATTCTTTTGAAACTCATTACTATCTATACTATCTAAGAGGATATTGCATTTGAAATGATATTTAATTTACTTTTAGGTGACCTTACATTTTTTATTAAAATTTAATTTTATCAGGTTTAGTGGGAAATCCTGTTTTTACTTTCTTGCCTTGTATCGTAAGAAGAGAAAGTAATCATGCACCAGAAAACAGCGATTTCGACAGCAGTACTCTTCTTCCTGGGACCTGGTAATGGGAAAATATGTTGATTTAATTGTTCCAATATGTAGTAAATTACTTCCTCCAAGGTGTTATGGGGTCAGATTCCATGTTTTGTGGGTCATTGATACCGAAAAATTGATTGAAGGCAAAACATCCATCCGTCTGTTCAAACAGTCCAAACCATTTTGACAATTTTCTCCAAAATTGATATTCCTTGTTTGATTTCAGGGAACTCGAGACCCCGTGAGTTTGAAATGGATATTTGATTTTTGGGGGTACTCTACACAAAATCTCAATCACATTTTCAAAATTTTCTAAAAATGGCTCCAACTATTTTTTTATTACTTTGTCCTCAAATAGGGTAGAAAACACATAAAAGAATGAAGCATGTCTTATTATCATTGAAATCCCTTATTTTTCCAAAATTCCAGAAGTTCAAAATATTTTTCGGCATCTTCCTACAATTACAATATTGAAGATGTATGTTTTTTCTTTAATAAAATCTGTTCTTCAAAGACAAATGTCAAAATAACATCATGTACAATTTTTCGAAAATATGAGTAGTTTTCAGGTAATTTTGCATGAAAAATAGGTAATTTTTAAACAGTTATTTTCTCAAAAGCTTTCTTTAAATTTTCACCTCATACGTAGCAAAGAACAGAAGAAAAAAAAATAGTGGTGCTAGTTCCATTTCCAACGAACGATGAATTTTTGAAAATTTAGCTAACATTGCAAAATAACAAATTTGAAGACTGATATTTTTGTCTGAACTGAAATCTGTCCCAAAAAATCAGATCTTAAAGAAAGGTTAGGTACAATTTTTTTGGAAGAAACAGTAGTTTTCATTTTATTTCTGTTTGAAGTTAATACAAATTACAATGAAAAATTTTCTCAAAAACCGCTCCACATTTTTTGTTCAAATTTTTTCCACAGATAGAACAAAAGCTCGAAAGGGGTGCTTGAAAGAATGGCGCAGATCTTATTTTCAATCAACTCTGAATTTTTGAAAATTGCAAAAGTTAGAAATAATGTGAGAAAGTATGTGCTGTTATAGCCTCACTAGTTCATATATTAATTCCTTCATTGAAGAAGGAAAAGAGAGAATGGGAGTGAAAGTGTATGAAAGAGTAAATGTTATTTAAAATACATATTGACAGACCACAAAAATTAAACATTTTTTATTATATAGTTGAAACAGATTTACTTTTAAATTTGAAATTATTTGTGTTCAGTTGGTTTTTGTATATCAAATGCTTGTTCATTTGATGTACAAATTATTTCTAAACAAAACTAACAAATTATTTTAGAAAATGGTCTGTTCTTTAAAACAACTTTTCTTGCATTCCATTGCTGTGTTAAAATACCGGTTACGGAAAATAAGCTCTTTGTTAATGATTCAAAATTAATATTTATGTTTAACTACCTGAAGTACCTTGCATTGTCCAGCTATTTATTTATCACAATTGTCTTTTTGAGAGGAAAAGGAATGGATTGTATGTTTCACCACCCCTTGCCTGGTGTTTTTCCTACAGGCAGCTTTAAACAGATGTAGTGTTGTATATTCCCAGCAACGTTCTAGTAACAATATTTTGACCTTCAATTACTAAAAACCTATTGGTGCTACTGGAATGAATCAAAAACCATTTAGTAGTACATTTTATGGGTTTTAAAATAGTTTAAATTTAAGGGTTAAAAAAGTTTTAATTATTCTTATGGATTGTTTCTTCATGTTTAAAATATGTACAACAAAACTGAAAGAATGCACACATAAATTATGTTTAAGGTCTAGGAAAGGGAGATGGGGTAGTTGTGTTAAAATCTCATATAGACATAACTTTTCTTTTTGGAGGTCATGTGTAAATCACTTCTTCTAGTGTGGAAAAAACTAAATCAATGTGTAAGCTAACAAAGAAACATTCTTCGTTATATGTTTGATCCCGGTGAATAAGCTGATAAGTCATAAACCCTTAGTTAGAGGGGAGCAAAACAGATTTCAAGTGAAGTAAATCAAGGATTAATGATATTCAAATGAAGGTGATGTTAAAATGAAACTATTAAGGTTTTGTCTGAATGTCATTAATCCCTGATTTACAGCATTAGTTTAAAATTGTGTTTTGCTCTACTGTAAAATTAAGTTGTTTTGACTTACCAGCTTATTCACCAGGGTCAAAGATGTAATTCAGAATAATAGTATGGAAAATGTAGCCTAAAAGATGCCTTTCAAAATATTCTACCTTTCAAAGAAAACACAATCCAAATTGGTTTACCCATTCCTGAGATTAGCCTGAGTAAACACATAGATAGCTAGACAGTCTGTCTGTCTGTCAGTCAGTCAGTCAGTCAATCAGTCAGACACAGACAGACCAATCAACTCAAAGACAAAAATTGTAAAAACAATTGAATTGAATAACTCAAAATTTTTGCTTGTGACTATTTCTCACTGACATCTTAATATTTCTACTAAACATTTAAATGTTTTGTCTCAATTTTTAAAGTATATGATTTGCTTTCAATGTACAAGGATTTGTGACTTCTGTACAGCTTTCACTTTGTTGGAAACGCCATCAACAAGCCTGGCAAGTGTGGCTGAATATGTTGTATGTACACGCACTTCAAACACAGAGACTCCTGCTCCTGTTTTGGGTCTTGCTTTTTCCCAAAATCCAACAGTAGTGGTAGTGATGTTGCTTGGGTCAGGAGAAGTTCTTAGCCTGCCATTACCTACAGTTATACTTCCTGAACTGGGTTCTGGATCAAATCAGTATCAGCCACCTCCTGGCATTGAATTTACCTCACCTTTGAAACAGGTAAGTCTAATAAGCAAAAAGTGCTTTTCTGTGCATTGTTTTGTGTTGACTAATGCATATTCTCACTTCACCACGTTTGAAAACAAGCAGACCTCTAGTTATGATTAAGTTTGGTTCAAGTCAGATTTGTTTTCAAAACAAAACACCCAATTAGTGTCCTTTTTTTATTTTTTTTATTGAAAAGAAAATGACAAGATCAAAAGTTGGTTTGATCAAAAGATGAGCGTAAAGGTACAAGAAAAAATGTTCATATTTAGCAATTGTTAAGTAATGTGTTTAGAAGGAAATTACTATGACACCTTAGCTTTATTAATTTATACAAATGGCAAGCATGAAGTCTTTATTGAATGCATGAACTTTTCAGATCCTGAAAGAACCATTTGATACTCGAATCAAAAATATATTAAAGCGAAATTCAACTCAACCAATCCTGAAGTTGAGTAGTGGAAGTAATCCTACTCCACGTGAAACACTAGAGGTGATTAAAATTCATTGGTTTTAACATTGTATTTACTGTTTAATGTTATTATACTTTTCATAAATTGCATTAATATTGAATTTCAGCTGGTTGCACGAACTACTAAAACATTCAGGGAAGAGTATCTTCTTAAACATAAACAGGTGCGAGAAGAAATTGAACGAAGGTACGAGTATTATTTCAAAGAAATTATTTTAAATTATTAGGTATTTGAAAATATAAGACCTAGAGTGGGCTTAAGCATACAAAAAATAGCTTACGGTTGCTAGTGGACTCTGCCCAGAGATTAACCGTTTACTCTTGATACTTCAGGGGAACTGCAGACACGAATGAAAATAGATCATCAAGTTCCTCTTAATATTATCTTGAAATAATTTCTTTCCTGTTTCAACCTCAGAGGCCAGATACGTGTAGAAAGTGTTTTTAGAAAATGTTCAATTTTGTCAGTCTAACCCACTGGCTTCACTCAGTTGCCTATGCTCAGTGCACTAGTGCATACCCAGCCATGCATCCCCCTGTTAATTTTCTCATTAAGTAAATAGAGTTTTGAGAACTTCTTAAAGGTTGAAAATACTAATATTTAGAGAAATTTAAGGAAGTTTATTTCCTCAAACCCAAAAAACCCAAATTGTTCTTACAGTAGTGTAGTATTTCAACTATTAAAAACTAAGTTTTATTATTAAATTTTAAATATATGTCACAAAATATTTTTGAGTAAGAAACTATACACTGAACAAGTTTCTCAAAGATACTAATTTGCCTGTTTACCTGTTTGAATGAGAAAAGTACAATCTTAAAAATCTTTAATTGCTCTGATACATTTAACCATGACACTCATGGGCTTGGCATGTCATTCATGCCATACTTACATACATAAAGTTCATTCTCATGAAAACAATAGGTGATAGCTTCCCATCAAGCATGCCACACTACAATTTACATTTTGACAGAAATGTCTGAGAGCATACCAATATACAACTATCTCTTGCCTTCATAATGAACAATTTTTTCTCTGAAATTTAGATAAAATCGAATGAATGTCCCTAGAGGATATAAACGAAATTCTCTGCATTTTTCACTTGGGGTCAAAACCTAGAAAAATACACATTATTTTATCAAATGGGAAATGATGGAAAACCAATTTGTGTATTACAAGCAATGTAGTCCAGAACAAAATTTCCTATAATTGTTTATTCCCTGTACGTGTTACAATACAAACAGAAATTGTAAAGCTGGTTTTACTAGCCAGAGTGTTTTACTTCTGGACCATCTCAGCATTCCCTCAAAATATAATCTACGCGAGTTTGATTTATATGTGCAAAGTATCCTCTAATATTAAATACAATCAAAAACTTAATTTACGATGAAAGAGACTGTTTTAATGGTTAAAACTGCTTGATTACAGATCACCTGTGGATGCAGCCACATTGTCATGAAATAATGTGTCTTAAGTAAATTGATGCCAATGAAATAATTGTTTTAAAATTATATTTGATTTAATTGTCTTTAATTTTAGAGGATACCACTAAACTTAAAATATATGATATATAGATAATCACTTTTGGTTTCATCATTAATATATGAGTTTGATGTTGCAGAGTTAGAATATTGAAGGCCTTGAAAGAACATCAAGTGAGAGAGGTGCAAGCTCTGGAAGCAGAGAAGGCCACCTTGCAGCAAACAGCAGAAAAACTTGCTGAAAAATACGAAGATGCCAAAGACAAGCAAGAAGAACTCTCAAAAAGGTAAGTTGTAACATTGTTTGGAATAATGCACGAAACAAAATTATTCAGTTGGGTTTTAATTAATCAAGGCCAATATTTAATCAAAACAAATATTGTAATATTTATAAAAAGAAAATTGTCAGATCATTAAATTAAATCCAAACTTTTTATATAATTTGCGTTGTCAATTTGAAATATTTTTATTGTTGTTGATTTTGAAACATTTTATTCTTTCTTTCTTTTTTCTTGCAAGAGCTGAGCAGGTGTTGCGTTTTATGGTGCAAAAACAGCCAGTAGTATCAACTGCAGAAAAGAAGTTGGCAAAAGATTTAGAAGAGATCAAAGAGAGGTTGGAACAGTTCAAGAAAGGTCTGGCCCAAGTTCAAGCCAAGCTAAATTATCATAAAGAACAGGTGGGCTGTAGCTGACTGAATATTATGTAGTGTACTATTTTTAAATATTGTAATTATTATATTATAAATATTTGTTTTAATACTAGCTCATGCGCTGCATTGCCCAGTTGTTTATTAATCATAATCATCTATTAGATTGAGAAAGGAATGAATTCTATATGTGGTATATCCCCTCTCTACCCTCTTTGCTTCATCCTGCCTCTTTCTTCTCTACTATGTCTGCTATGATTATCATTGCTACCATCATCATTACTGAGGGTAGCTGTACATAGATACGTTATTGCATACATCCTACAAACATCCAGTAAAAATTTTGATATTCAATTACTCTGTGCCTTCTTGCACATTTGTAATAAGTCAAAATGCATTTTGTAGGATATTTTGTGGACGTTCAAAAATGTTGAATTCATTTTGGGGGATTTACTCACTGTTTCCAAGATATTTGTGAAAAACAAAATGAATGCACACTTAAATTTTGCCCTGAGGGTGGGAAAGGGGTAGTAATTTTTATGAAATTTCAAATAGACAGTAATTTTTCTTTTGTTTAGAAGGTCACGTGCACAAAATTTCAAATAGATCAGAATAAAACTATAGAATTGTAAGAAAAGCCAAAAAAACCTTCTTTATACAAGAGAAAATAATAATTTGGGGGGGAAAAAAGTAGCCCAAGTTATGTCTGACAAAACAGTCAGTGTTCAGTGAAAACTTCATTGAAATTGGTTCTGCCATTCCAGAAATCAGTGTGGACAAATAGACAAAAATCGTCAAATCAATTGAATAGGGTTTTGTATCATGTAAATAAGCATATGATGTTACAAAAAGGCATTTTTAAATCACAGATAGTTTCAATTTTATTTGCCTAGATAATTTTTCTTATTTCATTGAGTGCCTTCTGCATTAAACAGGATTTTCTAGATCTTTTGACTACAATAGAATGACAAGTAAAAATCTTTCATTCTGTTTTTATGCTGTGGGAAAATAACATAAATAATAAAATGCAGTTTTGGCACTCATAAAGAGTGTTTAACATACATATTGTTATGTATCTGTGCACCTGATATGTTATGATGGTATGTTTGTGTGAAATTAATTCTTGAACAATAGTGCCAGGATGTATTAATTTTAAACATATGCTACAAAATATTTGTTTTATTGTCATTATTTGATGGACAAAATTTACAATAAGCTTATTTGGTATTTGTTGGCACAATTGAATCTGAAGGGATTGTTGATGATAATAGCTCTTTTACAACAACGTTGTGAGACTTTCCTAGTTCTTCCAAAAATAATCTTCTTTTTGTGAATGTCTTCCCATTCCATTCAGGATTTATTTTAGTCCACAAGATGAAAATATTACGAGCACAAATGTCCATAATATTATAAAATACAATCATTGGCTAACAATTAATCTTTTTGTTGCAACTATGTGTATTTACAAGCTCATCTAGAATATCAACTGTACTTTTTGTTACTTATAGCATAGACTAAAGAGGTAAATAATCTTTACTCTATGCTTATAGTGGTCTTTGTGTTGATAATTGATTTGACTGGTGCAATGTACTCATAAGAACAACATTCCATTTCTTCTTTGGAACATAGTTTACAATAATAGTGTCTGGTGTAAAATAAAAAGAAGATTTGTGAACTTCTTTATTGTTTGTTTGTTGTGAAAGTTCTGGCTTATTTTTATGTATTGTGTCTAGAATTGTCATTTTCCTTTTTAGCAGGAACTCTTCCAAACGACATGAAGAAATTATCACACTTAAGAATATGCCCCTTCAATTCACTACTTCGATCAGACATCACTCTCACACTGAATTTTTCCTTCTTTCTCATGAAACTTGTGCAAATCTGAGTTTTCAAATATATGAAGTCTTACTTGTACATGGAGTCCAAATCTTAATGCATTATTTGGCCAATTTGCTTCACCTATTAAGTTTGAAAAGACAATATCCTCAAAATGCTACCAATTGTTCATCTACAATTACATTTTCTTTGAGATGGTACAATTTTGAATGAATCTTCCACCCACTTCTACTAAATACTTCTAATGAGAGCAAGTTTGTCAGAACAATAAGTGATATCTTACCAAATGATTTGAGTGCCTTGGTTGCTCTAAAAATACTGCAAATACTAATTTCTGCATTGCACAGACTTTTCGTTGTATGACCATAAAAGGACAATGCCGATCCGGTGGCCAAGATCGCTAAGGCAGTAGTGTCATAGTAATCTCGGACCAAAGGAACACAGGTTCGAGTTCCGCCTCGGACATGGTTGTATTTGTGTTCGTTCTTTCAGCCCTTATGATCACCATATCATTTCATCATCAGTTACCATAATGTTAACTCCAATAGTAGTTGCTAATGACCTAGATATTGATGTGACCTTAAGTATAAAAAAAAGTTGGGGGTGTAAAAGTAAAACATGAGCTTCTAAATTGTTCCATTTCTGTCCATAAAATGTGCTGACATTCAAGATCAGTCATTTTCACGACCTCCCTTTGAATTCCTGAATTGAAAACTGTCTCATATGCATTCTTGGATGGATCTTTTTTCTAGTACATGCATACTTGGTAACTCCTGGGGTAGTTTTGATTATGTTGGCAACTGATTTGTCACCCATGCTGCATCTTAGACGGATATGTTCAGAAGTTACTGTTTGATCAACATCCACAAGAGTTGATACCTGATTGTTCACTTTCAGATTCCTCACTTGTGTGATTTTCATATTCAGAAACTAACTCATCACTATCTTATACTTCAAGAATTGCTTGAATTTCACTCTCATTAAAAATCCATTGGTTCATGACTAATAACAAATGAGATCACACTGAGCTGTTTCTGTGCAGGCTGTCACAATCGTCTGTACACAGACATAAAGTTGCAGTACTGTATTGTGACCTACTAAATCCTATGCCAGTTTGCTCAAATGCAGAATGACTGAAAGAAATTTAGCGAGTTGCAGTCAATAATATTACCTAACAAGATTCAAGAGATATGGTAAGATGAACCAAGGGAAAAGAGAACAAGATTTGCATCCCTTCTGCATTTCAAGAACAATCAACTTAAAGAAAAACAAAAAACAACAATGATCTGTTAACTCACACTTCACTTTAAATGTAATAATTTTTGTGTACAGTAGTACTGTGCCAAGTTCAGGTTTGAATTCTCAAAATATTCATTTTAGACCTGTTGGTCACTTAGACCCAAACAGTACACATATAACAATTTGATATTTTGAAGAAACTACAAGAAGTTAATCGCTTTTTAAGAATTATATTATACACAATGAGTAATCAATGTCATAAAAGAGTCAGAATGCTCACTTGTGAAGCAAACCTGTTATAGAATTTTTTTTGTTTTTTCTAATCGCATAAACTCGAATAGTACGGGAGGGTTAAGTTATTGATTTTACATTGCTGATTGTGTTTCTATTAGATGAAGATTAAACATGCATTGAAAACTTATTGAAGTATTGCTATAAAATGATTAAAAGTTTGTTTACATTAATCATTGAATTGTAGATATAAATGACATTTTCCCTTTATATTATTTACTGTCTAGTTTATTTAAATAGAATGAGGAGGAGTCCATACCGCACTTTTAGTAATCCTTAATTATGATCAGTTACGCACACACGCAGAGAGAGGGCTCATGGGGCTTCAGTTCTGTCCCCCTCCCCTGCGGCCAGTGATGTGCATTCAAAAATATAGCATTTACTAATTTTCTGTACTTACGAAACTCATTCACTAGATCAATTGTTAAAATTGTAAATATTAACTACAAGTCAATACTTGTTTACAAGTCAACAAATAAAAAGAACATTATGTATTCAGCATAATTAAAAAATTCTTTATAAAAAATACATTGCCTGAACCTTTAGCCTCCCCAGAGAAAAATCCTGCGTGTGCCTCTCATTATGTTTCAACATTAATAATATGAGTGTGTAAAACGTCAGTAGTATATAAGTAACAACAGCAAAGCAAAATATATTATTTTTCTTGAAGTAAGTTAGGATATTTAAGTGAATCTGATGTCAAATTATTCAATAGTCAAAATTTCCAAGTTCAGAGCAGAATTTGTATGTGCTTTTTCCATAGAGTTCTTCAATTATTTTGACGATTTTTGTTCTATATGAACACATTTTGGAGGATTTTTTTTATTAAGGATTCTTCTTTCTCTCTTCTCATTCTTCTTCTCCTCCTCCTTTTCCTTTTTCTTCCTTTTTTCCAATCTTCTTCCTTGTACTTTTTGTTATTCCTCCTGTCAGAATCTTGTGTTTATAAGAATGTGTACTAGCAGTTTATTTGTGTTTAATGTAGGTGAACGAGTGGCAAGCACAACAACGAAAACGCGATGTATATCTCAATCAGACCCGTGCTAGCACCATTCGCAGTACTCTAGTTAAAGTGTGAGTATATTATAAAAATCTTCATTATTAAAATGATTTCAATTACCCACTTGCAAGAGATACAAGATAAGGGAGAACCAACATATCTTAAAAGTAATAGAATTCAAACATGCCATATGTTATTCGGTTAACATTAATACACACACATTTATAATTTTTGAAACATTTTCAGAAGTCTATGTTACATAAGTTATATTGAACTCAATTCATTCAGTGTGGCAGTTAGCCTGAAAATGACAGCAACTGACTCTCAAGAATCTTACATGAACCCTAGAAAATCCTAGGCTGGCTTTTTATGATCATTGAAATGTGTGATACATGAAGAAATTCATAAAGACAAAAAAAAACATTGAAATTAAAATTATAAAATTGCTTTTTCTTCAATGTGGAAAATAATATCATAAGATAAGTGTTTGTGTAAAAGTAAATTATAATGAAAAAATTCACCATATTAACAACTTCTCAAGTTATGCTACCACAACATTAAATATAATATCTGCAGTAGATCACTTATTTACTGGAGAAAATATTGAAAACAGAGTGGTTATCAACACGCATTTTCAGTAATAATTGTTAGTGTTATTGAATTTTGTTTAGCGCTTAAAGTTTCTCTTTCCTCATTTTCACCATGAAGTTTTCTACATTTCTTTGTGGAAAACAAATTAAACAATCCTTTGCTTTAAGGAAACATTATATCCTCAACTGAATCTGCAATACCATTGTATCTTATGTAAGCTGCACGTTAGTTGCTAAGCATACTTTGGTATAGTTCAATAGTTTTAAGAAATTACAAATGGAAATGAAATTACAAAAGTTGTAGAAATCAAATTAAACCTTCTATTTAGTAATGTTTTACTGTAAATAACTATTGAAATGTAATATTTCTGTTTTAGGACTGAAGAAATAGCAGAGTTGGTAAGACGTGTACATTCTGTAAAAGAAGATTTAAAAATGTAAATTCTGATTGCATTTTCTCAATATTTAAAATTCAGAGTTGGGCAAGAGAATGTCATTCATTCAGTTTCAACCATAAGCATAAAATACTGACAAAATTGATGGACTGAAAGTGTTTGTGTTATCAGTAAGGACATCAGATTGATTGATGGCATGATTAACTTAACATGCATTTTTTTTAAATATGTTATGAAAGGTACATGAATGAAAGAAATGTATTTTGCAGATATCCGTTAATAAAGTTTACAATTAATTGGTTGCTCTCTTTTTTTTAAGTATCCTCAGACACTCCCAAATTAACCGAAAAGGAAAAATGTTGCATATTCATGAAAAAAAACTCGCTACCATTCCCTCGTGACGTATTGATGGGCGAGCGTCATCGTCCAAGCATCCTGTACCTGGCGATCCTGAACTGTGCCCAGTGAGCCGAGTACGAGTAATTAACGCTACATTAGTCATGCAAGTGGAGATAATTCAGTTTCAAAGTGCCGAAATTGCCTCGCACGTAGTTCTATTGGTCACCAAAAGCGGCAGCACCTTCCGGAAGTGAATAGCCTAACCTAAATTGTATTGCAACTGTATGTCAAGGTAGTAGAGATCATAAATAATGCTGAATGTGTCTGTGAAAATTGTGAAATACGGATTGTCGTGAAATTCCCGTCAGAAAATGGCTGAATAAACCGAAAAAGAAGTTTATTTATGTAAAAACTGTCTTGCACGACCAAGCATTAATCAGCATACATGAGCGCTGTGTTTTTTGTGGGAACTACGTGCTGTCATCAGGTCTGGCCAGCAGGACCGAGCAACCGGGGCGAGGCGAGGAGAAGTCTGGGAATTTATCCATATGAGGTGTGAAAGAAATTCGTAGCTTCATGCCTCTCCAGTTGGATATTTCTTCAGATATGGAAGAGTACGGACACGAAGTATCCGTAGTGGATGTTTATGACATTGCGTCGGAAATTGGTAAAGAATTTGAAAAGATTATCGATGCGTATGGTACCGAAGCGGTGACTAGTCTTATGCCCAAAGTGATTAGTGCTTTGGAACATTTAGAAGCACTAGCCACGAAAAATGAACGTGAAAACACGACGGTACAAGATCTAAGAGCACGAATCGCCCAATTAGAAAGCGACAAAATAGAAAAAGCAGAAGATCGGCAGCGGTTCGAAAAGGTATGTTCAGAATTATGACCCCAGTTTAGTTGGTCATCTGTCAATGGGTTATACCACTTGTCAAAACAGAGGTTTATGACCTTCAGTTTGTTTATTTATTTATTTGTAAGTCAACTTACTTGCTGTACAGAACTTAATAAAGAAAGTTTTTGAAGGAAACTATGTTAATTCCCAGGAATTAGAACAAATTGAAGACCATTGGAGACAAGAATCACATGAATTAGTAGCAATGGTCACTCGGTTACAAGAGGAGAATCGCAAGCTTTCATCATCATTAGCTGAACGAAGTGATAGATCTCCAGATGATGGAGGTAATTTCAATTACGTCATATATTATAGAAATTATATGTACTATTACCTCTCTTAAACAAATTCTTTTTACAGCAAAAGCAGCAAGTCCAGATGTAGATGTTGCTGTTCTGCAAAGACTGCGAAATGTTATTGATGAGCAGAGAGAACAAATTCGTGCACGTGATAGAGAAATTGTTGCAAAATCAAACGAAGTAGATGGTGTAAGTTTCAATTTGTATTTTATGTTGGATCTAATTTTGTGTTGTTAGCTATTGACATAATTGTGAAATTTACTGTTGGAAGACAGATGTCTCAATTCCTATATTTTGTTGAATTGTTTTATTATTTGTCCTCTAAAAATTATATTTAAAGATTATTGTATGCAAGTTTTGTTGTCTCCCCCAAATACCTACCAAAAAAAGCTCGTTATTATGCTTGCCTTCAAGTTGTTTTCAATGAGAGGGGGACCTTTGTTGACACACGTTTTGTCTTGCTTTTCTCCTTATGCAGGTACCTTTCTTGCATGCTCTAGCCTTAGTTTCATCCTGGATATCTGTTCTACCTCAAAGTCTTTTCAGTTTGTGTGGTTTTTTTGTGACACCATTTCTTCATTTTGTAAGTTGTTTGTTACTGTTGAAATTAACCCCTTTCTCTAACTTAGATATAAGCACTGGAAGGTTTCTTGTGTACAAACTTTTTTTTTTCTATTTAATTACTATTCTTTGCTCGTTGGTCTGGATTGTGGATGTGGCGGAATAACTAAAATAACACTTTAGCATTAAAGACTAGTTTTTAGTCTTCCTGAATGTTGTTGAAATTATTATGGCAGATTGTAACCATTTTCCTTTAGTTTCTCATAATTTTCCATTAGCATTAAGAAAAAGATTTTTGTTAAATAGCAAAGCTATGTTTATAACGAAATTATTTTAAAATATTTAAGTTAATAAATAGCTTTCCTGTATTATTGTCTTCTGCAAATGTAAATCCATTTTGTTTGATATCTTGTATGGGAATAAGAAGTCTTGTCTTTTTATCATCACCTGTTGTCATCTATTGAACGGTTAGTCTTGAGTTTTAGAAATGGTTGTAATTGATATGGAGTCATACAAAGTGAGTTGGTATAAAATGTTTCTTTCTATTTCGATTGTTCTTTTCATTTACCAAAAAAATAATTCATTTTGATTATTGCACATTTGCCCTTTCTAAATGCAGAGTGTTATTAGTTACATCTTAAACTAATTTACATCTACAGTGGGTTGGTATTGAATGTTGAAACATACTTTGTAATGAAACTAATTGTTTTGAAGATTATGTTGAACTACTCTCCATAAAGCAAATTCTTTTTTCAATGTTTGTAACATTGTCAAAGCTTCTGATGAAACATCTTCCTTGTTTTAAACACTAGTTCTAGCTGTGAAATAACCTGAAGCTTCCTTTCCAGCCTGTTTTCATTTTTCTCTTAAGTAGTAGTTTATCGTAAGGTACATTAACAATTTGCAAAGTTATTTAATTTGAGAACAGGTGAGTGTACGGGTAATTCTTTTAATATTAGTGCACCATTTAATAATTGACTTGTGCATTTGAATTGATGTACGAGTGTATTATTGGTTATTATTGTATTATGGTTGGTGAATTGTAATGTGAAGGATGTTAAAACTTTTTTTCTTATATGTATATTTCAGTTGTCATCCCAAGTGGAACGGCTTTCTGTGGTGGGCAAGGAATTACGGCGCAAACATCGAATGAGCCAGACCCAAGTGCGAGGTCTGATTGATGAGCGGGCAGATTTTCTTGCTCAGTTGCAGGATCAACATAGAGAATTAAGTATGTTGCGGCAAAGACTCGGTCTTGCCCAGAAGGAGAATGAAGATCTTTCTAAATCTAATGTGAGTGTATCATTATGTTTCTCAACTTTGTTTTGTTTATTATTGAACTTGCCCTTTAAATTGCTTGTTTTTTTACTGTTATTAATATCAGTTTTGGACAGTTAATACTTACTTTTGTTCTAAAATGAATGTTTTTGCTCAAATGAATTTTATCTGTTGCATGTTTTTTGCAGTCAGAAGTTCCAGATTTGACAAATAAAGCAGTTTATGATTTGGATGATCCTAATCGTCCAAGATTCACAACTGCAGAATTAAAAGAAATACTCCATGAGAGAAATGAACTGAAGGCACGGGTCAGTGATCTTGAAGATGAACTTGAAATGTATCGACCAAAAACAACAGAATCGTGAGTGATAAAGATTATTTTAACACCTCTCAAAAGAGAAATACTTGCTTAGTTGATACTTGCTTCATTAATACACAAATGTTGACACAAAAATAGCTTAAAATAAAAATTCTTTCTTTTAGTTCTAATAATGAACAGTACTTTTTAGAAGAGTTCTTCAATTTCCTTGCAGAAGTTAGTGTCAATACTTCATATCATGATAATTGAAATATGTTCATAATACATGGGTATATTCATCAACATTGGTAAGGTTTAGTTCCCATAACCTGTTCCTTGATTCCAGTATTCCTCTACACTAGTTAAGGTATTCCTGGTCCTCCAACCATTTCCTTGGTCTGTCAGGGTCTAAATTTCCTCTTGGTCTGTAGTTCAATACTGCCTTTGGAAGTCTACTTGGTTGCATTTTTTATATGTTCTTGCCATTTTGCCTGATATTTCTCTACGTCTGTGACCAGATTCTTTCTGTATTTGTTTGTTATTTTGTCTTTCATGTTACTTGTAGTATTGCTCTCATATATCTCGTTTGAGCTTCCTCTATTCTGTCTGTTTGTTCTTATGTCGGAAAAATCTGTTTATACAGTCATTGATCAAATTAAATTTTGCCAGTTTTATTTCAATATCATCCTCTCTTAGTATGGATGTTACTCTCTAAACAAATTTGTGTTACAGTTGGCAACCTATACTTCGATTATTTTTTAAGTGGCCAATGACATTAGGTCATTGTTACACCTCCTGCCTTATACAATGAATCCTTTTAACAAAGGTAAGCACAAGCCACGAGCCCTGTTGAGAAGGACGTTTGCGAATTAATTAAAAAAGATTCATTGTAAAAGGCAGGAGGTGTAACAATAGCCTAATGTCATCAGCCACTTTAAACGAATGGAAGTATAGTAGAGCAATGGCAAGATTTGTTTGGGAATTGACTTGATTCAAAGATATAAAAATATTGGATTGTTTTCCAATGTGTTGAATTTATTTCGAATGTCAATAGGATATATCTAATTAGAAGTATTCATATATTCAATAAACTAATTTAAAAAGCCAAACTAATTAATATAATCATTGTAGATTTGCAACCAAGAAATAGAAATGGAAACACAGAATTTGGTCAGAGTGAACTACGACATTAAAATATACTTTGCTGACGTTTCAGAATATTTTATTCCATTCTCAGGGCTGGTGGTAAAACATAAAAAAATAAGAATGTTGTAATTCCATTTGTATATCTACAGTGTTGTTGTTCTTATATTTTTTTGTTTTACCATCAGCCTGAGGATGGAATAAAAATAGTCCAAATTGTGAGCAAACAATATTTTTTTGTCTTAATTCACTCTGACTAAGTCCCCTGAACCACATTTCCCACAGCATTAACATAATCGATAGCTGCAGAATACAATGACATAAAATCTACAAATAAGTATCTAGTGTTTCCGTATTATAAATCAAATTATTTACAAGTTTAATCATTCTTTTAGGTCATGAATTCAATGTGTGTCTGTCAGTAGAAGCAACATTGTAAAGAAAACACTAGTAACATTGGAGATAATATGAAACTAACAATGTCTGTTTATAAATATAGGACAATCAAAATTATTTCAAGACTTTGTAAATATGGCTAAACTATAGAACGTGGTACAACTTAAGGAAATCGTTTAAACCAGGATCTCGTGCTACTCAAGGAAAATAGGTCAAGAGGATGAGGGGATTTGTTGAAAGTTTTTATGGGAATCTTTTCGTGGGGTAGGGGTTGTGAATAATAATGTAGTACTACTTAAAATAAGCAAGACATGGGAGGTTTCATTATCAAGACTGGTGTATTCACTCTGGGAAACCAGCTACATTGGCGTGGGCAATCTAACGAATTATAAAAATTTCTGAAATAATTTTAAAGCTTCATGATTTATTCTTTACAGCATTTTGTGATCTAGTGTCATTTATATTACTATAGTGTCTCTTGAAGTGAAAATTGTGTTGTGGGGGCCTTTAGTGGAAATGTAGTAACATATTCTTAAGTGTACAGTGTGAAAGAGGACATGGTTCGCTAGAAGCAAAATAAGCATGAAATGTTCTTGTTTGTTTTTTTTTAGAGCATTTCCAAATTATACAAAAGATTTGGTAAGTTTTAATCATTTATTTCAGAGCAAATTTTTGTAATTTTAGAGGGAGGATTCAACGAGTCACCCTTACTACTTCCTCCTTCCTCCTTTTTTCTCCCCTTCCCCCAACTCCACTTCCTCACCACCCCTTCCTGTCCTCTCCACTTCTTCCTACCCCTTCTCATCCTCTTCACTTCCTCCCCCACCCATCCTCTCTAGTCCTTCTTTCCCCCATTTCACCTCTTCCCTTCCATCCCCTTCCCTTTCCCTTCCCCTTTACCATCCCTTCCCCTTTACCATCCCTCCCTCTTCCCCTTGGCCATCCCCTCCCCTTCCTCTTCCTTCTTACTATCCCCTCCCTTTCCCCTCCACTTTCATCTCCCCTCCACTTGCTCTCCCCTTCCTCTTCCTCTCGTCTATCCTTCCCCTCCTCGCCGTTCCCCTCGCCACCCTCCTCGACTTTCTCTTCTCCCCCTCATCCCCCTTCCTCATCTCCCCCTTCCTCTTCTCCCCCTCATCCCCCTTCCTCATCTCCCCCTTCCTCTTCGCACCCTCGCCTCCCCCTTCTTCACCCCCTCGTCTTCCCCCTACTCCTCTCCCCCTTGTATTCCCCGTCACTCCGCTTTCCCCTCCTTCATCCCTTCCCCTCCTTCATCCCTTCCCCTCCTTCATCCCTTCCCCTCTCTTTCCATTCCCCCACCACTTCTGCTCTCCCATCTCCCCTTCCTCTCCCATTTCCCCTTCCTCTCCCATCTCCCCTTCCTCTCCTATCTCCCCTTCCTCTCCCATTTCCCCTTCCTCTCCCATTTCCCCTTCCTCTCCCATTTTCCCTTCCTCTCTCATCTTCCTTTCCTCTCCCATATCCCTTTCCTCCCATATCCCTTTCCTCTCCCTTCTCCGTGACTCATCTCTTCCCCATACCTTTCCCTTGGCTTCCTTAATCCTTCCCCTGCTTTCACACTTCCCTTTCCCTCCCATTCCTTTCACTCTCCCCTTTCCCCCTCTATTTCACTGTCTTCTCTTTTCTCCCTTCCACTCCACTTCAATCACTTTTCACTCCACTCCAATCCCCTTTTTTGTCCTTCGCTTTCCCCTCCCTTCTCCTCCCATGCCCTTCCACCCCACGCCATTCCCCGTTCACTTCCCTCCCCTTGCACACCCCTACCTTTCCCCTCCCCTTCCACACCCTTCTCTTTCCCCTCTCCTTCCACTTCTTTCCCTTTCTTTCTCCCCTTCCACTCCCGGAGGTTGAGGTGAGAGTGAACTAATTAGGCTGTCATTTTTTGATGATAGTCATGTAATAATCATTGTGAAGTTAATCCAATTTTCCATGCCACATAGTTGAAAATTTTTTGTTAAATTGTTCCTAGTTTTTTAATGTGGATATGATAGAAAGGTGACTCAAACTTATGTTGAATGTAAAGTTTTCAAAGGGTGTGAGTTTGAGAAGTCTGTGGTCATTCTTCTTATAAATCCTATCAATCTTAGTTTTTACAAAAATATATATTGAAGATAAAGATCAAATTTCAATTTAGGATCAAATATGACTACTATATCTTTAAATTTATATATATTCTAATCTATGTCGATCTAACAAATAATTGGAGATAATTGGACTTTTTGGGCAATGATACCTCACGATTTTATGTTTTTCTTTGTTTAGTATAATTTATATGAATGACATATTCGCTTTATGTCAAGATTTTGCTGCAAGGTTTTACAATCATCAGTCAATTTAATAGGAAGATATAATTTCAACTTGTCAGCAAAGAGTAAAAAGTTACTAGATGGAAAACTGTACTTGAGGTTGTTTACGAATAGTAA
This sequence comes from Teleogryllus occipitalis, assembly GCA_011170035.1. Lineage (NCBI taxonomy): Eukaryota > Metazoa > Arthropoda > Insecta > Orthoptera > Gryllidae > Teleogryllus > Teleogryllus occipitalis. The sequence continues at coordinate 170,974 of BLKR01000778.1, read as the reverse complement.
ATAAAGCAATGGTCCAAAATGCATTCCTAGAGGAACACCCAATGTTACTGTAATGTCTCTTGATATAAAAACTTTATATTTCACATTTTGTATTCTATTCAGGTAATTTTCAATCCATCTCAAAAAAGTTCTGTGTATAACAATTTGCTTCAGTTTTAGATGGAACTTGATCTGCACTTGAATTTGATTTGGCCAAGTCTGTGCTTGAATTAGAATTGTCAACTATGCGCTTGAATTTGAATCAGACATGTCCACACTTGAATCTCAATCGGCCAAGTCCGAGCTTGAATCTGACTCTCTTAGTTTGGCCCATTTTTGTACCGGTTTTTCTAATGTGACTTCCAGTAGGTCTGTTTTATTAGTAATGTATTATTCTACATTTTGTTGTAGGAAATTTGGGTTTTTGGTAGTGCCAATTATAGTAGTGGAAATTCCTCTTTTATTCAGCCAGTAGTTGGCAGTACATATACTGGTGGTACTCTTGAAATAAAGATTGTTTCCTTCTATCATCATCATCATCATCATTATTATTATTATTTAATAGTTGTTGTTATTATTAATATTTTGTTATTTATATCCTAATGTATGTTATATATATACACACACACACTTATAATAATTTCTTTAAGAGCCTGTAGAGGTATAAACATATTTCACAAAATGTTGTACTGAAGAAAAGCTAATAACATATGGACTTTGGATTCCTGTTGTCATTCAATGACTGGGTCCTGTATGGTCATTCCATGCCCTTTTTATTTGTACATTATTATCATTATTTTTTATTTTCCCACGCAATTATGTTTTCTTTAAGTTCATACATGCCTTGTAAACATCCACATTTTTAACTTAAATCTAAAAATAGTAATTCTTTTTTAACTACAATATTCCAGTGTATAATATCATGGGGAACTTGTAAAGCCCTTGTGTATTATGAACATTGAGAGAGTTTATCAAATTATATTGCGATTATTCCAGGAATATTACTTTAAAAAGAACTGTTTGTCACTTTGTTCTTTGTGTGCTTGGTAGCAAGAGTAATGTGCATAAATGAATGAATGAATGAACGATGTATAATTTACAAAGACTGTAGTCAATGCATGGCCCTTTTAGAAGTATTAAAAAGCTTTTCTAGATTCACTGAATATTTAAAGGTTTTCGATCATTTAAGTTATATTTTATTACCTGTAAAAATATAGTTTAAAAGCAAGCTTTTTTTAAGTAAATAAAAATTTTCTTTTTATTCAAGCATGATTTGAAAAAACATTTCACAGTTGACTTGTACACCCATGATTTTGTGATTATCATTAAAATAGCTGATGTAGTATTAATTGTCACCTGGTAGAATTGTATTCCAAAAATCATTTTCAAATATTGTTAAGTTTTCGTTGTCATTTCTTTTTAAAACCATGAGTTTGGTTTGCATTGAGTGTATGCAGAGCTGAAGCTTGCTTTCTCCTCCAGGCGGGGGCGAAATCGAAGGAGGGTGAGCCCTGCCATGGCAGTTGTTCCTCCCTTTGAATTTCCTCCTCCTTCTGGCCCTGGGCGGCCCTCCTCTGGCCCTGTACCTCCCATCCCATCGGATTTGGCAGGAGCGGGCAAGAAGGGCCTCTCTACCGCAGAGTCCAATAACTTGTAAGCATGAGGCATGGCATGGTTTATTTCTCTTCTCTCTCTATTTTATTTATTTTTCCGAGGCATTGGTGCTGGAATGGTATCCAAAACTGTTGGTTTGTTATTGTCTAGTGTTGAGTTAAGTGGCATGTTCTTCATAATATCACAGTAAATTTGTAGATGTGAAATGAAAAGTGTTTTAATGTTAAAAATGTTGAACCTAAAAAGAAAAATTAATTTACTTTCTAACTTACCTTGCTTTCCGATCTGTTCTGGTTTGTTCATGGAGTGTTATTTCTATTGTTTTGTTTTTGGATACCTTTTCCTTCTTAAAAGCTTCAATTTAGTTACCTTTAATAAGTATATTTATTTGTTAAAATAAGGAAATTAATTGTTTTGATTAGCTTGTGTCTTGTTTTATTTATATATTCATATGAAAAATAATTTGAGAGGGGTAACTACAAGGGTTTCATACTGTTTATTGTTTTGTATTTTATTATGAAACACGTCATGAAATATAGAAAAATGTTTGTTTTTTATTTTTATCAATTTTAGTATTTACTGATTCCTTAATTTTAATTTACAGAAATAATCACTTTTTAGATTAATTTTATTTTTTACTATGTTGCTTCTAATATGACTTCGTAAATCTGTTTTTATACTGTGTATATTGCATATGCACATTTACAGTGAATGTTAAAAATCATTAAGGAAATAAATACTAATTGATTACTTGCATGTAATTGGATATGTGCATTTGAGAACTGGTATATAATGGAATACAAAGCTTGTACAAAGAGTTAATCAGATTATTTTCATTTATGAAACTTAAATCTAATGGAGTTGATATTATTTGTTTCTTTTTAAATTCAGGCCTACTAGTGAAGAAGATGACCCACCAGTTCAGGGTCCTCTTCCTTTTGAACCAGATGATGCTCCATGGAAGAAATCTGAATCAGGGATTCGCAAGTTGTGAGTAACCCTACATTCAAATGCGTGTTCCTGTCTGATACCTTCTTATAACTATACCGAGCACTTTAGCTTGTCAGAATATAGTGTGGTAGGAAGGGCTGACAAAGAAAGAAACTACTTAATTGTAGAAATGATAATTGTACCCAGACTCAACCCACACGTATTCATGATGGTTGTTCAGTCTGCTCAAATTTGTTCTAATGATTACTTTCACTCCAATCAACCCTGTGCAGGGAAAGATCTTCCAGTGAAGAGGAAATTGGGGAATTTGGACGATTGCTGCTGTATCTGGTAAGCGGTGCAAGTGAAGGAGGAGAATGACACTTCTGGAGGTACACACTCACCAAAAAAAAAAATTGAATGTCGTGGCTTTCAATTTTTTCTGCCTTGGGGTTCTTGTGAAAAATGTCTGGGGAAAATGTGGGACAACAGTATTAATACTTGCATTTCAATGTAAGTTAAACTGTCTTGCCATATTACATAGCCTGGTGCTTCTATGTATGTTTTGTATTTACAAGTTTTACCAAGCCAACATAGATAGTATAAGTTGTATATGTATAAACATGTTTCTTTTCAATTTGACCATGATTTTGCAGACCTTTGGACATAAAGTTTATAGACTATCAAATTTTCTCTTAGGAGCTGTAGTAGCTCAAGAAATAAATTATTCAAAAAATCTGTGTAAAAGAATGGTCAAAATGATAAGCAATTTTTCCATTTGCTATCTCTGTTTCCAATTATTTCATAAAAATGTCCCTCTATTGAAACTATTTTTAAAGTAATTTATTACGATTCTTTTGAAATTATAGTTCTTATAAATTCTGTATACTTATATCTCCCTTAAATATTACATGTCTAACACTCAAAGTAATTTTCATTCATTCAAATACTCTTCATGGCATTTATCTAATTTCACATTTGCTTAAAGATATTTTTCTCTCAGGAAGAATGATTCCTGTGAATGAAATTTATCCAAAATAAATGTATTAATTATTACAATAACTCCTTGTGCATGGTGAAAATAAAAGATGTATCCTAATAAAGTACATTGGCATGCAGTTCACCCAACTTCCTCATGTTAATTGTTGGTAAAATTGGTTATTCATGTTATGTGGTATTGTATTGATAACGGAAGGGTACTTTTTGGCATGGTGATGGGTTGAGTCTGTGGTATTTGTGGTTATTTCTTTGTGACTCCATTTTCCAGCATTCCCAAGTTATGTGCTTTTTTTCTGGACTGTGGCCCCTTTCCGTCAATTGAGTTAGCAGTGTGAATTGTAGATTTATTTTTATTTATTGTGGTACATCTCCAAGTCATTAAATTTTATTTGGTTTTTACTGTTATGTTAATAAACTTATTTTTCACGTTTTACAATTTAGATCTTTTGAAGTATAGACCATACACATTTGAAATTGTGCACTGGTTTTAGCAAGTCATTTCTTTTGTTTCTTATCAGTTTGGTTGTTCCGTATCCTGAATTATGCCCGTATTTTTCCATGGAAAATTTTGTGATAAGATTATTTTTCCTTGTCTTTGTTCACAGATTCAGTATTCTTACTACATTTTCACAAAACTTGCTTAGCCCTACTGAGCCGAATAGTGTGTGAAGGTTAGCTGAATACAGTTTTTTGGGTTGCTGATTTTTCATACAAAAATCCCTTATTCTTTTGTATATTTTTATTTAACATCTCTGTTGGAAGTTCAAGGCCATGGATGATTATTTGGAGGTTAAATCAGCTTGTACTAACATTTTCTACTGAATTATTCAGTTACTTACTCATACTTTCCTGGAGTGTTTCATGTTGATATTTACCTGAATGTATGCAGATCATTGTTTCATAATCTTATACAATGGCTTAAAGTGTGCTGTTTTGTAATCTCTTCTATTTATTTGTTGTGAGCTGTGTTCCGTGTTTGCAATTAATTTTTATAAAAAACTGAAGGGATGAGAGGGATATCTGTGATAGTGGTGAGAGATAATCGAGAATATGTTCATGTCTTCTAGTCATACAATTTGTTAATTGCTCATTTTCTTATTTTATTTCATGTTGTTTTATTTTGAGAAAATTACAGTATGAGGAATGAAATGATTAGTGTTAGTGTGTGTTTTATGAAATAGAAAACTGTTATGTTAATTTCAAGTTCTTGTGTTCATTTATTTGAGCAATGTGTAGTGTTATTTAAAATGTCTTTATATTCTATCAGTTTTACAGTTGGTTACAGGATATTATATATACAATGGCTTGGTATGTGTTTTTATGTTCAATAGTAATGCAGTGTCTTTGTTCATAAAATTAAAAATTTTCCTGACCGTTTAAACATGTCTACATGCCTGTTCCTTTGTAATGGGGTATTCAGTATGGTATGCTCTCTTTGTGGTCTTGAAATAATTCATTTTTCTATAAATAGGTATGAGAATCATAAATTTGCTTTTGCAGTCTTCATAACAATCACTGTGACAAACATCTTCCATGCAACTCTGCAATTATTATGCTTTTCTGTAAGATCTTACAAGGGAACATTGTGATAATGGTGGTCAAAATTTATTTTCTAAACTCGCAGGACAATTTTGTATTTAAAAATAAGTGTACATCAAAAATTTTAGTTCCTTGACATCTTTAGCTGAAGGACCGCTGAGCTAGTAAACCTATGATTCAAGAAGAGAACGTATAACAAACCTTAATGCCTTGCCTTGCTATCTGTTTTTATTTTATTTCTGTAAATAAATTGCCCATTTAATTGGTTAAATTTGTGAATTAATGCATTGATTGATTTTTAATGTTTCAATCAGATATGTATCATATAAGTGATTCAATCAATTTCTTAAAATCTGCCCCCCCCCCCCTCGCCTCTCTTTCTCTATCAGAATTGTGTTAATGTGTATGAAGAAAACTCTATTTGTAAACCAGAAATCAAGAAAAATTCATTGAGGATAACATTGGATGAAAAAGGAATTACCACATCAGGTGGTAGAAATACGAAGAAAAAAGGGAGGAAATGTAGTTAAGGGAATCAAAGAATGAAAGATAAAATATAATGCAATAAGTAAATTTTAGCATCGCCTCACCCAGTGTTTTGTGATCAATATCATGTAAGTCAATCAAGTTTTTAAAAGGAGTTTTATTGTTTTTACATGAAAGTGATTAAGAAATGTATTTTTTTAAGTTTTTCGGGTACTTCATCTTGCTTTGAGTTAAATTTCTTGTGAATACTTCTGAAATCCTGTAATATGTAGTCTTATAAATTTTAGCAGCCAAAATTTTGAAATTACTACCTGTTTTTGAAAAATGAATTCTCCTGTGTATTGAAAATAGAATTTTCCACTTTCACATTCACAATGTTCTTTTGTTAGATGCTCTGTTTGTGATTTTTCGGTTCTTGGCCCATGGCCTTGGGCAAAGCTTTTTCTGTATGTTGCATGAACTGCATGGTATATGTCCATGTAGTGTAGTAAATTAGCTGATTAATTTTTTCAGTAGTCACAGGATTTGAAATTCATATTTAGAAAAAATCAAAAGTAGATTTCAAGCTTATTGTTATATTACACCCCAAGTCAAGTAATTAATAGTGTTATCAAAACAGGCATTTGTTGTGGATTCATCGTTGAATGCCTTTGTCAGAACTTATTGCCATCATTGTATGATAAATATTTGCTGGTGCTAGTGAATATTCAAATGATTTGATGTATTTTTCTCTTTTTCACAGTTTTCGGAAGTTATTTAGCGACAGTAATGTCACCTTTCTTGGAAGCAGTCCAAAACGAAGTCTTTCTTCGCTGTCCAAGATGGCCCTATCTAGTAGCGCAAATTCTGATGCCACTTTCTAATGCTGTCACCAGTTCTTCAAGCAGTACTTCAGCAATGGATACGAGTGCAGGTTATGTGATTGACCTCGCTGGGAACCTGGAGTCATTTGTTCATCTTGTACTGGATGAGGTCTCTTGAGATAATGGGGGTACAAGAATATATCAATTATTCTTGCCTGTCTTTATAAAACGTCATGTTATATACCAAAACGATTGTTTGTAGAACATTGGTAAGGATTGCTTCTTGAAGAAAGTGAGGTCTTGGACAGGATAAATAAAGAAAGTGTTGACAAGGCAAAGATTCATGTGAAGGAAATAAATTTCAGAATACTCAAAATGTAGTGATTACATTCATTTTACTTGTTGAATTTCAGTACATTCAACATGTATTTGAAGTGTTTAATTTCTCATGCAGTTCAAATAATATATTTAATGTATTTACATAATTATGTGAATGCACAGATGGCCTACTGAATTAAATGTTCTGTGCATCATTATCCATTGAATATGATACCTTTCATTATTTTTACTTAAAATAAAGCAATTGTTAGACTTTAGTGTAAGTATAGAGTTATACTACTATTCTATTTTAGGAAAGTGTTTGTTATCTCTAATGTATTCCATTTTGCAACTGAAAATTGATGTTTCTTTGTTAATGTTGTTGAAGAATATGGTTTTTCTTCCATTTCAAGTCAATCTTTCCTTGGAAATCCTGTCAAAGAACTTCAGAAATATTTCTTACCCATGGTTATACAAATTAATGGATATCTTTATAGTGACTTTACAGCTATTACTCGTTTTCATATTTCAAAAGTCAGCACATTTTGTAAAATAATTTTTAAGAATGCACTACTTTGGAAGTTGAGACAATTAATTCAAATTAATGTGGAGCATGTTGACACTGCTCTTTGTTGTTTGCTTTTGTTGCTTGGGAATGAAATTGCTGTATGCTTTTGAGACTGTAATAGCTGTCAAGAAATTGTTCTTATTCAGTACATACATAGAATATGAATCATTGCTTTCTAAAGCACCTGGATTGATACATATGTTGCATCTGAAGTAAGTAGCTTAAAATGTTTGTATCCCTATTTACAGTAGAACCAAAATTATTGCGTGAATTGGTCTTGTTGGATATGGATCTTCAGTCATTTTTCTTGATGTAAAATGCCAAAATGGCTTGAGAAGGGACAGCATGGGAAAAGTGGAGGCTGATTTGCAAACCCTATTAAGTGATACAAGATCGAATTTATGAATGTTTATGAGCACATAATGTTTATATTTTTTAAACATTTTTAAGTGGAACATTTGAAATTCCTCTGTTTTAATTTTTAAATGTATAGTGTATTGAATGTAAAATACAGTACACTGAGACATTGTACATTTCATGTTGAACTATTAATATTTTATCCAGGTCAAAAATAGAGCATACTTGAAGAAAATGTTAGTATAAAGTCATACTATATTAGTCTTTAGAAACCTTTATTAAAGAAAATAATTTTTTACTAAAACATCTTTCTCAAAAATCTTTTAGTGAATTTATTTTTGGTAATGTACCTAATTATACCAAGAATATATTCCTTAATCAAACTGAAAGTTCCTTATAATTTGATAAAGGCAATTTGCATTTCTTTAAATATGCCAAGAGTGGAGTAGTTTCTTTGTATTGTAATTTTTCAATGCATTAATCATAATCATGCTATTCTACTTAACAGTATGTGAACACTTCAGTGTGTGCATTGTTTTGGTTATGAATCAATGATACACCAGGTTTGTGATGATCACTGAAGTGGCATGATGGGGACCAATCTAATTTTGGTTGTAAAATGCACATTGAGTGGTTGGTAATTTAACATGATTTTTTTTTGTCACGTGAAAAATGCTTCACAATTTCTGCTTCCTGAATGGAGTTAAGGATTGCAAATCATAGTAATGGTAAAATGGAAGGACTCATTAAAAGTAAGAGTAGCACCTGTGTTATACCGCAGGAACAGAGAAGTTAAAAAAGAATGTTAATGAAAGAGAATTTATTGTTCTATAATTTATACTGAAAACTTTAATGATTTTTATCATAACTGCAAAACTTTAGGAAAGGTGTGGAAAATTCACAATTTAATTATTTATTAAATTATTTAAACTTCTATTAAGCAGCCACTGAATCCATAAAGAGGAATTTTCTTTAAGAGCAAAAGAGGAAAGAATTGTGATAGAACTATTGTACTTTTTGTTGCTTTCACTTAGTTTGATTGTTAAAGTAACTGAAATCATGTTGGTTTGGCCCTTTTTGCATAGGTTTAATATTGCCCATACATATTGTTTTAAACAGAAGATAGTTTCAGAAATTGTTGGATAATTTTTCTAGAAAATGAGCATTGTTTTATTGCACGACTTTTAACTGTTATTCTCTGGATATTCTAATCAGCATGAAGATAAACATTTTTAAAGCACTTTCTCTTTTTATTCTCTTATTGAAAAAAATTTTTCAGGCACTGAGTAATAGGTGTTACAACAAAGATTAAATAAATGCATTGTAATGTTCGTGCATACTTTCTGCAAAACTCATTTCATTCATCATTTCATTTTAACACATTTTGCTGAAAGCAAAGTTTGTCCACAATGAGGAGTTGAAATTCTTTTCTAAATTATTGGAAGTGGGAGAAATATGCCATTTAGAAGAATTTTCATTATGCTCATGGAAACAATGGGATATTCAGTTGTTTATTCTGCTGTTTTTCAAAAGATGATCAAAATACAATGAAAAATTGCAATTCATATAATATCTGAACAGCATCATGGCAATTTAAAGGATAATTTTTGAGATATCGGTCTGAAATCATTGAATATATTGCTGTAACTGTAACTGAGTGAAACTGTCAGTTTGGGTGTTTTAAACTTTTCTGTTATTTTCTGCAACTTGTTACCCTGGGTTCACATTTCATTGTGTAATCACTCAAATTATTGGTTGGGTGTTTTCAAGTATTTCTAAAATAAAATATTCTCATTTGTTTTATTGGATGCCTTGCATTGGATTGCCGAGAAATAATCATTTCTTTTTAATTTATCAAAATAATTTTTTAAGAAATATTAGTAATATATTTTGGTAATATTACTGAGTTAAAGTTCTTTAATCAAAAAAGATATTTTGGATGCATCCAGTAATATGCTTTAAAGAAAGATTTCTATAGTGCTAGTAAATGAATTTCTTATAATTTGCCAAGTATGTCAGCTGCTTCAGTTTCATATTTTGAACATCCATTAATATGGAAATCTTAAAATATGTTTCGGTAAAAAGATAGGAAATCTACTTCAAATCAGAAATTGGAACTGAAAAGTTTTGTTATTAACAAGTGAAATTGAATGGAAATCTTTAATTAACTGAAACCATAATATGATATGGTTTGATGCCTTGGTTAATCTATTAATATTGTTAATGTATGTCCTTACAATTGGTAGATGGTACACAAGCAATTTCCTTTCTCGGTGCAATCTTACAACTTTCATCGTTTGTTCAAAATTCTCTTGCACTATGTTTAACTTCGTAACTAATATTTGTTTTATTCTCTGTGGAATTTTCAATTTTACTATCCTTTCTTGCATCAGCTGGGCTTGGTGAAGTAAAATAATTTTATAGAACGACAATACTTTTTCAAATGTTTTCCATATAAATTGTATTTCTACTCCTATTTGTGGAAAAAACATTATAAACTTGCCATTTACCTTCTGTGTTTTCATAGGACTCGGGCTTCTAATACGTTATTCAGAAAAAAAAGTCTTGCTCTCCCTTGATGTATAGAAATATTGCATTCTGGTCTGAAGCTAATAACGCACCCACCAATGGATAATAGTTGAAGCCCAAAGTAACTAACAAATACTCTCTAAAACAATATAGACTGCAAAATTTCAAACAAAAGCTGATTGTTAGCTACTTCAAGCTAGACAATTTTTGCTGTAAGCACTACGCAATATTTCTAATGTGCAATTCTGTTACTAAATTGTGGCTGGCAACACAAATTTCAGTTATTTTAACTTTGGTAACTTCTGTAACATTGCTTATGAAAATTAACAAATTTGCATGTTGCAAATTTAATCTAAAAATATTTTTTGGTATTCTGTTTTAATTTTTTCCTTTTTGATGAATGTATTTTAATTTGTGAACACACTGAAAAAATTGATTTCATGTTTACAAGATCTTACCTGCGATGGAAGATATTTTTCAGAGTTTTATTGTTATTGAATGTTCTTGCATTTCTCAGAACATTACCTGCTGTTTGTATTTATTTTAAATTGAACCTTACGTAATTTAGAGCATTGCCTTTCTTATACTTCACAGTTATTTAAGAAATTAGCATTTCTTGAATGAACTGCAAAATATCTCTTGAAAATTCTTTTGTTGAGGGTATAGCAAAGAACTTCTGTAGTGTAACATGAGTGAATTTTTTTGTGCCATTCTCAGAATTTTGAAATAAAATTGGCACCTGCTAGTGATTGGCCTGTTTAATAATCTGTTTTACTAATGAGATGTATTGCATTTATAGATTGAAATTGAAATTTGAATTCTGCATTGTGTGCCATAAAGATTTGTTAGAGCATAGTTAGCACTTTAGCTTCATAGTGCAACTGAATTTTTTGCTCATATAGTACAAATCGTATTTCGAGTTTCAGAAAAATGTACGTAAAAATTTTATTATGTTCTGTAGACAAAGTAGAAATTGTTGGAGTTGAGGAAGTGACATTGAGAAGACTGAGACTGTGTACAAGAGGATTATTGATTTTTTTTCTCTATTTATTGAAATGTTTCTACTTTTATCTGTTTTTGTGTGTATTTTGCACTTAATTTTATTTTCTTGTAATGTCTTGAGATTTTTTTTTTTGTATGTGTGTAAATATTGTGCTGAAGGACAATCAATGATAGTCCAATCTTTGTTAAAAACAGTTACAAATTATCATACTCATTTGTCATAATCATAATCTGAATCTCTGTTTCATTACTCAGATTTGAGACACACTACTTTTATGTCTACTTTGGGAAATTGGTATATATTGCATGTAATTCCTTTTTATTTTTCTTATACATTCTGTATTGTGTGTTATGTTATTTTATTATTTTATGAATGTGAACATGACACAGAGCTTCCGTACTCAGATTGTTGTAACTGTGCCAAAATTATTTCTCTCTATTAAACACAGTTGCACAAGCTCAGCTTAAAATGCGCAAAATATCAGGCTATATATATGCATGTTAATTTGATTGCCAGTATTTGAAGAAAAGTTGTTTATTGAGCATTAGATTTCAAGAGTTGTTGTTTTCATATGACAAATGTTGAATATTGAAATTGCATAATATTCATAAAATGTCATGTTCTTGGAAATACTCTTAGTAAATTTAAATGTGTGGCTAGTTGTATGTTCTAGAAGCAGGAATTAGCATCTTCAAAATTAATTAAAAATATCTTCAGATATTTGCAAACCTCCTTTCAAGCACTCAATAGCATTATTACTACAGATGTATGAATAGTAGGATTGTCATTTATTTTTAATTTTTGAAAACTATTAGCAGACATGAGAAAATACATCATTAAAAAATTTACACCAACAAAAAAACAAAATACGCAGTGCATTTGGCTGTCATTGATGTGCCACAATTGAGAACTGTACTTGATGTCAGTTACTATAACAACTTGTGCCTCTAGATTGAAATTTCAGATATATGTATATATTGTATTTGAAGTATGTATTTCACAGTTATAGAATCCCACATTTTTTTAAAAAGTTTTGTTTGTATAATGTAATATATTCTGTACCAAATATATCATATCATTTTATTGCTGTAAAAGTATGCATATAATGTACATCACAGCTATTGCAACCAAAGTTGGTGTTAAATACATTTTTAAAATGTTTTAAGAGTGTGTTTAGTTGATTGTAGTTTCCCTTAAGGTAGTTACTGTTTTCAAAGAACTAGTTTTTTGTGTTAATCAAATTTGTGATGTTTAGTCAGAATATGGTAACTCCAAAATCACATTCAGATGTAACTCGGGTTATTGTACACAATTACATTTTTAAACAGTTTCAAAACTAACTTGGCAGTTCTGCTCCTTGAATTTTGTGTTCTGAAGAATGCATTTGGACTTTTCCAAGTTTCCAATCTGTTTAAAAATGTAATAGTGTGCAATAACTGAAGTGACATATGAATGTGATTTTGGAGTAGTCATTTTCTGACCAAACACCATTGAAATCATTTATTATTGTATTAGAAACAACAATAATTGTTGTTTCAGAACTCGTCAGAAGTAGGGTAAACACTCTAAACTTACTAATAATAAAACCTAATATGCTTTTTTTGGTTTGCTAAGAGAGGGATTGGGGAAAATAGAGGAATTAAAATGTATCCTAAAATGTTAAAAGTATCAGTAAATGGATTGTAAATGAATTTCAGTCCAATTCTATTTTAATGCAATAGAATCATATTTTATTAGAGAGGGGGTGAGATCTAAAATAACATGTATTGGGTAGAAAACGAGAAAAGAAAGAAATTGGTTTTTAAAGTATACCATTTGAACTACAAACATTTTAATGAATTTCATGCACACGATTGAAGTAGTTCCTATATGCCTGAGGATCACACTCTTCTATTTAAAACCTTTTTTAATTCGATCTGTTGAGCCCCTTGTTCTTGTGAAATGTACAGAAAAATTGTGCTTCCTATGAATGTGGAGAGTAGCAGTGAATAGAAACGAAGACAGCATTGCTACAAACTGAAATAATATAATCTGAATGGTAATTACTACAACTTCTTGTGCTTGTATAAAATGAATATAGCCAAATAGATGGCATTCAAATGATCATCCATTAAATTCACTGATTCTGTATTGTATTTTTTTATTGAGGCTTATAGTTCTCAAGAAAACAAAATTTTATGTTGGAATGAAATAACCCTGCAATCTTTTTTTGAATATAATACTTACCATTTATTCTTTTCATTTTATTTACCATTTGTTACCAATTTTACTTTCAATACTTGTTATGTATGTAATAGTACTTCAGTATAATTACTCAAAGCACCTGTAATTTGGTCACACTTAAGGACCATGGATGGGGTGTGTGTACAAAATTTTCCATTTTAATAATTAATATTATTTAATTTTTTTCGCCTCGCAAGTTTGGGGCATTCATCGTATTATGTGTTAATGAGCCTGAGCCCCTATCCAGCGTAGGCCACAAGTATGTGCTTAGTATGCTTATGTTTTAACCACCCCTGACCCACCAGTTTGTCAGCGATGATTTATTTGTTCTCCATAGTGAGCTTTATATTTGACATATCTTGTTATATCTGTGGTTCATTTCGTATGGAGGGTCTTCAAGTGTATCCATACGTGCATTTGCATACTCTGCCAGAAAACGAAGTAACTAAACTCCGGAAGCGCGCCGGTGGTCACAGGGCAAACGTCCCCTTGCTGACGCAGCCTCCGCCAGGGGCGCGCCAGGGCTCGCGGGGCGCTCGCCGAGCCCAGGGCGACAGTCCAGTGCCGGCCCGAGCGGTGAGGAGGTTAGGAAAGGCTAGGCGCCCCTCGACATGGCTGCCATAGCGACGAACCTCAAGGCAACACCGTGGTATCGCCGTCTGCTCGGCCCTGAACTTATCCAATGCTGCTCGGCCAGCGACTCCGAAATGAAGGTCGTACCAGTTGAGTCCGTCCTCGGAAATCCCGATTCTAACCTGGAGATCGTGGGACTGTATTTCACCCCGATTTTCGCCATGGACGAAGGCAACGTCATGGCCAAGCTGCTGGATTTGTACCGGCGCGTGAACGAAGGCGGCGGCGGCGGCCCCAGGGATGGCACGGCGGGGGGCGGCGGGAGACTTGAGATCGTCCAAATTGTGCTCCAGACGAATGTGGACTGCGTCGTCACCCTTACAGATGTTGAGGAAACTTTCAGGAAACTAGTGAAGGATGTCCCTTGGTTTGCAGTTCCTTACAGAGATTTTCAGAGGAAGGTGAGTCAACAAAATCAAAACTCTTCATTGATCTGAATAGTAATACTTAATACCATAGTAAACTTGTGATGGCAGCCACTGCTGCACATTACATGAATTCTCCAACTGTTAAAAAAGTTCGAACATGCAATTTACTAAGAAATAAGAGCATATTTTGTGTAAACGTTTCTTCGCAAAAGTATAATGGATTGATCGATTTTTTTATTAAGACTAATGAAAATGGTGATCTGGGCTGTCCGGGTGACGCCGCGTCGAAGGCTGATGAAATAGGTAGTTTGGAAAGATTAACAACAAATTGTACTAGCAAACCTATAGAACCAAATCGAACGTTTCTGAATAACCTGGATTGCCATGATTGTCGAAAATTTGAGTATTTTTCTTGACAATGTTAATATTAGTTCAAAAAAAGTACCATAAAGAAAATGTGTCGTAAAAAGGACGATGCCGAGGGTCTTTAGATAACAGCGTCTACAACGACAAACCCGACGATTCGTTCCTCTTTCCCAGGGCTGTAATCTACTTTGCAAATGAAGGTTCCCACGCGCGCGCTCCGGTGCGTCCGAACAGAGGTGCGTATCAGATCTGAGAACAGCGGCTTTTTGTTGGTTCACGGAGGTTGCTCAGAGGCATCGTGTAAATGAATGATATGTCTCGAAAATATTATCATGGTCCCGAAATGTACGGGCATAAGTCCTTTCCAGGATATGTTCCTGGGAATACATGGAGTATAACTTATTTGAATAATTCATTCAGCGAAACAATGTTGGTTTGTGTTACGGGCGTTACGTGCCTTATGAACAAACAGGACCGACAGAATGGGAACGGAATTAGATGTTTTTATTGCATCTCCCATAATGCAAACTGAAACCCAAGAACCAAGGTTTGTGTCACATGAGCGTTGCTTTGACGCACGTCGTTAGGTTAGCACTATCTTATACAAAATGGCCAAAGCGCTCGTGTGCTGTTTCGCATAAGATACCGTGTTCATTTACGACGCGCGTCAACGCAACGCTCGTGTGACACAGGCCTAATGGTGCAACCACTGAGCATGATCTTCACGCATTCAGAGGCCTAACAATATCCACAGCCAGATAGATTGTATAGGGGATGATATAGTTTAGAAATGCTTCCTATCTGTGGGGAGATATGATTCGACCACTTTCCTACGTAGATTACTACACTGCTGCATTCACCTCTGAATAAAGTATATCACCCTCAACTGACATTAATTGTACAAAATGCAATGTTCAATGAAAAATACCAATCATGTTCTTGACATTAATAACCATGAAAGTAGTACTTAAAATATTAATTTCCGTCACGCGGGTGTATTATCCAAATCGCCAAATCGCCTTGTTAAATTAAGTCAGGATGTAAGACAAAGTAGATTTAGATTAGTTTGTAAGTATCTAGTTTATATGCTAGGCCATACGTTAGCTATGTAAACAGAATTTAAGAATAAATATTAAAATATATTGCTCGGCTCTTTTTCATTCCGAATCAGTCTAAGAGAGAGAGGCAAAAACATTCACGACTTGCCGACCACTCTCTCTAAACTTGGTTTTGTTCCTTGTTGAAGAAAATTTAGCGTTTTTGTTTTTTCTCTCACGAAAACTCCAGCTAGATTTTTATTTTGGTAATTGTTGATTTCATGTTTTAATTTAAAAGTTCGAATTAAAAAATCTGTGAAGTGACCCAAGGTATGAGAGTACCTCGGGCCATTCACTTTATTATGGACAAGAAAGTAGAAAAACTATTCTCGAATGATAAGCATAGGAAATCATGTATAAAATTACTACTAGACAGAAGTTTACCGAAAAAATACTTAAGTCAGTTTCGATTAACTTTGTTTTCATTCTTGTAATCGTTGGATATTTTACTTTTGACATCACGAAATGAAATCACTTTATTAACTTGCTGGAGAATAAACATGGATGAACATAAACTGCTGCCATTTCACTCTAATGTAATATTTTCATTTGCCAGGTTTTTCAAAACGAGTGCTGGTCCGAAGTACAAAGATTTCCTGTATAATCCTCTCCTGGAAAGATTAAATGGAAAGCTATCCGAAAATTATTCAACTTTGATCGTAGTATCAGGATTCTTTTTTGTATGAAATTATCAATATCAGTGGTTCATTTTCAGTGAAACTACAGTTCATTTAATCTTTTTGAGAGTGAAGATCACTTTTTTGTTATAGAATTATTAAAAAGGTTTTATGCGTCGGCTAAGATTTTCAAAATTCTGCAGTGGAAGAAAAAAACTTTCAATTAATCTTCTGTAAATTAAATTTGGGCCAGTTATATCTGAGGTCGTTAATAGACATATTGTTGCAAAGCGACCTAAAATAAAAGGTAAAAGAAAACAAAGAAAATAATGACTGTCGTAAAAATATTGTTGACAGACATAGATCGGCATATCGGCAAAATAGATCAAAAAGTTTTCTCAGTACGAAAGTTCTTTTGTTTTGAAACTTATACATTTGGGGCATTAGGCGAAGATGATTTGAAAGATTTGACTTGCATTGATTTCAATTTGATGAAAACCCTCTCTATATGCTGATTAATTTGGGAGTGGAAAATTGGTCTTCCCGGAACAGACTATTTCAGCATATCAGCGCAATTGTGGCATGTATACAAATTAAATGCTTTGAGAAATGGTTCACACACATTTTTATCAGCCGTAAAACTGTAATAAAACATTACTCTGGTGTTGCATATTACAGTTCACAATGGCGTCAAGCTTGACATCTTAAACATTCATGTTTGTAGAAGCTACAGTTGCATTGAGAATGTTTACGGAGACATTTTAGAAATGATGATAGACCATTGAAAGGAATATTTTATTCAGAATTAAAGTCATCACGTCATTTTCAAAACATTTATTAACATAATTTAATCAAACATGCTGCCAAAGAAATGTACTCTTAATAATAGTGAATGTCTATATTGAGACCACATTGTGATCGCACTACACTGGTAAAATGTCCATTTGTGTGTAGAAATACCCTGTAAAGAAAAGTGAAGTTTTATATTATTTAAATCTGCAAAAATATTTATAGATACATATTTTTGCAGCGTAATATGTGATTAAAACATTCAACAACTCAAATTATAAAAAATGCGGGTTACTACTTTGCGCTGATAGCCTCAAATAATTAACTGATTCCACTGTTCACGGACGGAGTAATTGAATTCCGATTCATTGGCTCCGCATAGTTACTCGTATGGATTGTTTTGGGAATGTTCGTTTGAGATAAATCGGTTGAGAGCCTCCGAGATTACAACGCACGAATGAGCGAGGCAACGTGACTGTCGTTGACTTATGGGTTACGTTGAATGGTAGATTAATGGAATGGATCACTGCGAACAAAATACCTCATAAAGTTGATAGCGCACAAATATGAGGGTAGTGGATGTGAATTCTAGAACCTTGTTAGTACGAATAAAACAGCTTACGTAAGACGGAGTATGAACGCGATATGTAATAAAAAATCTTCCAATACCCAAATTCCCCAGAAGTGTACAGATGTGCGCTTGATGATGTACGTGGTGGGAAGCTTTTTAGTGCGTGCGGGGCAGGGCGGGGTGGGGCGGAGAGAATAAGCTGAAATTGAGCACCCGCCACGGAGGGTGGGGGTGGGGCCGGATGTTTACAAGCGGCGCGCGCGAGCGAGCGCCAGCTGGAAATAGCGTCGCCCCGACCCCACTCCGCCTCGCTTCGCCCAGCGCAGCGCAACCGCCCCCGCCCCACCCCCGCCCCGCCCCCGCCGAGGAAACAAACGTACGGGAACCCTTTTCCCGCAGTCACGGTCATGGCCGCGGCCTCCCGGCTCGGGGCTGCGTTCACGGCGACTTCCAATGCGCAGATGTCCCACGTAGCATGCAATGAATAGGGGGCGGATTTTGATGACCTAAGATATCGCCAAAAATTGTTGATGTTTTTAAAATTGCCGAAAAGCAAAGAAATACGACGTAAAATGTGATAAAAAACAGTTCGGATAAAACAACTCGTGCTGTTGAATACGTTACTGATGTAACGGGTCTTCTTCTATTCGTTCAAATGAGATGAGCTTTCAAATTTTCGTTTTGGACTGCCCTTTAACAGGAAATCTCTGTATTTAGTTTTCCTGAAATCGGCTGAACCGACAGTGACGCTGATAGGCGGCACAGGAACCTTAGATTACGTACAACAACTGACACAATTTCTGGGCGAAAATATCGAATAGGCTACTCAGGAATTCTGTGGAGAACATTTGTTGCATCTCGTTAGTTTTATTTGAAGCAAGTATTATTAAAATCAGTTAAATCAGCGAAAGTGCATTAAAATTACGAAAATGCATTAAAAAATGACTTGCTAGACGAAACCGACGCAAATTGCAGAAAGATGACGTATAAAAATGGGTCATTTCCTTTTGTCATAACATAAAATTAATTTCTATACTAAACGGCAGTGTTCTAAAGCAAAAAGAAAAAATGACATTTCATTAAAATTCGACCCCTAGTCATGAATAAGGCACTTTTTGAACACAATGTCGCTTCATTTCAATGTAATTTATTAATTTAAAGGTAAAGGGGAACTGGAAAAAAAACGAACTCGATTTTGTTCAAAAACTTTTCTTAAATTACCAATTTCTTAAAGAAAGTAAAATAGAATTTTATTCGCCAGATCGAACACGTTTACTCACGAGGCAAAGATAGGGCCGAGAATGCTCAACTATTGTATTCTGGTACCAGCTAGAGCTAAGTCGAATTCAGCCACTGTATGTCGAATAGTAGTGAACTGGTAGTTCCTCCGATCAATACCAGGCAAATACTGGAGGAGGCCTCTAACAAATGGGCCACAGTCCGCTTCATTGACGTCTTCTCTTTCCCTACACATGCGCACATGTCGTAGAGCTTGTCCCTTCGGGGCGGCGAATCTGTGGGAATCCCTGCAAGGGGTGAGGGGGTTCCTAAGTGAAGGGGAATCCCCGCAAGCCGACATGTAGGTCGACGTCTGATCTCGCTTTCTAGTGAACCACCACTTCCCGGGAATAACAAGCACTACCCACCGGACTAACTGCCCAAGTAGTTGAAATTCGGGAAATACGAAATATTCTCTCATCACTCACTCACTCATTCCAATTCTGGCTTCCCTTTCAGAACATCTTCAGAAACGACTGTCACATTGTCGCACCTTCTTTCGCAGTCGAGGCTCAAGTTAAGCATTTAAGCCCTATCTTCTTGCTGTTTTTGATACAGTTGCGGGAAACAAGTTTAAATAAAGTAACGGAAGCAGGTAGGGTTTCATATTTTGTAAATCATTGTTTCAAAACTGAAAATAGCTTTATCCTGGATTCCAACTCCGAACTGTCAGCCTCTGAACTATTCAGGAAAGCATTATAGTTCCTTCAACATGGCCCTATTAAAGCGTCAATTTAATTTTGCAGAAATTTCAAGGTTCTTTCCGATTTTGACCACTAATGCTTGCTTCGCAGTGGGGGTATCCGGAAGAACAAAATCTCAAAAAATGTAAATAAAGATTCAAAAGCGTCTCATTTCGTAAAATACTACTTAAAATACATAATTCGGGCTCCACTTGACCCTCCGTATGTTCCCCTACATATTCCTCGCACGCTGTCCGGCTGTTCTCGGTATGTACTTGGCGTATTTCCATGATGCCCGCAGCTTCCTCACTTCCTTCATGTGTTCTCCGCAACTTCTTACATGTTCCTTCTCATTCTTCCCGCATTTTTCTTGCAGATCTCCCAACATGTTTTTCACATATCTCTAGCATGTATCTCCGGACATTTTTTTCACATATACCCCAAAATATCCCTTTTGTTTCCCCCACATGTTCCCCTCATATCTTTCTCCTACTTGCCCCCTCCCAATTCCTCCTACATGTTCATGCTGTCCACCTCGTATTCACCGCATGTTCCCCGCATATTAATCTGGAATTAAATATGCAAATTAAAAAATTTAATGGAAGGGTTTCTTACGAAATACTTAAGTTTCGGAGGTAGATAGTGCAGGGCCTCAAAAGATTTTTTGCAAAACATTGCATCCTCCAAAAGTATCACGTTTTAAACATTGTTTTAAAGGTGCACATAGAACTTAACTGTCCGCGTTTCTGGCAACTCGTACTGCGGAGTAAGGGAACCTTTTAAAATAATAATGGAACGTTCAAAAAGATCTCGTTTTGCAGAGTACGGCATAGAACACTTGATTCGTGACCCTTACATGGTTCTGGTTTTAAGGTCCTAGGACGCATCGCTTATGAGTTGGACACGATAGTAGAGCGAAGCAGCTTAATGTGCTGCGGGTTGAATTGCGCCTCATTTCCCCGAAATGCCATAATCTGCGAACTTCTATGTTTTTCATCTTAAATCTCTTTGATGTAGGTCTTCTTTCTCTTTCCTTTTCTTTCCTTTTCTTTTCTTTTCAATGGTTTCTTATGTAGTGATAAAAACAATAATCTTTCCTCAGCATATAATAAATTGAGGTATTTACGAAACGATTGTAGTTGTTAATAATGGTGCACGAATTACTAAAAAGCACATACCCTATTAACTACAATTACGAAATTGATTTCACTTAACCCTCCGAGACCTGAACAAATTTACACTTTTAGAGTACTGACGGAGTATATTTTGGACCCCATTTCTTTTTGCTTTCTTCTGGTCATTATTTTCACCTTAAATTGATTCTAATATTTTTCTTCAATATTTATGTGTTGTTATTTGCATTAGGTTAATAAGTTTTAAGGCGGCGTTTAAACTTACATTTATTGGAAACTTTACAAAAGTCTTCACAAACCGTAATACACTTGCTGTTTAACAGTTTTAGCACGGGTAGATTACTGTTTTGTTGGAATGCTTACTGCACACACAATTTTTACATACACAACATTTAATATTTCAGCGTAATCACTGTTGAAAGTAAGAATCTTGCAAAAACAGTCAACAGAACACAATAAGTTATAGTAATGTATTCATTTAGCACGTTCGTGTGAATGATAATAAGCCCCGAACAATATAGCATGTTATAACAGTGTAATATGTGATATATTGGAAAACAACGCAACTACAAGTGATAACATGTTAATTTAAACCGCTCTCTTGACGATTCGTGCAGAAAAATTGGAGAATTATTGACTACCACATATGACATGGAATACTAAAGGGGTACATTTTGGACCCCATGATGAGAAAAATATATTTTCAGAAAAAAGTTATTGAATTTTTTAGTACTGAGCACATTTTCGTTATATTAGGGAAATTATTAAGGTAGAATAAAAACTGTCATGCAGGTAGGTCGGCGCTGGATCTCGCCATCCAGCAGAGTGAAGATCCTCGCCACCTCCTGCTGAAAAAACATGCACTACACTTACGGGACTAATAGCATCCTTGGTTGACGCGCCCGGAATCAATAACAATCAATCAATCTCATTTTTAAAATCTGGCCCGACTGTTGAAAAGGTTGGCCTCCCCAGATGTACACAGAGTCGATCCCCTCTTGGCTTCGGCGGCCCTTCGACTTTGCGCCTTGATCGACAACGCATCCCGCAGCACGCTGCAGCCGATCGCTCCGTCAACGTCCTCTCCTTTCGATTCTCCCCCGGCTTCTCTGTCCCTCCGCGTGCTCCCCACCCGCGCACCTGCCTCCGCGCTCCCCTGCAGCCCGCGCCGTTAACGCCCCCTCCGCAGGAGCCCTCGCGGGAGCTTCCAGAAAAGGAGCAGAAAGTGCGCGTTTTACGAGGCTCCGCCCCTCCACGCAGCCTGATCTCGCGCATTGAGTTTCGCCATTGGGCGGGAAAGGGAAACAGAATTCGAGGAGCTTCTGGAGGATTGGGCGCGAGCGGAGGGTAGGTGGTGGAACGTTGTGCCTGGCACGGGACGCCTCAAGGCGCCGCGATATGAATATTTGACGTGGACCCGCTTCGTAGAACGTCAGTGCACAACAAAAGTGGCACAACTCTAAAATCGCCTGCTTTTAGTTAAGCGAAGAAATGTATTTTGTAAATAGTTCACTTTCTAATCACATGAAGATAGTTCACGAAACAGAATTCGAAATAAAACACTTGGATTTTGGCCACGAAATAATTGGCTCAGTTCACGATTGAACTAGTGTCCTACAAAATGAGTTTAGATGCGTCACTTTTCTTGTCGCCGAAGATAAATGATTCCACAAGTACTTTCTTGAATGCTCGTATGAAGTTTAGGAGTTCTATAGGAGTGAAATTTCGTTAGTTTAAAGAAATCTCGGAAAACACAGAAAGCTTTCACGTAAGAAAACAGCTCCTGTGCGTTTGTTGGACCAGTCCTTGTCGGTTTCCTCCTTTGTATTTGTTCTTTTCTCTTTTAAATCATTCTGACAACCATTCCATTTGCAAAAATCACGACTTGGGGTAATTTCTCGAAATTGGGTTTAAGTATCCAAAGGGTGTGAACACAAACCAGACCACTGATTTACGTGCAAGAAAACAAGTGGTCTGATTCCCAACCCTTTAAGATGAGTTAATAAACTTAGGAGTTGGAGCAACCGCTGTGCTCCGCCACGAAACACGCGCCAGTGGCCGGTTGAGCCCCGCGCCTCAAAGCGGCGAGGGCGCGGGCGCGTGCGGCGGGCGGGCGGGCGCCGCACAAAGAGCGGTGCCCTCCTCGGGCTTATAAGGCTCAGAATGCAAATGGTCCCGGCCCGCGGCGACGCGGGGGGTGGCCGCGCGCAGTGGACGCGAACGCGAGTTCGCGCGGCCACAAGCGCAACGGCGTGATCTCGTGGGCGAGCTGCAACATTAGGCAGCTTTTTTGCACGGTACAGAATACAACTATGGAATGAAATCTCCAGTGGCGAAGATAGTCATGCAGTTGGGTATTATGAAAATATTATCTTACATTGTTTTGTAAATTAGCTCTATTCATCGGTTTTTTCATTCAATAAAAACGTCGATAACTTGTTCTTGAAAGATGTCGTTTCTGCACAGTTTATTTAACAGACACTTCTCGATAGCCAGTATACTTGAAGTCTTTAGTCTATCTGGGTCACTACTGTATCAATAATTTTGAATGAAACTATTTTGTATCTTTCAAATAATTCTGACCCTGAAAGTTCATTCATAGTCATGTCTGCTTTGATGCAGATTTCAATAGTCTCTTCATATCTAAGACGGTATATTACTACGTATCTATACTATTTCTATCTCCACGGCATATTACTTGCTTCATGATTTCGCATTGTTGAGCGAAAACTGCATTTTGAGCCGTTTAGAAATTATGGGCATTGAGCATAATCAGTGGGACATTCTCTGTAACGCTAAATCTTTAGCTCCATTAATTATTTCATGAAGAAAACACCAACAAAATCACACAAACGGCAGACAAACAACTCTACTTTCTCACAACGTCAGTGATGAGGTGAATTTGCCTGGGCGAGACGTGGACGTGCATCGTGGTACACGTCTGTGCCTGCCGAAAGCCTAGGCGCTCTGCCCAGTGAGTACGAGTGAGAGCAAGACCAACTACAATTCCTTGGTAAGAGGGAGATAGCGCGCGCCCTCTTGTACGCATGCGCGGCAGAGCCAGCCGGTGTCTATTCACAGGCAGGCTCGTCATTCAGCTACCAGCCCCAAAGAGTGTATGTCTGTCACCCTGCTAATTCCCTCCCGAGTAAGCTGGGAAAAGGAGTCAAAAACTTTAATTTTCTTTAACGATTCAGTAAAAAAATTGAAAAATGGCACACTTAACGATGGATTTCATTGAAAAATAATTAGGTTATTCTAAGGCTCTCAGAGTACCCTTCAGCTTCGCCGCTGGAAATCACTATCTTGGGCGCAAGCGCAGATGCACAAAAGTGATGGGAAACTGGAACTGCGCATGCGCAGAAGATCGATAGAGCTGTCGATTGCTGTAACGCTCCGTCGTACGAAAACTCCCTACTATTCGTTAAGTAGAATGGCGCGGTGTGTCTGACGCTTCAAACTCTTTTTAGAGTATTTTCATACCGAATTATTTGAGTATTTTAAAATTAGATTAGAAGCATACAAAAATAACTGGTTATCCACTAGCAGACCGAGACGCATCGAATGACACCATGCTTGACACGAACGGTAGGCCGGAAGGTGTCTGCATAATAATTTCTTCCCATGCTTCACCGGCCTCTACATCTGTACTAGCACCATTTTTTTACGATTCTGTCTGTTCTTATTTTTATCTATTTTTCATTAAAACCAATTATAATGTTCTCGAATAATACGAAAAATGGCCAATATTCCAAAAGCAGGCCGAAACTCTTTCAGTATTTGCTTTGATTAGACGTATTGCTCAGATCAGTGTTGATTTAAGACATTTTCTTCTGGTAGCTTGTTTCCGGGCGCATCGACAGCATAGTTCGTTAGTCCCTTACGGGTAGAGCATGTTTGATCTACTTGCGCGGCGACTTTCCTCTTGATCGGCATTCTCTCTTTGATCAACTGGCGTAACCATCCACCTCTTGATCGACTTGCATGACGATCCCCCACTTGATCGACTTGCGCGGCGATACCCCGCTTGATCGACTTGGGCGACGATCCCCGACTTGGACGACGATCCCCCACTTGATCGACTTGCAAGACGATTCTCCACTTGATCGACTTGCAAGACGATCCCCACTCGATCGACTTGCAAGACGATCCCCCACTTGATCGACATTTGCTGTGATTGTCTATTTAATTGAATTTTGGAGGACTTTTGATGAAACCCCTTGGACATTTTCGAAGCTTTCTCAAAAATGGTTGTAATTTTTTCTTAAAATTTCTTGTAAGATTAGAATGAAATGCACTTATAAATACGGCACAGGTCTTAACTTCCACTGACACTTCAATTTTCGAAAATTACAAGCAAGGAATTTTCTGGGTCTTCTCAAAGAAATACACTGTCACGTAAATTTTTGAAAATTACAAGTTAGAAATTGTTTGGGACGCCTCGAACAACTGTTTAAGAAAAAAATTGTTCTCCATAATTTGTTTCTTGAATTTGTCTTGAACGAAGAATGTACAATTTGAAAAACCAAGATTTTCCTAAAAACATCTAGAATTTTTTCTTCAGAATTTTTGTACGGAAAGAACAAACACAGTATGACGTAATGTTTATATATTCTTTTGATTTTCAAAAATTACAGAAATTAAATTTAATATTGCACCTCGTTTATATTAATGTAATGGACCTTTTTATACTTTATTGCAATTGTGAGTACAAGTGCTCAAAAACTCAATACTTATTTCAGAAAAATAAGTTCAAAATTATGAATTTTCAAAAAACCTCAAATGACATTTTCTTAAAAACGGCGAGAGATTAACATTTCAAAAACTAGATCTTTTCGTTTCCGATTTCCGTTTCCAAATCAATC
This sequence comes from Teleogryllus occipitalis, assembly GCA_011170035.1. Classification (NCBI taxonomy): domain Eukaryota; kingdom Metazoa; phylum Arthropoda; class Insecta; order Orthoptera; family Gryllidae; genus Teleogryllus; species Teleogryllus occipitalis. The sequence continues at coordinate 145,226 of BLKR01000778.1, read as the reverse complement.
GTCTAGATCTGCAGTCGCTTTCTTTTGATTTGCCTGCCCATGTAGCGTTGCCTGTTGTTAGGAGTTCCGTTGTTCGAAAGCAGTGGTGGGTTCGAATCTGGAGCATCCGTATGCATACGATTTGGATCTCAATGACAAATCAACATTATATGGAGGAGAATTCTAGTGAGCAGCCGTTCTGGTCGGTAGTTTTCCGTTGTTTCTCCGATCAGTACCAAGTGAATGGCGGAGCAGGACCTAAACGAATGGACCACGAGCCTCTGGCGATTTTTCCATTCTCACCATCTTCGCTTTCTGTCCCCTTAGACACACACACACACACACACACACACACACACACACACACATACTCTATCTCTCTTTCTTTCTTTCTTTCTCACACACACGCGCGCAAACACAGACTCCTTACCCTTCTACATATGTCGAGATGCCAGACGGGAACTTACCACTTTTTTTGGCTACGCCGTTGCTCCGCCGGAGGAAAATACATGAAGGAGGAGAAAAGTCATGTGAGCGTACATGTTGGCGCCTGATTTCTCGTTTAAATTGAGAACACCGCATTATTCCGGGATATAACATGCACTACACTAACTAGTTGACGGACCCAGAAATAATCAATACTTATTTATGTTAGAACATTTATAGAGATCACTTGAAGCACAAAATATGAAGTATGAACTTGATGCTTCCGACTTGCTTCGAACTTGCAGACCGTAGTGCCTAATGCCTCTAGAGGTGAAGATTAAAACGAAGATATTTCCAGTCTTTCTTATTTTATATTTTTAAAGAATAAACCAAAAAACATATTATTTATATTGCCATTGCTTTAATTTTATAATAACATGTACTTTTATTATTTTTCTGGTGTAAACACTTTTAGAAGAAAGAAATCGAAATCGAAAGAAATCGACCTTTATTCAATTAAATTTCTGGACGATTGCCAAAACGTTCGAGTTTCGAAAACGAGATTTGGAAATCAATGATTAAAAATAGGAGAAATTAAGAATTGGCCATTTTTGAGGTACTATGCCAATAGTCCATTGAGTTTCATATGTTGAATTTAGTACTACAGCCCAATATTTTTGAGGAAACAACGAAAATGTTTTTAAACGTGTCCACTACTGGTGCTTTTACCTTAAGTGTTATGGATTCCTAATCAGCAGCTGAGATGGCCCAGGGCCTTGCCACTACGGTGTTCGTGATCGGAAGTCCAAGGGTTCGACCCTGGACATTGGCAGAATTTTGATATTAGCTGTAAAACTAGCTCGATTTCAGCCGCTTGCGCTGGGAGAATTTTACCGGCGGTCTGCCCTGAGAGGTATTTTTTTTTTGGCTTCTTCGATCAATACCAGGCGAATGCTGGTGTACAACCCTAACATTCGTTCATGGGCCTCCGTGATCTTCCTTTCCTCAATCTTGTTCACTTCTCCCACCTTACACATGCGTGCACACACACGCGCGCACGCACGCGCACACACACACACACACACACACACACACACCGCATTACTACATACGTTGAGAGACTAATCAGACCCTTAGTCCTGGCTGGGACGGTGGTCCGTTGAGGGAGGTACCTGGAGACTGAAATTCCTCAACCCGACGTGCTTGTCGGCGCCTTGTCTCTCGTTTTAGCGTGTAAGGAAAACCGCCACCTCCGGGGATATAGCATGCACTAAGCCCATGGGACTAATACCCATGGCAGTCGACCCGTCCGGAATCGCTGTATTCCGTATCTGCGTGCCGTGCCGGGTGAAGAAGGCGGTCGCGGAAAGGGGGCGTGGCCGCGCGAGGCGGCGTCGTGCGCACTGTGTTGGCGCGCGGCCTGGGGCGCCCTCGCGAGGCGCACCCCCGAGGCAGCGGCGCAAATTGCCCTTAACGGCGGCGAGGGGCGGCCCCTCGGCCGACGACGCACCCCTTCCCTCCGCAGGCCCTCTCCTTGCTCGCCAACGTACTTGCTATGGTCCCAGTCTCCTGTATATATAATATAATAATAATAATAATGCTTATAAATGCATTTTAATTATTAATAAAATTATAGGAAGGTGTATATAGTTCATATTACATTAGTTTTATATTACTTTTGTTTTTCTCTTTTATATATATATATATATATATATATATATATATATATAATACACCTTATATATAAGGTGTATTTATAAATAATATTGTTCATATAGTTGTCTTCATTCATTGTGTTGTTTGTGTTTTTTACTGTAGCCCTGATGAAGGAACGTTAGCAAACTAATGTGTTTCATTAATTGACCAATCCCGTGAACCACATTCCGTAATTTCGTGAATTCTACAATGAATAGAATTATAGATAGTCTTGATGTCTCTACGTGTCTCTCGCAGTTGGTCTTCTTAGCTTAGTTTGCTCCCTTGACTGTAGAGTTGGTCGCGGCGTTATCCTCTTTAATTTTGTTCGCTTCTCTAAATGTTCTCCACCTCAATCCTCCCTCCTTCAATTTATTTTTCTTCAGCTTTTTTTTTTCTTTCTTTTTTTTCACAATTCTCCGAAGTGGTCTTTGTGCAATTTCTAGCTCAATTATTTCTTTGCGTTTATCTTCCTTCCTCCCACTATTCCTCTTCCCCCGTTGTTCCGTATCTCATACGTTTCTGCTCTTCTTTTTTCCTCTTCGCTTCTATTTTCTACAACACACTTTACGTCCCTTTTCCTGTTATATCTTCAATTCTATGACCAAATGATAACCCGCACCGAGATAATAATTTCGATCCCGAAACGAACTTGACGAGGGAGAAAATTCTATCACATACATTCATTTTACACGAATTCATTGTTCCATTTATTTCTCTTAGCCCTTGTCCCATTGCCACACCTATATTATTTATTTCCGCTGCCCGTTGGCGGTGCGGTCTCGGTCGCTTGCTCCGGATACAAACAATTACCGCGCGCTGGGCGTGCAGCGGCCGGCAGAGGGCGCGGAGGGGAGGCGCGCACCAGGAGCATCGATTTCCCCGGCCGCCGCCGCCGCTGGCTGCCTGACTGGCTGGCTGCAGGGGGAGGGGCGCGGGTCCGCGCAGCATCACCTGTGGTCAACGCTGCACCCCACCCCACCCCAACCGCCCCGCTGCCCGCTTCGCGACTGTTCCATTTCCGAGAATGGAGCGCGAGCGTTCGATCCCGCTCGGGGGCTGCGGGAATGGCCCAGATTCTTAGTCCGCATGGGCGGAGCTAAAGGGCATAGGCTAGGCTGAGAAGTTAATTTTGTAACTACTATCGAGTGAGATCCTTTAAAGTACGACTGGCAGTTTTTATAAAGCGTCTCTTCACCTGAAAATAGACAAATTTCGTCAGAAATATGCTTGGGAAACTAAAAGAAATTAGGAGAATAATGCCAAATAACATTTGTAATGAATATAAAATTAAGAGTGAATTATTAGATCATTTTTCAAATATTAAAATGCCTGATTCATATGATTTTATTTATGCAGATATGTCATTTTTGAGTGAAATGTATCTGCTTGTCTATCCCGGGGTGATCAGCAGCATTCTATCCTCTTCGCCTAGCAATACCAGCGGGTGTCACGCCCCCTTCTCTGGCTGTAGAACAGTCCCTTCATTACCCATATCCCTACATTTGGTGCGTATATTTACTATACACCACACACATTCCAATATGCTCCATAACTCGTCGTTCAGATCTGTCTGTAATATCAAATTCCAAATAAGTTGGGGTAGATACTGTAACGTCGTGGGTAGGGATCTACTCCACAAGGAAACAGACACGAGTGAGGTATATACAATTTATTTACATTAATTTATGTACACTGTTTACAGACCTCACTCTAAGGTGTTTGTCGGCTACCTGCCGCAGCCCCCTTCTCCTAACACGCGCCTTGCGGCCGCGCCTGCGTTTAGCCAACTCGGCCGATTTGCAACTTGGCACCTGGTGTGCCTCGGCAGACACTCTGCCCCGAAGTATCGAGCATACTTCACAGTGTTCGAGACTCGAACACCCACACGTGCCTGCAGCACTTCCGCGCCAGACTTGGCCGGACAAGTTTTGCGGTGTTTAGCCGCGAGGAAACCAGAAACGTTACCCAACCCAGGGCTTCTGCGACAGCCCTTTTATATCCTCGAGTCACATGACTTCCGCGTCATCATTCCCCCCCCCCGCACTCGTCTTGAGGCGTCTGCTTCCGCCGTTGCAAGTTGCACCCGGCACCTACAAGCCCTCTCCCCTTTTGGACTTTCCCTGAAGGGTTGGCCTTTGTTTGGAAGCCTATTTTTGGCTCCCTCATCCCCATACCTTGCGACTTGTCTCTCCGGAGCAGAGATTGAAGTCCATGACGCTACAATACATGAAAAGTTCGAATGTCTTAGTTTCACTTCTGTTGAAAAATATATTGATATGGAATATTGACTGATCATTCATTCCATTTGAGGTAAGTCTTAAAACTGTTGAACTACAATACACATATCTCATACGGCTCCTTGAACCCCGTTTTCTTTCTTTCCTTTCCACACTTTTTATCCCCTTGCCCTTTTCCTGTCGTAATAAAAGAAAATTCGGACGATGAGAAAGCACTTCCGTACGGAAGACGTGCGAGTCGGAGAAAGGGAGGTAACGTATTACCTTTTCTTTTTATCGATACCCAATCCATTGTCGACGGGTGAACTGCTGCCCACTGTGACAAACCTTTCAAATCTTCAGATTTTGAGAATTTCAGATTTTTGTTCTTTGTGGTTATTTAATTGAATTGGTCCCGAAATATTCTGGCTCGGTAACTTTTCCCTCGCGCTCTTTGGAGCCAAGCGAGAAAACATTAGGTCTTGACATTCTCATTACTCTGCTAAATTAGAATGGCATTTTTCATTAAAAGAATGACAACACTGAAAAAAAGAACTGGTTGCCGTACATTGAAAAACGGTTATCCCATCCAGAATTAATAGTAAAATATGGCCCAGCTATTTTTGTGGTTGACGCACCGTAGGTGCCGTGTGTGGCTCTGTATGGTGCCTTGAACCACCGCTGTCTCTCCTAATTCCCTTGTTCACGTAGTCCCGTGAACAACAAAATGTTTGCAGTTCGAGGTTGATTCTCTCAGAACTTCGGTGAGAGGTTCTACAACCCATATTTGTACGCTACAGTTCCTACATAAATAGTTATACCAAAAACGCAAAATTTTGCATTAACCCTTGTTTGCAGGTACTGCTTACCTTGTGTTATATTCGTACCTGTAGTTTTAAATTGGTTTTGTAATTAAGAATTTATTCAATTTCGCAGAATTACATAAATTTGTGCCATAGCAAAATAATTTAATACCACAAATATGAAAAGAAATTTTTGAAAACTTGGCATTAAAAGCACTTACTGAATAGAATAAGACAATTAAAAATTAAATCTGAAATAATTTTTCATCACTTTGCCAAATATTTTCACTCCTAACCATTAATAGCAACAAGTGCTCTCTTAAGACCCCAACCTACACAAAAAAAACAAAAGAAAAACACACACACACAAAATTAAGCAAAACGCAAAAATATAGAGTATTTTTAAATACAACTGTTGTTAATTCATGTCTTTTATTAATTTATTTGTCTCTTGTTTCAACAAGTCGTTTGCAACTTGTACTGCAGAATTGCGCAACTTGTATCGCACACATCAATATGTGAATGTTAAAACTTTTACATTTCATGAAACTAATTTATCAATTTTAACCTTTACATATTGAATGCTGTATGCCGCATGTTGCAAACGACTCAAAAAGAACAACGGTCCAAATATATTAATACATTGAGAATCAACTACTGTAATCAGCCTAGCTTTTCAGGCAGGAAAACCACAAACAGGAATATGAACAAATGTGAAAAAATATGAAATAGGCAAATTTGGGAAATTCATGTGAGAAATAAACAGATGGGTACAAAGAAATAAATGCTACATTGTATTTGAAATAATTATTTACATTATCTTTTTATTATTTTCACAATTAACATTTCACAGCAACAAGAGCTCATTCACGGCCCTAAGACCAAAAAAAAAAAATATTCAATGAATCCAAACTTAATTAGGTTATCTAAGTTACAAGAGATCTTGAATAGCAAGTACCGATAAATTACTTTTTTGATTTAAGAGCTTTTAAAAATAATGAGTAAATGCACTACAAGCATGCTTTTCATTCAATATTATAATGTGTAATGATCATGTGTGAACCTAACTTGTTACAAACTTCAAAAAGTGGTTCGTTAATTAAAATATTACCTAATATTGAGAACCGGGGCACCATCGCGGAAGTGGAGGTTCACGCATATGCCCTCAATTTAATTGTCGAAGGTTGACTAAATAGGGCTATTATTACCCGTGGCATACGTATTTCATTCATTTTAACGTATTGATCCTGCCCGAACTGTCGTTCATCAATCGGTCACTTTATGACGATACAAATAAGCTAATGAATTGAGTTACGTAAAGTACCGGAAAGCGGAATTTCTTTTCATCTGTAACGCCGAACGGGATTTTACCATAACCAAAAATTAATGCGCACGTACGAAATAAAACGAGAAATTGTTTATCTTCTAATGAACCTTCCTGACAAGAATGTCTTTGTTTACATATTAATCTAAAAGTATGCTGTTCAGTATACATAAATCCTTCTTCCACTCCTTTCAATTTTGCACTTTTTTTTCAAAGCTTGCTCTCGCTAAGATTGCTTTACAATGCTAGCTGTAAACTCTTAACGGCAAGCAAGCAGAAAAGAATGTTTTTCAAAATACATAGTTCATCTCTCAAGAGTGAATGAGGATTCCTTAATGAGAAGGGGTATTAGATTGCGACGAAATATAAACGAAATGTTTGATCATTTTCTTATTATCCACCACATATTTGATAAGGAGAAGAAGTGTTCGAAAAAAAGTGGTGCACTGGGGGAAGAGGAGAATATGTTCTTATGCATTCTTTTCCTCTTCTGCATCCCCCCCCCTTTCCCACGTCTTCTCTCCGCATTGTTCTCATCCCTTTCTCTTCTTTCTCGCTCGTGTCTGCTGCTTCCTTTCTCAGTTTGTGTGGGGGGATGGGGCATGTGTAGGTTTGTGTGAGGTGATGTGGGTGGGGATGTGTGGGTGGATGAATTATCTTCCTTCGGTACTGTTACTTCTCTCCTGACTCGTTTCCTTTTCTTTCATCTTTCGCTTCTCCTCTTCCGCGCTTTACTTCTTCCTTTACCTCTCCCTTCTCTCCTTCTCCCTCTCCCCCTCCCTCCCTTTCTCCCCCTCCCTCCCTCCCTCCCTTTCTCACCCCCTCTCTCCCTTTCTCTCCCCCTCTCCCTTTCTCTCCCTCTCCCTTTCTCGCCCCCTCTCTCCCTTTCTCGCCCCTCTCTCCCTTTCTCTCTCTTTCTCGCCCCCTCTCTCCCTTTCTCGCCCTCTCTCCCTTTCTCTCCTTTCTCGCCCCTCCTCCCTTTGTCACCCCTCCCTCCCTTTCTCCCTCTTCCCTTTCCTCTTCCTCCTCCTCCTCCCTCCATCCCTCCCGTTCTCTGCGTCTCGCTCCCCCTCGTGCCCCGCTCGCCATGTGCGTGCTGTGTGCGTGTGCAGGCGCGTCTGTGGCGGCGCTTCCGCGCGCGCGCCGCGGCGCCGTCGCTGGTGCTGCTGGAGGCGGCGTCGGGGCGCGTGGTGACGGGGCGCGGCGCCGAGCGCCTGGCCTCCGACCCCGCGGCCGCCGCCTTCCCCTGGCGCCCGCGCCCGGCGCTCGCCGCCCTGCGCGCCGCGCCGCTGGCCCGCGCCGCCGACCTGCGCCCCCTCGACCTGCCCTTCCGCGACGCCGACGCCCACGCCGCCGTCATCGGACTCTACTTCTCCGCCAACTGGGTGAGTCACACAGGTCCACATTCGGCCACAAATCATTGCTTTTTTTGTTTATTTTTAACTATTGAGGTCCTTCTGTCAAAGAGTACACCTGTTTAATCAATGCACATATTTTTTCTCCAATCGGCAATTTCTACTTCTACAGTTATATTTGATTCTTCTCCATATTTGCACGCTTAAATATGCAAAGTTGAATAGCTACGTGCTTCCGTTCTCTAACATTATTCACATTTCTGGTTTTCTCCGTATTCACTTGGTGTTCTTCAAGTTTAACAAGTTTCAAGATAATGTACGTAGGCGTTTGGAAATTTATTGTTAAAAATGTGGTAGTGCGGACAAAACACTAAATTTCTTCTTAGTTCAAACCAGCATCACTGTTGACAGTTCTGAGGCACGATTCTAGGTATTTGGATTCCACTAGCTAAGAACCCACTGTTCTAATACTTCTGAACCCAGAGTCAAAATACAGATATCAATGTCATCAGTCATTATTTTTACATTTCATAAAAAGGTTACCCTACCTAATCTTTAAGGGTACTTCGATGTATTCAAGCAATCATTCTGGGGCTTCATTTAAAATATCTCCAAATTATTAAAATACCTGTTTCAAACTAAAGAGGCTGCTACTTCAATCAGGAAACATCAAATTTGGTAAATCCTGTGTACAGTTAAGGTACCAAGTTGTTCATAAATAGATAGCCATTTTCCCGAAAACAACCTTTTCGGTTTCAAGGACCCACTAAACGTTGAATCGGAATCCACAACGTATTACAGAAAGAAATGTACTATATTTCGGAAAAATTAAAATCCAGGGGACTGCAATACGAGTTCTGTCAAAAAATTGGCACTTTTCGCTGCGACATAACAATAATTACGTAGTAGTATGCGAGAAAGTAATACGTGATGTGAGCATTGTTTCGCATTTAAATGTCATAAATATAAATTTTAAGTTTACTTTCTTACATAAATGATATCATAAGAAAATTGTTCTTCTCTATATGCAACCCGAAGCACCCGAACTGCAATATAAGCTTATCCTTGTTCTCATATATATGCAATAATCCTGAATGGCTCCCTACTCATATATACCCCCAGACAGCGGGGTGCTGTCCACTTACTTGGACCAGAGCCAAGAGCATAATCTCCCGAATTTCCATGCGCTGGCGTATTGGCTCGAAAGGTTTGACCTACTGCCCCCCCCCCCCCAAGGGAAAAGGAAACCGAGCACCCTGCTACTCCTCCCCTCTCCCCTGAATTCGTATTGAAGAAGCAAATGTAAAGAAGTAATATGAAGTAGTAAGCTCATTTCCAACTCTTAATACTAAAGTTTCAATAATGAGAATCTACCCAAAGTAATGTACAGCATGAGTTTTCCAAAATTCCGTTCATCCATTATTTACCACGTGACCCATCATTTACCTAAAGCAGGATGATACATTAAGCAGATACCGTCTAATGCAGAATTTCTCGATAAATATTACAAGCGCCTTGGGTATGTAGTGGGGACGAGTATGATATTTTTTACCAATGAACATGTGAGAAATTTCATCAAATGAAGCTACACAGGTGCCAATTGTCTCTGATTATGCAGCTCATTGTGCACTGATGTAAGTAGCTAATTGTGCACTGATGTTAGGAAGCTCATTGTGCACTGATGTTGGGGACCACATTATACACTGGCGTGAGGCATATATAGGAAATATCGTTGGGTTACGTGACCTGCCAAACGCCATTGTATTGTGTATTGCCTAAATTAGGAGCAAACATCACACAACTACGTTGTACGAAATTCCCCACCAAATGTTCATAGCAAAATATCTTACACCCTCTTACATATCCTTAACATTTCTACAGACACAACTGTATATCTCATTAGTAAACACTATGACTGATCGGCATCTTCTTGAAGTGAGGCATACGAGGAGGGGGGGAGGCTCTGTCCCCCACATGTGATCTGCACCTTCTTCGAAGTGGGGCTTACGAGGGAGACGCTGTCCCCCACTTTGGGAACTTGTGATGTGCGTCCTCGCAAAGTGAGGTTTGTGTGGGCTGTTGCAGTGCCCGCCCTGCAAGGCGTTCACTCCGCAGCTGGTGGAGCTGTACCAGCGCGTGCGGGAACGCGGCCAGCGCTTCGAGGTCGTCTTCGTCAGCTCCGACAGGTGAGGTCCCCAATACTACTCTTGTTTAACAAATTTTAATTGTCTGTTGCCGTATATTTTTAAAATGTGCATTGATGTTAGGCAGCTCATTGTGCATTGATGTTAGGCAGCTCATTGTGCATTGATGTTAGGCAGCTCATTGTGCACTGATGTTAGACAGTTCAATATTGATTAATATTTTATTACATAATTATCGGTTTAGACAGTTCTCTTGCCATTGTAGTGGTTCTGACCGGAAGTTCTTAGGCTCCCAGATATGGCTACATAAATAGGTCGAATTTGGCCGCAGACGGCTGTTCCGATCGGTAGTTTTTCTCGATTTCTCCGACCAGTACCAGGCGAATGCCGGAGCAGAACCATAACAAACGAGACACGGACCGTGCACGTTCTTTCCTTCCTCGCCCTCATCCCCTCTTCTCCACTTACATCCACACAGATACTCATACATACACTACTGTTTGTGGAAATTGCAACACCGCGAAGGAGCGGCATTGAACGCATCGCATTTCGTGGATACGTTTGTGACATTGAGATCGCCAGGTGATTACATTTACAACGCCGCCAGTCACGTGGTTGCGACGTAGGGACGGCTTATCGCACCATGTTCGGGTATAAATAGAGGCGCCTTGGAGAGGCTACAAACAGTGACAGGTCGACCCTTGGCTCGCACAAGTTGTCTGTAAGTCACACCATGCCTGGTCGCCGACAGCGAGTGCAGTACGAACACTTGACGGACTTCGACTGGGGCAGGGTCGTTGGGATGCGAGAAGCTGGGTTGTCCTACCGTCAGATTGCCACACGTCTGGGACGAGCCGCCAGTACCATCATGCGAACATGGCGTCAGTGGTCTGCGGAAGGTCGTACCCACCGCCAGCGTGGGACAGGGCCTCGCTATCACACTACGGCGAGGGAAGATCGACACCTCTACCGTATGGCCATCACCGATCGCACAGCGACATCCACCACGTTAGCGCAGCAGTGGAATACAGTGACAAGTCACAGCATGTCCGCCAGCAGTGTTCGGCGCCGTCTTGTGCAAAGGGGCTTGATTGCTCGCCGCCCCTTGTTGCGCCTTCCACTGACTCTCGACAACAGACGCCTCCGACATCTGTGGGGCGTCAAACATCGACATTGGTGGGCAGAGTGGCAGCAAGTCATCTTTTCCGACGAGTCCCGCTTCAATTTGTTCAATAACGACGGTCGTATACGTGTTCGACGACATCGCGGTGAACGCAATCTGGAGGGATGCATTCGCCAGCGTCATACCGGCCCAACACCTGGTGTAATGGTATGGGGTGCCATTGGCTACCACACACGGACCCGCCTACTCCGCATTGAGGGAAATCTCAACGCCCACCGGTACATCGAGGAAGTCGTGAGGGCGGAGGTCGTGCCCTTCGTACAACGCTCGCCTGGAGCGATATTCCAGCAAGACAATGCGCGACCCCATATCGCTCGCATCGTGCAACGTGTGTTCAATGAACACCAGATACAGCTCCTTCCGTGGCCGGCTCGTTCACCTGACATGTCGCCAATTGAACATGTGTGGAGCATGCTTTTCCAGAGGCTGGTTCGCCAGGCACCTCCCACAGCTTCCACCGCCGAACTCTGGACGCGGCTTGAAGGAGCATGGCAGGACCTGCCACAAGAAGTGGTACAGACTCTTATTAGCTCAATGCCGCGCCGTGTACAGGCTCTTGTGGATGCGCGTGGTGGCTTCACAACTTACTGACTTGGCATGTATCCATGTATTTGATGGTACTGCAAATGAAATAAAGTAGTGCCTGTGGCATGGGTGCACAGTACATTGAATATCATTTCCCTAGATCCATTCGTTCTTGGTGTTGCAATTTCCACAAACAGTAGTGTATATACACACACAGATTCACTCATACACACACACACACACACACACACCTATACCACTTACATACACTACACTGCCACACGTATCGTGAGACCTGTCGGGAGCTTATTCCCGGAGCATCGTCTCGGCTGGGGCTCTGCCCTGCTGATACCTGGGTGGGAACCCCATAAATCAAAGTGGAGGACGGTGCCGACTCTCCCATTCCAGAGAAGGAGAATTTCGCCATCTCCCGGGATATAACACAGGGACTGATGCCGATAGTAAATGACGCATCCAGAAACAAAATAATCAATTGCATAAGCTATAGTTTCATATTAATTTTGAATATACATGTTCGATTTTACAAAATTATTTTGGTCTTCTGAATATATTAATCCGGCCTTGTTGAAGCTCGCTGTATTCCAGACGCTATTAGAGCACAACGAAGTGCTGCGAACTCGCATGAACCAGCACAGCAGATAACCCTTTGTTTCTGCAGTGTGTTATTCTGAGCAGTTATACTCATCGCAACATTTTTCCTGTATATTACTTGTCGACGCGAAAATGATATGCACTTTTATCAATTCGTCTTATTGATTAGCAGATTTAGCAGTTCTTTGTTATCTTATATTGTACGTGTCGTCAGAAACAATCCATTTTGTACATGCGTAATTTCAAGGACTCCGATACTTGAAATTACGGACATTACTAAATAACAGCATTTTATCACAAAGGAATGAAAATATTATTTAGAAAGTATTCAAAATGAACACGAATATTATTAGCAATAAAGCACGTTGACCTTCATATAGTCACTTCTGAAAAGGTACACCTTAATTCAATTATTTTTCCTTACCATGAAAGTAATTAAAACCTAATACAACCAATTTTATAGGGTTCTTCATTCACATCAGCAATGTACGTTCTGACTTCATTTCATTGTCGTCTAAAAGGCTTTCATCATTAATAGACTTAAGTTTACTTTGAGCTTTCATCATTAATAGACTATCGTGATCGGACATAATCAATCAATTTTGAATTCTTGTTTTCGATTCTCAAAATTCCTTAATTTTGAGCCATTTTGTCAACTTCTCTCGACCAAGTATTACGACTCGGAGAAAACATCCACGAATTCGAAGTAATATCCGGGCTCTCGGTACTGGTAGTTTTATGGCAGCAATGCCGCGGTGTTCTTCTCGCCGGGAGCGAGCCCCGGCGCGCCGCGGCGGTCAATTCCGCTGTAGCTGGCACGCCGCCGCTCACGAACGCCCGCCCGCCCGCGGCACGGAAGGCGCGGCGCGGGGCGGCGCGGGGCGGCGTGCTCCCGCGTGTCCTGCGCCCCGCACGCGCCCCCAATCGATGCGCTGCCCACGCCCGCGATCCCTCTCGCCGCCGCACTCGCTGCTGTTCCGGTTGCCCTGGAGGACGCTGCTTTTCGTCAAGCACACACTTACTCGATGAGAAAGTATGTGCATAAGTATTAATATTTCTACATTTGCTGTTTTTGAAAATTCAGAGAGTTCAACGAAAGTGAGACCTGGCGTCATTTTTTAAGTATTCCTGATTTTATCCGTGGGAAAAATTTAAAAAAATTGGAGTGTTTTTTGGGAAAATGTGTTTTTTATAAATTGCATTGATTTTAAGCGGACATTATGCGAAAATGACTTTTTTTTCAAAAAATTGTACATGACCCTTTTTAAAGAGCTGATTTTTTAGAACAGAGTTTTACCTCAAACAAAATCTATCTCCAACTTTGTAGTTTTGGAATGTTAATTTTTTGCAGTTCTCAAAAATACAGAGAGTTTGTCGGAAATGAGACTAGGACACCAATTATTTTACCATCCTTTGATACGTACGAAGAGAAAATTTAATGAAAAAGATTAAGGCTGTTTTTGAGAAAATAGTTGTTGAAAACTTAAAAAATGGCCTATATTTCACAGAAAATTTATCTAAATGTACTCATATTTTTGAAAAATTGTACATGACCTCAAGTCAAGATCTGTCTTTGAAAAAGATAGATTAGATTTCATTTAGGAAAAAATCTTCATGTTCAATATTGTAGTTATAGGAAGATGTCGAAAAAATGAACTTTTAGTTTTCGAAAAATCGGGATTTCAACGAAAATGAGACCTGCACCATTCTCTTAAATGTCCTTGGCACTATCCGAGAACAGTTTAATAAAAAAATGTGGGGCGAGTTTTGAGAAAAGTTTGAAAATTGTTGAGGCTTTATGTAAATTATCCCCAAAAATCAAAATATTTGTTTCAAACTCAGAGGGCCTCGAGTAACTTTAAATTGATCGAGGTATATCAATTGTAGAGATTATCAGCTGAAGGGTTTAGGAGCTAACTTTAACCACAGACGGACAGACATATTTCGCCATCAATAGATTTTTGGGTATCAAAGATCCACGAAACATGTTTTTTGACTTCACATGTTAGAGGAATAAAAGAAACAAGATTTATCCACTTTTTCGTTACCAGGATCGAGTAATAAGTTTTTATTCGCCGACTTCCCGCATCCAATTTTATAGTTCCTGTTCGTATGAAGTAAGTTCGAGAAAGTAAACTGGATATATCTAGATATGCTTGTTCATTAATAACTGTTGAACAACTGGAGTTTACAACTTGGTCTCAAATTTTTCACGAACACTTTTGAAAAGCCGAGAAAAAAAAACATCGTTCGCGATCCCAAGATTTTATCTCGAATGTGTTACATCCCGAAAATTGTGCTCGCGGAGCGTAAATATGTACCCGGACCACGTCGGGGAACTTCAGACAAACTTATTTTAAAAAATAAAGAAAATTGGAAAGGTTATGTTAGGAACATTGACTCTCAAAGGCATTAAGAATTTGATTTGAAATAAAATAATTAAGAATGTTTGACCTTGTAGGTAAGAGGGGGAAAATATATCAGGACACGAATATATTGTAACGTATTGTATCGATACACAGTATTTTTTTTTTATTTTCGGCGGAACATCGGAGACGCCACCCAACTAATATAATGTGTTTTACTTCGAGTGCTACTTCAATAGAAGGAGACCCTTAAAAGGGAAAGGGATGCGTGCTAAAAGGACAGCGCATTTTTTGCGTGACGCGTCTCAAATTCTTAAATGAATCCATTATTTATGTCCAAAAATGAATTAAAGCAAAGTACTCGTGGTTGTGCAAAATGAGAGAGAGAGAGACGTTTCAGGTCACGTGGGTGGAGAGCTATAGAGAGAGAGACGCAGAGCTTCATCTGTTTCAGGATAATCTCTTGAATGTACGAGAGTCAGTGTTTCGCTAGTGCTTCTGTTCCTGAAACAAAAATATACTTTAATAGATCGCGCCCGCCGATTTAACTTCTACCGTGGAAAATTTCTCGTTGCTTCAGGTGTTGAAGGATTTGTTAATCACGTGTCGCGAGGTCGAGCGAGAGAGGTGGATGTGGAAGACACACGAAATGCACATTAGATGTTTTTGTTTCACGATCATTACTCGTACCTTCGTTTGCGGTCATTGCATGCTGCCGTACACAGAAATGAACCTATCACGAAAAATGGATTCTGGTGGTCAAAACCGCATCATGTTATTACATAACTGTCAATTCTGAACCTGTTATATTGACTTACTGTGTAAGAAATGAGCGAACATTACCACGCTAAGGGGTGATAATGGGATTTTTTGTTTTTTTTGTTTTGCGGTGAGCATTTGAATAACATTTTATGTGCCACATACACATGTTTTAGCGACACAAAAATGACACCCGTACCCCTTTCTTGATTACAAAATTAATTGAAATGTTTTATGAATACTTCAAGGTACTTTTCTCTCCCCTAAGTAAAAATCGATTGATATAATGATAGAAATCTACATTTTTCTCTACCGACACTTAAAATTTGATATCGATACCACAATATTATTGATTCACATCTACCGGTGATTCTTCTCTCGAAAATATAAATATCCACACTCCAGCTATCGCCACGTCCCTATTAATGGACACATATGCAAGGATTTGTACACAGTGTACCTGACGGGTTTTGGATCAGTGGAACCAAAAGTGTCTAAAGACGACGACAATGAGGTCGTACATAATGTACGAAAAACAAGAAGACCTTAGTTTTATTGTAACGAAAGTTCTGAAACCTAAATTTGAAGGTTGCAAAGAGTGAGAACTGTCATAATTTCATTAAATTATCCATTTATTAAAGAAATCTATTCCTTCTCACAATAATGAGTCGTTCTAACTTATTCCTTCTGCTCTCAGCATTTCTTCCACAATTCAAAATCAGGACCGAATATTACAGTTTGAAACCTGCTTGTCGTCTGGGCATAATCTACAACACTTTTTTTCCTTTTACCAGAATTCATCTCCGTTTTTCATTCAAAATATTCAAACTTTGCCCCGCGTTTTCCCGTGGGTGCCGCCGTATCACAGCGCGTGTGTCCCGGGGGAGAGTGCGATACCGCGCGCCGCGCGACTCGTCCCCGAAGCCCGCGCCCGCGCCCACGCCCGCGCCCTCTGGAATCCGCCGGGGACTCTTTATAGACCTTTCCGGCGGCTGCCGGAGGGGGATCGATAATGTGGACCTGGGATCGCTTCACTCATCCGTGCAGCCGGTGCCTCTCCAACTGCGGAGGCCGCCTTGAGAACCGTGTCCAGAAACTTGGCCGGTAAATTGCGGAATACGTGGGAAACGACAGGCTGAAATGCGCACAAAACAGCGGGCTTTCGTGATTGACAAGAAAGCGAACAGAACTTTTAATTGCTTTTCAAGTTTTCAAATTATAAATGATACATTTTATAAATTTGAAGTTTCTTTTTGAGTTATAATTTAAGGAATAAGGAAGTTTATATTACAAAATTAACTTACATTTTCGACGTTTGTTTGTTGTTGTTTTTTTAATGTGACACTAAACAATTCATGAAAAGTTTAGGTTCTCCTTATCAACTGAAATAGTGTAGAGACTGAAAATAGCTCATTTAATACTGATATTATTATATGTTCTGATAAGTGAAAGTCATTTACTTCTAATGGTCGACGAATCTGAAAATCTGTGAGAAAAAAAGACAAGAGTTAACGTGTTCGAGTCTACTTTTGATTAGTTTAGAACTAGGAAGAGATACAAATTGAAAAGGGAATAAAATTCAACTTGTGCAAAATTCAAAGAAAACAAATGCAAAAGCACTTGCTAGCAAAAATCAAGAACGATCAAGTGTATCAAGTTGAAATATACGGATTTCCTTCTAACTCGAAGACTCTTTGATTTCCTCTGTAACTGACTCTGATTAGTTGTTAGATGCCATTAATGTGTTCAGTTCGTCATAAAATAAAGAAAAACTATGATAAAGTTGATACAAATCTATTTACCTCGTCTATCTTATATTTCAAAGTATATGCTTCAAAATGAAATAAGTTGAAGATCGTGCTTGGTATGACAATAGAAGCATGAATGCTTTCTCGTTACTCCTTGAGAGCTTTCTACGAGGGCGTTCCGCAGGAATTAGAAATGCTCCGCATTATCGGGATGGGCGGCGTGAGTCAGGAGCTTGGGATTCCTCGTCGGTCACAGAGCTCGCGGGGAGAAAAGGCCTTTCATTCCCCCAACGGCATTACGCTAACGTATTTATATAAACGTCTGGACGATATTTTGCGAAATGTTATTCACTTATTCTTGAAAAATATGCTAACAAAAATAATTTCGACGTTTTCCTCCCAATTCTTCTTTACTTAAAAAATGGAGGGAAAATAACAAGCAGAGATACGAAGAACGAGGTTCAAGGCGGAGTCTGGTTGCATGACTTGCAGCAATTACTTATTTCAGGTCTGAGGTTTGAATGAGTGGGATAATGAACGGTATATAATTCCAGTATGTCACAGAGTGGTTATGTATGAAGGCAACTAAAAATAGTTTCTTAATGTGTTCATTTCGATATATTACGGTAAATTACGGTTCCGATTACAATAGATTTGCAAGGCAATTACGAAGTGATTTGGTAATTGAGTAGTAGGAGTAGTTTGAGAGTAGCTGCGTGAAAAATAGCAAGTGGTAAACCTAATGCAGGCTTAAAGACAATAAAATGTGGCTGAATTGTAAATAAAAATAATCGTAAATGATGTTTTTAGAAATATCTATAGAAAAGATTTTTTATAGAAATCTGTTGTAGAATTTTTGGAAACTGCTATTAAAACATAAGTGAAGATTCTCGAAGATTGTGAGACTTCTTTCTGAGTGTACAGATCTTTCGAGCGAATGATGTCTGAAAACGTGCCTTATTCTGTGAAAGAACTAGCGACTATTAGAGGCTGAAAAGATATTTCCAAAGGTGGTTTTCAAATAGTGAGCGGGACACGACATTGGCATAGAAAGTTGGAGGACCCTGAAGTTGAAAGAGTAGAAACTCATCGGCTTGGTCGAATGAGAACCAAAATCGGGCAGAGAACTCAAACCTTAC
This sequence comes from Teleogryllus occipitalis, assembly GCA_011170035.1. Taxonomy (NCBI): domain Eukaryota; kingdom Metazoa; phylum Arthropoda; class Insecta; order Orthoptera; family Gryllidae; genus Teleogryllus; species Teleogryllus occipitalis. Next base: position 126,949 of record BLKR01000778.1, on the reverse strand, counting down.
GAGGCTATTCAATAGATTCCGTTACTCTTTAAAAATTCTCCTCTCTACCAAAAATGTAAATTTGTGGTATTTAATGTACAATTTATCTATTTACAAGGTATTACGTGATACAGAAATGAGTAATAAGTAACTTTTTTGCAATAATATTCAAATCATTTGTTTTACATTGAATAGTACATTATTTGATATAATGAGGGCAAGTTTGGAATTTTAGTACAGGTTAAGTACATCTACGTATCACCAATCCTTGCCTTCAAAATCCAAACTGTAAACTGTAAAACATACTTTTACTGATAAATCAGGGCTCTCTTGCATTGTGATATGCTGCCAAAAGTTTTATTTGTATATTATTTTAGATTTATTTTTGTCTTGTATTCATGTGAGATCTCTGCGCGTAAGACAAAACTAGTGCTTCTTTTCCTTTATCCTTATTTCAGTACAGTTGCTTCGCGTGATGATCTAATCACGAGGACTCAGCAATTATGTAAATGTGTGGTGGGGTTTGTGGAAACGCCGCAGAATTTACTCAGTGAAAATAGGGGATGATGAAATCCTTGTGTGTTCTCACAACCTCATTGGTCTCAATGTTTAGTTTTCATAGAACAAGAAAAAAGTAGTTTTGCCCGCTTTCTGAAGGGAGTAGAAATAGTTGAAAATTAAGAAAAGGTGTGCTTTCTTTAGATAAATGTGAATGTGTCACTTATATTCAAAGTAGGGGAAATGAATGTGTATAACCACACTTGTGCGGTTTTTATTTCCTCGTATGCATACGTATATATGGGAGTAATATACGTAGTATAGAGAAAGTGATGTAATCCTGCGTAAAATCGATTATTGGTAGGGATAGTACCAAATGCACCCTATCCGATGATATAAACACCATATTGCTCTATTCTTTTGTTTTTCCAAAAATTACAAAAATGTAATTTTTTGACCTGTCTCTCACGTCGGAAATATTTACACTTGAGGCGATTTCTTCACTTTATTATATTTATGAGTACATATGTTTTAAATAGTGTCAAATAAAGTTTCTCGAAAACCCAACAGTTTTCTGTAAAAATGAGCTGTAAATTCGGCATTTTCAGAAACGCCCAAACGCCATTTTCTCAAAAATGGCTTCAAATGTTTTCTTCATTTTTCCCAATGGATAGTGCTAATTGCACTGTTTAATATAATGTAACGTTCACTTTGCTGAATTCCTTTGTTTTTTTTTCAAAAGTCACACAAATGTAATTTTTTTGAAATATCTCTCACGCCATTAATATAGACATTTCCATCGATCTGTATACATTATTTCATTTGTTAGTGGATGTAATTCAAATGACTTCAAATGAAAATTTTCGGAAACGATAGATTCCTGTGAAAAAGAACTTCAAATTTCACATTTATAGTAATGCTTAATCGCCATTTTCTTAAAAACGACTTCAAATTTTTCAATGAAAATTGCTAGTTAGGGCGACGTTATAGCCTTCTTTAATATAATTAAATTATAATTTAGGTTCTATTTGGAAACCGAAAAGTTGCGAAAATTAAAAAAAAAAAATATTTGGGCCGCAATAGGTGGAAGCAGGCAAGAAGCGAGGGACAAGGCTGTACAATAGCAGTCCACACCAAGGACATTAGAAAACATTACTACGAGAAAGTCTGTACCATTCTGTAGCACCTCTAGTTCTAAATTTGTTCAGTAAAATGCACATTTGAGACTACTCGTACTCGTACGGTTACAAGTCACTTTGTTTAAATACTTTTTAATAGTTTAGCGAACGAAACAGTGTCGATACAATTGACTTGAAGGGTGAAGATGATCGTTAAATTGTCACGAACGCAATGTTTGGTTCCTTAGTTCAGAAGGTAGAGCATCAGACGTTTGTGGTTTCGGATCCCGGTGATGTTTAACACTATTTTCAATTTGTGGCAATTAATTTTCAGAAACAAAATGTATTTTTGCTTGGACGTGTGTACCATATTTTATTATCTGATTGTTTTCCAACCTTGCTAGTTTCTTTCATCTTTTTTTTCCCCTTTTCGCTTGTTCATTAGTAAAATCCCATGAGTGCTTTAGAAATTCTCAAGAAAAATTCATGACTCACGAAGCGAGGAGTGAATTTAACTGAGAATTTTCAATGCACGGCTGGAATTTACAAAGACTATTCCAATAAACGTTTCCATACTTAGAACATTTCAATATAAAATACAACATTTTAATAAATGCAGAAATACGGAGATGGCGCAGGTGGCTTTGGAATGACAAAATAACAAAATAAACGTAACAGAGTAGTGCTATTTTTTAAATTCATCTACTTAAAACACGCGATTATAATTAAATTATACTAATTAAATACACATTTCTGAAAACTGGAACCTGTCGTTATTTCATTATCAATATAATTTTAAATTGTCGATGTCGATGCAGGGCAATGTCAAAGTTCATTTAATAATTCGGAATGATGTTCCTTGTTGATTTGAATATATGGTTTCAGATAGGAACCATTAGCATGCTCAGTAATTTTTAATATTTCTTGCTGTGGCAATTCTTCTTCAATCATGCGTGTTACACCGGCTGAGGTAGCTCAGAGCTTCAACTGATGTCACTGCAGTGCCTCTGACCAGGAGTTTCGAGGGTTCGACTCCGGACACTAGATACGTAACTAGGTCGAAATCAGCCGTTATCTAGAGGATAATTCTAGCGGCCGGCTGCTCTGATCCGTGATTTCTCCGACCAATACCAGGCGAATGCTGGAGCAGTACCCAAACAAATGGGCCACGGACTGCGCGCGATATTTCCTTCCTCTTTGTTCTATCCTCACCCCTTACTTACGTACACGTGCACTTACACTACACTATCATATGTGGGAGACCAGTCGGGAGCAAGTCGGCGCCGGATCTTACCATCCAACGACGAAAGATCACCGCCATCTCCTGTGATAAAAACATTCTCTACATTTGCAGTGCTAATGTCCAAAGCAGTTGACGGGCTCGGAAACACGAAATAATAAATTGCATTACAGCGAATTGGTTCGCGAAGAATGATTTTTTTCTTTCTTTTCATTTTGCCTGTACAAACAAACTTCAAACACATCCCACAAAATAATAAAGCATGAATAAGAAGAAGGTGCGGTGATGTACGGTAGTTGCTGCCTGACAAATATTAAAGATGAATGATTAGTTGCAGCGGAGTGCAGTGTGTGGTGGTGTGCGTGGTGCGCAGGAGCGAGCAGTCGTTCGCGCTGTACGCGCGCGCCATGCCGTGGCTGGCGGTGCCGTGGGGCGAGGGCGAGCGGCGCGCGGAGCTGGCCGCGCTCTTCTCGGTGCCCGGCATCCCGGCGCTGGTGCTGCTCGACGCCGCCTCGGGCCGCCTCATCACCCCCGACGGCCGCGCGCTCGTCAACGAGGACCCCCTCGGACACGTCAGTCGCCGATGATACGCGTCGAGGAGTGGATGAGTCAGGGTGTGGACGATTGGGGGTTGAATGGGTGGCGATTGGGGGTTGAATGGGTGGACGATTGGGGGTTGAATGGGTGGACGATAGGGGGTTTGAATGGGTGGACGATTGAGGGTTGAATGGGTGGATGATTGGGGGTTGAATGTGTGGGCGATTGGGGGTTGAATGTGTGGGTGATTTAGGGTTGAATGGGTGGACGATTGAGGGTTGAAAATGTGAATGCGTGAATTGATTAATTAATTGTCCATTTTGTGAATTCCACTAACTTCATCGCATGCGAAATTCATTAACAAAAAACATTGACATGAAAATTTATGAACAGAATTAGTAGCATAGCTATTTTGATTTTTTGAATTTGGAAGTAGTAAAAAGAAAAGTCACACAGCCACAGTAAGCCTCCTGCTCTTCGTAAACGTTCATATTTCGATTTTGGGAAAGTGTGGCTTATCTTGTTACCATATAAGTCTTGTTCATAATTCTGAAGGGCTTGAGACAGTTACAAGAGGATATGATTCAACCAATAGACGATAACCAAAATAGAGGTATTAACATTTACGAATTGGGGGACGATTGTCTAGGCGGGTTGGGCTTATATTATTACTGCCCTAAGCACTTCATTTGACAAGAAAACTTGCACAGTGTGTTTCATAAAAACAGTGCACAAACGCAAGGACAGTGGGGGGGGGAGAAGTGCACTTTTCGCCAATGAACCTTGGTCTAAGTGGCTGGGGCTGGAGGCTCGGCCATGTCAAAAACACGTCTGTTCCTGTATAAAAATGCTTACGTGAGACGCATGGATAGCCACTATAACAGGCTGAGAGGAGACTAGAACATTTTGGGCAGTCACAGAGGCTGGGAGATGAAGCATGGTTTCAACATTACAACCCAACACTCAGTTATACCATCATTAAGAATAATAAAGTTTAACGCAGCCAAAATTAGGCTCTCAGCTCCGATGCCAAGCTTTTAACTCTGATACTAAAACGTGTAGCTGATTTTCAATCATTTTTAAACCTTAAATAATTTATTTCACAACCTCCAAGAATCTTAGAAACTATAGCAACTATTTTGGATCTTATTTTTATCTCTAGTACCCTGAAGATGTCTCCCTCTGGATTGTTAAACTCCATAGGATTTAGTGATCATGAATGATGATTTGCATATAAATTGTATTGCTCTTAAGATATAGGTACTCATTCTCTTTCAGAGATTGGGACACTATTCCTCATGACATTTTTGAATCTGTTGCTGATAGAACTTGCAGAGATTCTATTTAGCCTGGCAGTAATCTTGATTTCATCCTGATAATAGATTTCATTGATATGTATGCACCAGAGGAATGGTTCTAGATAACTCATCATATTTCATGTCTTATCCTTGAACATAAAAGGTTTTATGGGAGGAATAGGAGAGCGAAATCAAATTCTGGCTGTGGGTACTTGAAGGCTGACTTTTCTACACTTTGAAAGAATACATCTTTCCTGTCAATAACTGAACGGAGCAAAGACTTCAACTTCAAAGTCCTCTGATGTCTTGTGGTGAAATCTCAAACGTGCTGGCATACACATCACTAATTGAAATTCCTGGTCTCATGATCATTCAGCTTTTTCATACCTTGAAGCTATTAATAATTGCCATCTCTACAATCAGCATGCCTGAATTTGAACATAATCACACAATCTCACACTGCGACTCTTCTGATGAATTTTTTCCAATTGCGGATTTGAAACTTCTAAAATATAGTTTGTTCTTTGAAAGTGATGATGGCTGCTTCTGATTGCATTTCTAGGAAGATGCCATACCGCTTCTCCAATCTGAATGACATTATTGACAAGTCTTGTGAGCTTAGTCATTTACCTGAAGCTTGGAAGCCTGAATTGGTAACTTCACACCCCAAGATTGCAGAACTTTTTCTTATCTTTTTCTGATCTTTGATCTATTACTCAAATTCTTTTTATATTATAGATCATGGAAAAGGCTGCTGAATTCAGGACTTCTCTAGGAGAAATTTAATGCTTTCACTCCTTGAACCTGGCTTCTGTGTTGGTCACAGACAATGACCCGCACTTTCCTTTGGTTAAAATCAGGTTTTGTCAGCCTGTAAACATGGGTTGGTCTCAGCTCTATGCTTGGTTGACTTTTCCAAACTTTTGATACTTTGAATTACTTACTTGCACAAGTTGCATAAATCAACTTTAATCCTTTGTTATTACAATGACTCCTACATTACAGAGAGCTGGGACAGATTTACCTACAAGCAAAATAAGCAGTTGCTTAGGGCCATCATGGAAGCTCTGCACCTCGGTAAAAATCATAAAATATTTGAAAAAAGTCCTAAATCATGTTTGTATCAGTAAAATAATTGTAAATAAAAATTGTCTACTGCAATAAAAAGTTTGTATTTAAAACTAAGTTTGTTAATATTTGATAAATATATATTAGTAGTATTTTTAGACGGGGACCCAAACCCATTTGGGGCTTAGGAGCCCTATAGTAGCTAACCTAATTCCAATCATGTCAGAGGAAACTTCAGAATTGTGATTCCAAGGTAAAGTGATGCTCTTCATTCATAGTCTTTATGCTCTCTTATCCCTTAAGGCTTAAGTTTGGATCCTCTACTCTTCAACATCAATGAGTCTGGTCTTACGAACCTTAATCTTCATTATTGTATTCAGTAAGCTAATGTCCCTTTGTTAATACAATTGCTGCTTGTCTCCAATGCATGGGAGGTGACTATTTCATAGGACCTGGTGATGATTGCTGAATGATCAATAAGGAGTGAAATAATCTTAAATTCTGTAAAAACTGATAGATAAAACTCATCATATGAAAACAATGGCATCTCCACTTTTCAATTGTAATATGAATAATCAATTGATAAATCTTTTCACTCATCACTATTGATTCTAATTACAATTTTGTGCATCATGTAATTACTCAAAGTTGAGATGCATTGTTGCAACTGAAAATACCTCTAAGAATATTGTAAAATATTACAAAATTCTATGAAAATCACTCTTTCCTCTGGTCTTGTTCTCTCTCTCTCTCATTGATTATTATGATTTTATACATGCTCATTACCTCAGAAATGAACTTTCAGCTCATATTCAATCAATTCAAAACATTGTTTGAGGTTTAAAATTAAAAAAATTAAACCTTAAACATTCTCAAGGATAGGGGGATATAGGGATAGAGCACATTGACTAACAATTAAGCAATGGTGCATATTCCATATTTGCTGGTTTATATACATTATTTCATTAACTAATGTTCCTTTATATCTGAAGAATTGTTTGCCTTTAACATTGATTCGAGAAATATTTAGACCATGCCTATGCATGGTAAAAATAAAACTCAAGTGCACCTGCTCATAAAACAATAACTTCTAGCTTCATTTAGTAATCTCAGGCCAAGATTTTACATAAGAACTTGAATTAAGAACTAAGAACTTCTACTGCAACAAATTATGTCAATATATTGTTACCAAGTTCTATCAGTTACGAACTTATCATAAATTTGAACAATATTTTTAATTGCGCAAATAATTTGAATTACTTTTAAGGTTAGTTTGTAAATCTGTTAGGTACCTCTGAAAGGCACATTTGTGTGCTAATTTTAATGAAAATATTGTTATTATGTCTATTGTTCTTTATACCATAGTCACTAAATAAATAAAAATTAATCATTATTAATTTTTCCTCTCATCCATGCCCTTCTCTTAATGTGTTATGCTCTTTGGGAACTTAGGCAGATCGTAAGACCATAATACACTTCAACATAACTCCTCTCTGCCTAAAATAGTGACCCCATAACTTGAGTGAGAGTTTGTATATTGACCCTGCAGGGGACAGATTCATTTTTTCAGAGAGGTAGGTATTAAACCCCCAGCTCTTAGACCTAAGATTCATTGCTAAAACTGTTTCTCTTTAGTTTCTCTATGTCTGACCACTTTTTTGTGAAACACTGCAGAATGTCTACTTCTACGAACTCCAGATAATTTTATTTTTGAGCTATTATTGAATGGTGATTAAATGATCTGACGGTTTTATTTATTGTTAACTCTGCTATTTAGCTTTTTAAATAACCATCCTGTTTAAAAGAATTGAAAAATGTTTTCACTTTCAGGAGTTCCCTTGGCATCCAAAGAATGTCAACGTTCTTTCCGAAAGATATGCAACTAAACTTCAAGATCATCCTGCCATTATATTATTTGTTGGTAAGAATTTTTTTGTTTAACATGAATGTGCTGTGATTTAATTGTGTATTGATGTGAATAAGATTCCAGGTTGTAAACACACTGGCCTTCTTTTTTGTTTTATGATTCTATTTTCCTATTATTTTCCTCCTATCAATATTTTGCATTTTCAGGAATTTTTTTATCACATTTCCATGATTAATGAGTTTATTAGAAAATTGCGTACATTTTGTGCTTTGATTTCATCTATATTCCTGTCCTGTTTTATTTGGCAACAACATTGCTTTTAGTTTAGATTTATTCTAACACATTGATTAGATGAATACAAATATTTTAATTTTAATACTCTTATAATGTAGTTTACCACTAACTTTAACTCTCCACTAACAAAGTAACTAACTGCCAACTTTCACTCTCTAAGGAATTAAAGTAAAAGAAGTTTCAAAATTAAACAAAACCTTTACAACGTAATAAACTGTATACATGCCGTGTCTTCATTTTCATTCTAATATGCTATTTATCAGTGTTGAAAGTTCTGTAAATGGACTTGGAAACAAAATTCACCCTATGCATCTTGAAGTGTAGTTAATATCAATCTTGTCAGGCACATTGAAATGGTATGTTTCTTCATTCTTATTCTACTGTAATAAAAAATTCGAAATTAATGAAAAAATAAAATATTGTGTACCACATGAGATTAAAAAGTTCATTGCCTCTTATAACTAACAATTATATTTGTATTTAAAATTCATTTTTTCGTTAAGTAAGTCAGTGTTTAGGTATAATGTAAAAATATCCATAAGCTTCTCCCTAATATGTCACATGCCGTTTTTACTCTTCTTTGTGGAAATAAATCAAATCAAATAAACCTAAGCATCAGAGTTCAGAGTAATTCTTAGAAAAAATCTTCATGAACTTTTATTTGAGCTTGTTTGGTCAACATAAAAATTTTCACTCCAAAATACAAAATTCATCCAACAATCAATTTGACTTGTTTTATTGTGTAAAGTGTGTATGACTACACTTGCTGTATTGTGCGTGCTGTATTGTATTGCTGTTTTGCAAATCAAAATTCTTTCCTAATTAAAACTTTTGTATTACATTTTCCATTATTGTATGTGAATGGTTAACTTTTCAGAAGGTGACCAAAGAGAGATTGAGTTTGCAGAATCTGTACTTCGTCCTGCAGCTGACAACTACCAATTACATTATCAACCTAATGAAGATGAAGATTACCTCCTTTTCCTCATTGGATGTGATGTGAGTTGTTTTTTGAAAATCTTTGTATTATATAACATTATTCTGTAATTAAATAATTTTTAATTATGTTATTACTTCCAGAATGACACATGCGATTTATTACGAGACTTTATTGGAATTGATGATGTTGTGCCCCTTCTGACAGCTATTGATATTCCCAGTGGACATGTTAGTATTATGGAAGATGGAGAAGAAATTACTGAAGAATCTGTTAAAAATTTTGTGACAAAATTTCTGGAAGGAACTCTTCCAACCACTGATATAATAATGTCAGATATACAACTTAATGAAAGTGCCGAGAATGTAGTGTGATTATTAAATTTTTGATTTCACAATAACATTCATTTTTCACGAGTAGAAACAGAAAAGTAAGCTATACAGGATAACGAGTGTGTATTGTGACAAATCAGCTTACCGAACTGTTGATTGAAAAGTCTAAAACTAAAATTTAACACGAGTTACCACGAGTAATTTATTATTCTTTCAAAGAATTATATAAATTTGTAAGTTTTGTAAAGTATTTTTAGTATTGAAAGAGATATGTATATATTATAAGTAATTATTTCAATTTGAAGTTGGACAAAGACTTTTTTGTTATGCCAAAGAACTTTCTTTTATAACTAAGAAACCATCAACAATCACCTTTTTTTATGAGTCCATAGTCTTATAAAATGACTAGTGAACAACATCTGTGTGAATCTGTTGTTCTATGCATGTACCAAATATCAAATGAAACTAGTCCTGAAAAAGGAAAGTGTTTGTCACTTTTGAAACATAACTTTCCTTTTTGTAAGTTAGTGAAGTATTGAAGCACTTTAAAAGACATGTGTTTGTCCTCATATTTTGTATGCTCAATAAAAGAATTAAACATTTCTAAAAATCTTATTGTGGAAATGTGCATGTGGTGGTTATCTATTTTGATGTATTGCAGTAATAAAGATTATTTTCAAACACTAGAGTGCACTACTTTTAGACACGAAAAACATGCCTTTTATTTTCTGGGACATTTAAAAAATGCCACTGGACCCTTTTTTGTCATAAGATACCAATTTGTATTTTTCACTTGACACTTTTTTGCCAATGGGTAGTAAGAAATGCACATCCTTCACAATTCTTCTTTTAAAATCAGGAGTGTTCAGAGAAAACAAGAAGCGTGGAGCTATAGATCTACAGGGCCCTTTATCTCCAACAAAGGGTCAGCTCCCCCAAACAGAATTCATTTTTCCATGAAACGGAAATAATTTTTAGTGGTTAATTTGAATGAGAAGTAAACACATTTTCCATTTGTTTTTTTATGGGGGGGGGGGGAGGTCAGAACCTGAGTCATGGAGCCCCAGCTGCCTCTTTTTCTGGGTGCTCCTGCTTGTAACAAATATATGCATCCTGAATACTTTTCATGTGCATCTTTGGAGAAGATAGCATGAATCTTTTTTTTTCTTTTTTTTTTCAATTTAATTAAGAACAATAACTTGATAGCAAAAATATTTATGTAGGTTGAAGAAGGGTATATAAAATTTAAGTTTGTTTATGAACTTCATGCATTTTATTGTGCAGAAATAGAGCTCTATCTCCAATTACTATTGCTGATAAATAATAACCTAGAATTTGAAACACTAGAAGACTAAAGCAATAATAATGATAATGGTATCTGTGATAGTGATAATATATTATTACTCTTATTGTTTACTACTACAAAAACTTTGACTTTACCTATAATCATGGTTTTCTTTAGAAAAAACTTCATTTAACAGTCTGGTAACCAATACCTACTCTATGACTGATGTGCTTACCCTTCACTTGGGGGGGGAGAAAAATAAATCAACCATTGGATATATTGCTACATTTGTAACCAATCTAAAGTGTTTTCTACAGATATATATTTGTGGTTGTAACTGATAACATAACTAAACCAACTAGCACTTGGCCTGGTGATATTAAAAAGTTCTCATCTACAGACCCATAGTTTTTATAACCTATTTGCCAATTTGTGGCTTAGAGAAAAATTTGCCTTTTACCAAGGAGGTCCAGCTTTGATTCACAGACAATCTTGTGTGAAATTTGTTCTGACAAAATTAGTTTGACTGCTTTGCAGGGGCTAGTCTCACCCCTGTCCTAATTCCTACCACTGTCCTAATCCCTTCCCAAAGCTGGTATCCCATAGATTTGAATATCCTCCTAGGGGATCACCAAGGATTGCACATGATCTTTGTGTTACTACTACTACTAGTTTTTATAAGCTACTGTTGACTTACAATATTGACAATTTTTTATACAAAATGCTATCTAATAGTTTTGAATTTTAACAGTAATTTTTACAAACCAGGGCCAAAGATATTTTTTGAAAAAGACCCCCAAACCAATATTAACTCTTAACCAATGGTTAGTATTTCAACCCAATAAGTATACTGTTTCGCAGTTGGGCACACTCTTTACACCCAACCATTAAATGAAACCTTAAAAAATAATAATTTATTTGGAAAAAAAAAAGTGTTAGAGTGCCTGTTTCTCAAGAAAAAGGTCCGAATACTACAACAACTACTATTAGATAACCGATGTCAACATGTTCCTGTAATAAGTAGAGTAAAATTACAAAAAAAAATTATTTTTTTTTGGGGGGGGGGGGGAGAGCGACAGTGACTGGCTTTCATTCCCCCACCCCGACAACAGATTCGCCATTACCTTTAGGTCTACTTATCGTCTTTCGTTTAAGAGAGATGCAAGTTAGTGTTTTAACAATTTCTACTTCTTGCTTACGTTTAAATAACGAATGGTTTCTCGTCTGGTCCTTGACTGTCAAAAAAAGACTTGCTCGCGAGATAAAAACAATTGATTTCGCTTGTCGGACGAGCGTTTCAATTTTTACCATCCTAGAACTAAAATGGCCAAATCACTGACTGAAAGGACAGGAAGCTGTAAATTGGTAGATAGTTGATGAAATTTGGGGGCGCCTGAGATTGAGGTTTGCATAAATGCTGAACATGAGAGTATTTATATGAAGTGAACGTAATGGAGTGCACTGGAATGTTCAAGTCAATCGCTAGCGGTAAAGAAGCCCCGAAACTGCTTGTTCCGAGGACAGAAGTGGTAGAATCGTCTCTCCTTAAGGCGATTCGACTACAAAACAAATTTACTGTAAAGAAAATTTATTAACGGACAAACAGGCATTTTTAGACTCTCTAAATGCGGCTGTGTTGTCTTAGTCCTGGAGAATGTTTATAATTAATTTCGAGGGTCCAAGCAAAAAATGAAACGTTAACTCATTGAAACATTAACTCATTGGATACTGGAGTATCACGCAGGTCAAGTCAATAACTACTCCAGGCATAAATGATTTTTAAAAAATGAATAAGGCTTAATTGTGAATACAACTCATTCGTTTGCTAGCAAGTGTTTACTTAGTGAATTGCGCATGTAGTAGGGCTATATGCAACTCCATTTTGTTTCGGCTGATCGTAATTTATAGGAAAAGTAGTGGATTCGGTCGTTTTCAGTGGCAAAATTTGTTTTGAGGTTTCTGAGAAGAAACATGACTCTATGTATGATTGTATGAGTTTGTCACGCGTAATTTGGGAAGATTTGTAGCTTGTGGGCTCTAATTCTTGGTAATATGAAGTAAGATTTGATAGTGTATGAGACTGGCACATACTGATTGTGGTAAGATGCAGGCGTTTTTGTACCACCAAGTGCAAAATAGCGAAAATTGCCACTTTACCCCCAAAGAACGGAAGCTGGGGCATTGGGTAGACGTTCTACCGGTATCCCTGTCCCCAGTTCCCACCACACCCATCCCCTGGTCCTTAGGAAAGAAGACAATTGATGGGTAAATAAACACGTGTATCCAAAACCATAAAAACCTACAGTTTTATGAAACCTGACAGTTTTACATAACGTGGTAGCTGTCCACTCAGTCAAACACCAAGTCCATATGATTCACATGTTGCAATAGGCGAAAAATTAGAAGCTACTTTAAAAATAAAGTGGCTAAAACCGTAACATTCTTCAATTCTATCTAACCTACGAAAGCGGTTACAATGGGACTGGTCGTATTGTTTATAATACCTTTGTTATAATTGGAACCTAAATTGTTCCTGTTAAATGACTGGAATTGTTTGGAACTTCCTTAGCTGAATTCGAATGAATGCTAAGTTACTTCTGAGAAAATAAGTTGCACAAATGTATTTTTTTTAAATATCTCTCACGTCGTTAATATGCACATTTACAGCAATTTGTAAACGATATTGCATTTATGAGTTTAAGTGATTTAAATAACATTTGATGAAGTTTTTCAAAAACTCAAAATTTTCTGGGAAAAATAGCTTCATTTACAGTAACAGTTAAACGTCATTCTTTTAGAAACGACTCCGATTTTTTCCATGAAAATTGCCATATAGGACGAGGTTTTACTCTTCTTTAATATTTGCAAAGTAATATTACGATTCTACCGTTAGGACCCTAAAATTTGAGGGGAAAAAAATAGTTTGGGCGGCAAAAGATGACACTGGCAAGAGTACGTAGCAAGACCGAAAATCTAGATCAGACCAAAGAAATTAGAAAACTAGCTAGTATGAGAAAGGCTGTGCCATTCTGTAGCACCACTAGTTTTGTACTCCATGCATAATGCAGCCAATGATAATTTAGGCAACTGACATTTTAAAAAATTCTACTGAGAAATTTTTTCTGACTTTACTCCTGCATGTTAAAATACCCTATTCTGAAAGATTATTTGAATAAAGATACAAGAATATTAGATAAAACTTGCATTCAAAATACTAGATAAAAATGCGTTCGATGTTTAAAAGAATATACATTTTTGCAGTAAAGTGATACACAATTATTAAATATACATTGTATAAATACATTTTAATAATTATATCCATACATTACAATAATACCAATTTAATGTGTATCGCAGCCAAAAAGATTTTATTTGAAATAAAAATGTTTAATGCTTTGTTTTATTAATACTGGATTAGACCCCATAATGAGATCACATTCAGTTTCACAATCACAACAGACTTAGAACAATTTTTTGTATAGAATTTTCGGAATGTATCATTAGCCAATGATATCTGTCAATAATTTACTGATGAAACTAAATTCGTGTAATTGTTTCTAACAAGTAAAAGCTGCTGAAAATGTATTGTAGAATTACAGGGGCGACGAAAATAGATAAACATATACTCGAATATACTGAAAATAACTAAGTTCTTTTATACAAATTACATTCTTATACGTATGTTTAATGGGCAATCACTTATTTAATCCAACAGTAACACAAACAAAGTCAGAAATGTTAACGTACAAGTAAAGTAATTATGGAAGGGGAGGGGAGTGGGAGAAGGCGAGGTCCGGCAGCGGCGCGGCTAATGGCTGGGGTTGATGCCTTGCACCGAGATGAAGGGGCCGCCCCCCAGCCCCTCTGCATCCGACCACACGCGGATCATTCCCACGCCGCACTGGCACTCCTGCAGACACACGGCGCACACTCAGCGGTCGCACTTCTACCGCTCATTAGTTAAATTTTTGTCAACAACCATCGATAACAACCATTTTCACAAACGAGTCATTATCAAGATATAGAAGAATTACTCTAAGAAGGGACCACTTTCACAGGTTGGGAAACAAATGAACTTCATGTACGGCAATGACACTGCAAGAGACAGTGATGAATCCATTTACAAATGAGCTAACTGTAAACAAACTCACTGACAAAATGAGGGCGTGGACATAACCTGCAATTATGTCGCCACCTGTAGCCAAGCAGTAGCTGTCAAAGCAATTCTTTCTTATAGTGATCCATCTATTCAATATTTCTGAAGTGACAAGTGCAGTGGCGAGGCGTTCGGTCATCATCGATACACGTATCGATGGCCAAACGAAATGATAAAAATAATGCATTTTCGAAATTTTAGAGAAGAATTGAATATTAGGAAAAAATATACAGATATTTTAATTGTGGTCGTAAAAAATAACTGAGAAATAGACACGCAACAACGAGAAGCGCGTAAAGTATTCGCCAATTTTAGCGCATCGGATTGAGAGCACGCCACAGGTGACTCAACCATCCGCTTCGGACCGTATTCCTTTGCACGGCGATAAGCGCTTCAGACATCGCTGTTTTCGTAGAATCTCGGCTCTTCCCGGCCACGCATGGTGAAACGCACCATTATGACGTAGTGTGAACTTTTGAGGAAACGGTCTTTTGTGTTCGTATGCGTCCTGTATGAGTGCCTTTACTGGGTTTGATAGTTTTTGGTTGTCATGCACTGGGAAGGAGATTGAAGATATCGTAGTTTAGCTGAAACAAAAACTATTTGGTTCACTTGCATTTGAAGACAAGCTTTTAATAAATTTAACATTTTTGCTATTGGTCGTGAAGCGAATTTTTCTAAGAACTTGGATGCTAACTTGTAGACAGATATTTTTGAAAACAGGGATTTAAGAAAATGAACTGATTGTTTTTAATAGAATTGCAACATTTTAAGACTAATTACCATGAACGTTCGTAACATTTTTGAAAGAAGAACATTTTGATTGCGTATTTAAGGAAATTTTCCAACAGCAGCCGTAGAAAGGAGTTTTTCTGCTTTAAAAATAATTCTTAATTGTGAAAGATAAACTCAAGGAGAAGAACGAATGTGCAGCTCGTCCCTTGTGTTAATTGAGAAAGAACTCTTGAAATCCATACGAGTGAAGAGAATTTCTACAAGTCATTTGCCACTACAACAGGACGACTCGACTCTGCATATTTAGTGCTGTGGGATGTTTAGGAGTATTTACACATATTTATCTTATAAATTCATGAATGTCAGTGCAACAAACTTGTTAACACGACAGCTTCCAAACGTTACACATTGTTTTAGAAGATTAATTAAATACATTTTTATGAATTTAAATAGTTTAGAATATCAATTTATGTGAATATACAGATCTGATGTACGAATGAGTAACATTGTCTAGCGTTCCTTGATGCTTGTTTGCTTCGTCTGTATTTGAGTTCAACACTAGTTTATTCACGTCTGTTAGAGCCGTCGTGAAGGGCTCCGATGCTTCGGAGAGGATTCTCAGCACTGATCAGCTAATATGCTACGACAAGATAATGAGAGTGTAACCCAGCTGCAGCACGTGGGCATCGGGTACGCAACTTCTAATCGTGTGTCACTGGCCTGATTTTTACATGGGTCGCGACGTGGAGTCGGCGAGTTCGGTTCGTGATTGTTTGGAACATCATTGCGATGCGAGGATTGCTAAAATGGCAGCGACTGCTTAGTCGATTTTAAGTCCATTTTGAATTGATTTCGCGGAAGGGGTGCGCATTGTTGCAGAACAAGCTATAATTATAATGAATGATTGCCGAATACAAACGAATTTTACAATAATCATTTAATTTCACATTAATTGGATAGATATAATTTCAGTTTTGCCGTTATACCAATATTTTAAAGCATTTCAATGTTGCCTTAAGAGAATGCAGGTGATTAAAAGGAAAAAAAGAAAAAAAATATCAGAAGGTGAGCGTAGTTTTGAGCTTAAAAAAAACAGAACACCCCACGATACTGCGAATCCCATTTCTCATATTAGTTCAGAAATATAGACCTGGCTACTGGGCAAATTTTGCGATGACCATGTAAAAATACCTCCCCTCGCCATTAGACGAGGGTTATTCACGGATGAATTAATCCATCATCTTATCCAATGAATAATCTCACGACTAAAAACACCACGGTCGAGAGAGTCTGAAACAAATCAGCCCAAACACTGTTCACTTGCAATCTATAATGTATTTCACTTATTTTTTCCTGTATAAATAGCGAAAATTTCGAAGTCAGAAAAACCGTTATAGAATCATTGTTCCTACTCTAATGCTTCCTATATAGCAAAAGTAATTATGCAAAAACGCAGTTTTTTTAGGGAACGAGATCACAAATACTTGAGATCGTCAATTCTTACGCATACTTTTTTTTGGGAGGGGTATTAATTCATTCAAATGATTCCTCGTGGATTGAACTCGCGTTTTCTCTCAATAAAAGTGTAGAAATTCGAAGACAACCTTTCCAATGCTAATACTGGCGTAAATGGATATGAGAAAGAGCCATCCGTGGGCTGTTCTCGAGGTCAAGAACCTCCTCGCCTTGCTTCATGGGCGCACGCCACGCCGTCGTGCCCGCTAGGCAGAGCGCATCTCCGGGTTGCGTCTAATTAGGAACGGCAAGCAGAGGCGAGATAGCTCGTACTACATACGATTCTGAACAGTGAGATCAAACGGCTCGGGCGGTACGGAGATATTTGGAAATAGAATTGTCTCTTCATGAAAATATCTTGCAACATATTTTTTCATTCGCGCAATTTATTCTCTACTGGACGGAAGAAGTGAGTACAAATTACATTTTATCACTTGGATCGCACCACTAGCAATACATTTCATTTAATTATTTCCTCAGGAAATTATGTAAATTTTGTAAACGAATCTATGTACTTGTCGGATACGACCAAGAAGAAAAAATGTTCTAAGTTTTCCACGAAATCATTTACTTTGGGTGGAAATTCATTTTATTGTTTCTTTTGCATATTTTAATGACCGTCTTCTCCAGAAAATTGTAGGACAGCTGAAAATTTGAATTAGTTGTTCATTTTCCTTTCTCAGCAACTCTTTTCTATTTATAATACCATTCTGAAAAACATTAATTGTAACCTAGAAATACCCAGTCTGTTTTCCTTGTTGCTGAAAGCAAAATTTTACCTGCACACTAGATCCTTCGCTGTGAGCCAGACAGCTTGCTTCGTGTCTCGTTCTAGGTGTTTCATCCTTTGTGGATGTCGGAGCTTCGTCGTCGTCATCTCCTTCTGCCTCTAATTTTTTCGGTGGTTTGGTAGGAAAACCTTCCATACATGATTTGTTAGGAAGATCATGAATGTGGAATTTTTTTCGTTTATCTTTGAATTCACAAGTTCGTATCACACGTTCAGCTTGATCTGGGTCTTGATCTTGAGCTCGAGCTCTGCATCGTGTTCTATGATGCATGTGAGGTGGTCTCCCAACAACTACGCCACGATGATTGCGATATCCTGACGTTCGACACGCCCAATACACTAACAATACAAAGAATAAGATTCCAGCGAGAAGAGTTAGAACCGTCCAAATCACCGTCCACACGCTGTAATACAAATAGTAATGAGCAATGTTTTAACACGTATTAACACAAAACGATTTTGGAAAACAAACTTACCTCAAACAGCACCCAACTTCTTCCGGGCAGCAGTGCGTGAACCAACCACATCTTATGGTTACATTTGTGTAATTACAAACCATTGCCTAATAAACTTCTTGGGCATTGTCTACCGTAAAATCACGGCCATTGATGTCGTATAACATATTAGTCATCAGAGATGTAAAAACTGGTTTAGAAAAGTTACACACATCACCAATTAACTGCCGAACATTAATGGTGTTTTGCGTAACATCGGAGAAACAAGAAAGCTTTTCCGAATGGCAGCACATATTATAAATGACTTGAAATTAAAACTAACAATTAGATCTCGCATTCCTCTCAACAGCTTATCGGAAATAAGACAAGGCCAACTTGAAATATGTAAATCAAAGAAACTCTTCTGTCAGTCGTCGTTTGGGAAGATTTGCTACAGGGATACTATGTCAACAAACTCGTCGGATTGCATCCTGATAGTTTATTCTCAATTCATTGCTGTAAAGAAAACAATTGTAAAATTAGGTATGAATTTGTAAATTTCTAACCATTTTACTTTGATATAATAATTTCGACGATTTTAATATCAGTGTGGAAATAATATTGTTCTGACATCCTTTTACCGTCTTTAAAATCGTTGTTTACAATGGGGGATATCTGAAGGAAGAAAATGTTTAACCCTATACCGTGTCGCCACTGACATCTTCCTGTGACGGAGCAAACTAACGGTCGAGGCACGTGCACCAGAGTCCTCGCTCGAACGTGGCGAGAACCTCGCTCCAGCGGAGCTGCCTGTCTGGCGGACGGGAGGTCGGGCGGCCGGAGAGGCTTGGGGCGGGCAGCGCCGCAGCAACTCCGCATGGTGGATCACGTAATCGATAAAACCATGTGGTAACCGTTCGCTATTCGCCGGGTTCATACTCTCTGGTGAAAAAAAGTGAGTGCCTTCGAAACAATCACTTTTGTACGATGTGCATCGTGAAAATATGCGATGCTGATGTTTGTTATAAAAGTGTTTTTCAAGAAAAAGTGTATTTGATAAGTGTTATTGGGTACGTCTGAGAAGAGACGAAGTATGAAAAAAATATATTGCTAGTGTTGCGTTTTTTATAATGAATAAAGGACTCTGTTGAATTTACATCCGTGTCGTTGGATGAAAAATCTGCTGTAACTCCGGGTAAGTACCATTTATTTATGTAAATATAGGTCCCTACAATGCATATTCTCCTGCATAGAAGTGGGGTTTTACCCTGAATCTTCTCTTCACTTTCTCGCTGTCTCTCATGTCAGTAATTAGGAAAGCGAGTGTCAAAATTATTGTTGCTGTTTGTTTAGTAAATCAGAAGTGACTGTTTTGAATCTCCAAGAATATAAATAGTATTTTGAAGAGAGCTGTTGGAAAGAAGCCATCAGACAGGCTAGAAAATTACCATTACCCTAATGCTTCATGTAAATGTTCTATGAGACATCTAGGCTTAGTTTTACGATAAGAAACAGCAACAGATATTGAGTGGCGAGGGATATCATTACTTCCATCACATTTATCATTGTTGTGAAAAACCGAAACAAATACTATGGAGTATCGTAGGTCATGGTCTTCTCTCGTTACGACCGTGTTTAGGTGTTGTCAACTACGCCATTAGTTCATTCCGTTTCTACAACGTCAATTTTAGACAAAATATTACCAGAACACGCAGAGAACTGCAAGAGAGTTAATTTGAGAGGTTCCTGCAGAAGCCGAGGAAAGAGCTATGCGAACTATAAATGGATGACGACTTGGTTCACTGGCCGGAACTTGGAACATTCAATCATGTGAAAGAAGTGCTAATTCATTTTTTAAAATGTAAAAACAATGATAAGTACTTAATGTCTAATCCATTCAGATCTAAACTGGAAAAGTAAATATAAATAAGTTTTTGTTTGTTTTTGTGTGATCCGTTGTTAGTGTGTAGTTTTCAGAAGCAGAACTGATTGCTCCATTGGTTCCTTGAAGACGTCAGTCATATCCGCCGTCTTTCTTTTTTGATCTGCCTAAAGCTGTCTTTTTAATGACTTTAAATATTAATAGAGCGCGAAGAGAAAATTACGCTTACGTGGCATCCATTCACCAAATATATCAGAGACCTGTAGAACCAAACAGTAAGATTGCAAACTTTGTTAAAAATAAAACGGGTTGTGGAAGGGGTTGCGTCCATCCAAAAATATAACGCCTGTTGGGAACCTGTCTACATGATTTGAACACGGTCTCTTCCGCGGCCTGCACTTTTCAAGGTTACTTGGAATGCATCGCTTTAAATAATAAGCGCTGATAAATAAATCAGTTTCGCTTTCCTTTCACAAACAATGTTATTTCTCCATCTTCAAAGTTTTCCAAAAATAATAAGTGAATAAAAAATTAATGAAATGAATAATAAAATACCCTTGTTATTGAAACAATCCATCTGATGAACAGAAGGAAACTGTTTATCTTTTTTTTTAAAAAAAAAGAAAAAACAGAACCAGATTCATATATTTAGAAATATAGACCAAAAATAGATACAAAAATTCCACAGAACCAAATTCATGTCTGTAATAAAGTCACAGTATAAGATAGGTAAACAAAACCTGAATACAGATTTTTTTAAACATTCAACCTTGAACAAAACATATTACACTTAATCAATAATTGATCTGAATTGTTATGTTTATTTATTTAGATATGTTGCTTTTTACTTATACAATGTGCACTTTCCAAGTTTTACTAAGAATGGAATGAATACTGTTTTGAAATAGGATTAATTAGAGAAAGAATATTCATTGTGAAGTTAATTTAAAAGCACACATGAAAAAAAGATTATGGAAAAAGTCATAAATATTACATATTGATCTAAAAATTCAGGAAAATGCAAGCCTCACCTACATAATAAATGATAATACTCGGACAATGGAATAATTTAACATAGACAGGGATAAAAATTAATATAAATTGTTAACATAAAATAAGTACATCAAAAGAAAACGCAAATTATTCTCATTTATGTTGATTTATACAATATTACATTAAAGATGCTGTGAGAAGAGTATGAACGTATTTTGAATTTTATTTAATTTACACATAGTTTTGATTAACATTTGTTAACTTTTTAAAGAGAAAAAGTGCATTTAATACCTGTACCCACAATTTAAAATTTAAATGTTCTTGAGAAATAAATGTTATAAGTGTGACTCGAACACAGTGGTGCAACCAGACTTTTCCAGAATTCAGGACAATAGTTGTAGTGTCTAGCTGACTTTGTTCTCTTATAAATAAGTTTCATTTGTAATCATTTTATAAATCAATAAATAAAAATAAATATTAATTATTCACTTTTTCATTATAATGTTTTCACTTTATACACTGAATGACATCCATTTCTGTAGAAAATAAGTCAAAACTGTGTTTTTGAACTTATACTATTGACATCCGAGAGGGGAGGTTAAGCCTATGAGACCACCGTCTTAAATGCACCACTCATCATACAACATATCTCTTATTTAGAATAGGTTGATATCAAGTGGATATTAATTGGTTATCTCAAAAATAATATGAAATGTTTTTATGAAAATATTTTCTTGAGTGGAGGATTTTAGATGTAACAGTTCAACCAATATTTGTTTGTTAATAGAAAATATATCCCTTCTAAATTCAGTTAGATATGTTAATTTTGGGTTTGCTTTTATTTCATTTCTTGTTTGATTTAATCAAGTTGGACAAGTTTTGGTTACATTTGTCATCTCTGACCTTCCAAATTCATGAATGTAGCAATGAGTTGACGTACGTTTTGGAGAAAGTTGTAATGTC
Source organism: Teleogryllus occipitalis (assembly GCA_011170035.1). Taxonomy (NCBI): domain Eukaryota; kingdom Metazoa; phylum Arthropoda; class Insecta; order Orthoptera; family Gryllidae; genus Teleogryllus; species Teleogryllus occipitalis. The sequence continues at coordinate 105,028 of BLKR01000778.1, read as the reverse complement.
ACTTTACGAGAGTGAATTTTAGTGAGATTTTCTTTGTTCCATCACAGAAAAAATTGTTTCATGAATAAGTTACTTGGAACTGCAGACTTAACAACACAGGATTAACATTTTCTTTATTTGGAATAAAACTAGTTTTTCAATTTGCCTTCTTTCTTTAAAAACCATGTAAGTCTCATTTCTCTTATTTTTTATATTTATATTTAATGAATCTTATTGAAAAAATAGGAGGAACTTGAATTTAAAGACTGTAAGTCTGTCAACAATTTGTGTGTCTGTTGGGGCAATCTAGTAAACTCTTTAAGTCTAATTTTTATTGAATAAATCATAGCAGTCACTTCATTTAAAAATAGAAATAATAATAATGATGATGATAATAATAATAGTAATAATAGTAGTAATAGTAATAATAATAATAATTGTTGAAAAGTGATAGATTTAAAATAGATTAGATTTAAAATAACAATAACAGATCCCATTAAGACTTGTGCTTTTATTCTGACTTTCTGAAAACAATGTTGTTATTATTAACTTTTTTCTCTCACCTAAAAAAATTCCTTTTTGGGACTTATGGTGCTTTTTAAAGAAAGGAGATGGTCTATGAAAATGAGGTAGGCATGAAAGATGGAAAAAAGTGGATAATTGATTATACAAGTAAATGGAATACAAAAAGTAGAAAAATGCATTACACCCCTGAAATAACATTACAAAACTGAATAATTAATTAATTAATCTGTTCTCTTTTAGAATATCATTTTAAATGTAAAATGTAAGGTACTGAAACATTATATTAAGAGAAAATTTCACTTTTCAAAAGAGAACAAAGACAAAAAAATACAGTTGAAAATAAGAACCTGCCATTGTTTGGAAAAGAACATTCATTAGTTGCTCTATTCCTGTCATATTCTGTAAGTCTAAGCTATTTATTTACAAGGAAAACATTGGATTGGTGTTCTGTCCTTAATTCTGTTGATCCTAAATTCATTGAATGCAACTTCCTACCATTAAAATTCTCATGTTAACAAGTAAAATATTGAATTTAATTTTTTATGATTAAATATTAGAAAAAATGAAATAATAGATGCTGGTAATAAAAACAATAAAAATAATAGAAAGAGCTGGAGGGTGGCAATAACCGAAATTGATATTGCTAACTGATATACATCTAATTTTGATTGTTACTTAGATGTTTGTTTGAAGAACTGTATTTATTGGACATCTTCCTAGTAACCTATTAACACTACTAGCATCTCAAAATTATGAGACTCCAACTTTTTAACATTTCATGTATTTACAATAATAATGACTAGCATAATGTGTCGCCTCCTGTGCTTTAAACAGGTTTAAAAGTATTTTCATATTTATTTCTTTTAAATAGATTAGAAGGATACGGACAAATGGCCAGTTCCCCACCAGCAGACTGAGAGGCGTCGAATCACACTTAATGACACCTAACTTGCCCCAAACGGTGGTCCAGAAGAGACCTATTTGGGGCCGACGTCGTTAGTCGAATTGCTTAACTGCGCTCCGTGAAGTTTAGCGACTCGAGACACCACAGATTCCTAGACGGATGACGGTCTGGGAACCCCGGTTATTACTAACGGTGCCGAACCCCTGGCCGAAGGGATAAAAGGCACTCATTGACTGCGACGTGACGAGACCAAAAAAGAAAAACCTCAAAGAGTATTATTCCTTGTAAACATTCACCTCATGAAGCTGAGACGTATTGCAAAGGCGCAACAAGACGCAAATAATTTCTTTTCATACCTCACCTTCCCAGCGATTCCGTCCCTAGCTGTTGTAGAATGTTCTTTAAGTATAAAATGTTATAGTTATTTATTAACTCGTTTATAAACTGAATAAATCAAATGAAAGGTTGAAATGAGCGCGAACATTATTTTTCAGTTGTCTTGCATGGAAGCTAGTATTTACCTACAGTTTATTGATTGGAAAGAGTTACTTTGCTGTACCCGGACTGCCGGAGCTAGTCATTTTTGGGCCCGGGGCAATGCTGAAACGTAGCCCCCTCCCCCCGAATTACAATGATAAATGTATTTGGCGTTATTGGTTCGGTAGTCAGACTTCTCTGGCCAGCTACCGGTGTCCCATGCCTGGGACTAGTCAAATTCCCAGGCTTAGGGGGAAACTGTGACATGAGGCAAACATGACGTATTCTCTTCACCGTAACTAGCAAGATGAGCCTGCTTGAGCTTTTCTTCGTCACACAGCTACAGAAACTGGGACGATTTTAAAGGAAAGCTACGACTCTATTTTTGCCTAGACCGGGAATCGAACCCGGGACCATAGCACGGGAAGCTAGTACGCTGCCCATGAGCCATCCCAGAGGCTAAAATAATAATAATAATAATAATAATAATAATAATAATAATAATAATAATAATAATAATAATAATAATAATAATAATAATAATAATAATAATAATAATATTAACAACATTGACAACAATTGACACAAAATTTAAAATGTGAAAGTTGTATCAAGAAACTATATGGGTTATTTTATTTCAACAAATAACACAAATTACAACGTTTAAGCTAGAAAAAGTTTTTGGAAATTTATTTTAAATAATAGTTTTAAGTAAAGGTATTTAGTGATAAAATAATTGGATAGTGCATAGTAAACAAAACATTGGAGCGACATGAATCAATATGTCTGATGGTTCGCACTTGGGAATGATAGAGAGTATATTCATGTAACTTTTAATAAATTCGTACTAAAAATTATCTTTGGTGTATTCATTTCAAAATACCGCTTGACACAGGACAATAATTCATGTTTCGTTGCAATTTAGAAATTTTACCATAATTCTGCGTGTATTCAAGATTGAGTTTTGCATTATTTTGAAGGTTCCTTTCGGTATTTGAGTAAGTTCCAAATTATTATTATTATTATTATTATTATTATTATTATTATTATTATTATTATTATTATTATTATTATTATTATTATTATTATAACATAAATCTACAATAAATTTTTACTTGTCAAGCGATACCATCTGGAATTAAAGACCTTAAATGAAATCATCTAGACATTGAAACAGGTTAACGCGGCCACAGCGAAGAAACTCGAACGCTACATCATACAAGACGAACAATTTCACCAGAACTGTCAGTTCCGATTTAATCAGCACCAACTGTACCATGATATCAACGTGAGTCCCACAAGAAGCACTTCAAGATACAGAAGAAGCGATGGAGTACGGGCAGATGCTATGGGATCCATCGCTCTGCACTGACTTCACGCAGACATATCACTGGTCAGATGACCCTCGTCATAAAAAACCGGAAGGGACCTTAAACCGACAACTATGGATCTGTAAAACGTCTACTAAGGACAACGAAGCTCTTCTAATTACAGATGAAATATTTAATTCCCCTCAGAATACCGGTCAGAAGAACAGAAGGCTGTCAGAAGAACAAAAAGGCAATTACAGACGATCCAGAGGGACAAATGACGCGTTGATCATTGACAAGATGATTCCAGAGAATACAAGAAGACTGCTGACGAACTTGCACGTCGCTGGATTGACTTTGGCTCTTCCGCATAGTTGGATAGTGAAGTGTAATGTTACATGCGTAAGTCAAAAGATACGAAATTCCTCCACGCGTCTCGGGAAAACCCTCATAATCGCTAAGGTAAACCGTCTAGAAAATGCTTGGATACGTCGAGAGATATTAGCAGCTAAGGTGGCTCAGGGCATAAATTGATGTCACTAGAGGTTCCCGACGTTCCCGGTTTCTCTGACCGGGAAGTCCTAGGGTTCAAGTCCCGACGGAGGCAGGATTTTCGACACTAACTCGACAGCTAGGTCGAATTCAGTCACTTGCTACTCTGACCGGTAGTTTTCTGTGGTTTCTTCAATAAATTCCAGGAGAATACGGGAGTAGTACCCTGACAAACTGGCCACGAACCAAGCACGATCTTTGCTTCCTCTTCCCCGTCGTATTGTCACCCCTTACTTATACACACCCTCACACTTACATGCCTTGTATCACCACACATGTCGGAAGGCCAATTGCGAGCTTAGAGCCTGTCCCGACTGGGGCAGCACCCGCTGGTGAGAGACATCAGGTCGGGGAAAACCCCGCCAGGCGACGTATGTCGGCGCCGAATCTCACGATCGAGCAACGGAAGAACGCAGCCACCTCTCGTGATAAAAAAGGAATTACACTTACGGGGCTAGTGACCATAGCAGTTGACGCCTCCCGAAACACGAAATAATCAATCAATATAGGGATATTGCTCCTCTCTTCGCACCGGTAGCGGTAGCTCAGTGCATCAACTGATGTCACTGCAGCGCCTCTAACAGGGAGGTCCTAGGTTCGAGTCCTGACGGCGGCAGGATTTTCGACACTAGCTTTTCAGCTAGGTCGAATTCAGCTGCTGTCTGGAGGAGAATTCTAGCGGCCGGCTGCTCTGATCGGTAGTTTTCCGTGGTTTCTCCGATCAACACTAGGCGAATGCCGGAGCAGTACCCTATCAAACGGGCCACGGACCGCGCGCGATCTGTCCTTCCCATTCCTTGTCCTACCCTCTCCTCTTACACACGCACGTACACTAACATGCACTACACTACCACATATTCCGGGAGACCGGTCGGGAGCTTAGAGCTTGTCCCGGTTGGGGCGGTGCCCCGCTGGTGGGAGAGTCCTGGTTAGGGGAAAACCCCACTAGCCGACGGTAGGTCGGCGCCGGATCTCGCCATCCAGCGGGGAAGATCACCGCCATCTCCCGAGAAAAAGCATGCACTACACTAACGGGACTAATGACCTGAGCAGTTGACGCGCCCGGAAACATGAAAAAATCAATCAATCAATCAATCGGCGCCGAATCTCACCATCGAGCAAAGGAAGAACGCAGCCACCCCTTGTGATAAAAAAGGAATTACACTTATGGGGCTAGTGACCATAGCAGTTGACGCGTCCCGTAACACGAAATAATCAATCAATATAGGGATATTGCTCCTCTCTTCGCTGCCGTTTGTAACCGCACTGATATCTGTTTAGTCATGTGACAGGTTATTTTGACACTCAGTCATGCCTAATGACATTGAGCATGCATTACAATTACATTGGGGGATCGTAGTAACTCGTAGAAACGATTCAATTTCATTTCACAAACACAGGGCATTTCACAAACTTGTGCTGGAGCTGTTGTACTCCCTATTATTTTATCATTTCTCCTACTGGAGAACGTTCAAAGAAAAGCAATTTTTTAATGTAGTTAGAATGTCGGAAAAGTAAATTTCAAAAGTTCTTTTAAGATATATTATTTATATGCATAATTATTTATGATAAATTTTGTGGCGGCCAGTGGGTTGCAAATTAGGAGGGGTGGCATTTATGTCCGAACCATCACATACATTTTACCTCTTCAAAATATTTCTTGAACGAGGAAAACTAAAGCGTGTAGAATACAACCAATTTGCACATATCGGGATTTTAATCCTCGTCTAAGACAACTTTAACGTTGATAACAAAAGATACAATTGTGCTCGGGTGAAAATAAATTCCGTAAAAAAATACTATTTCTAAAGCAGTAATCCATGAAATCAGATGAAAGGGTCGGTATTTTTAGACTCAGCCGCTGCAAACCCTAAAAGGAGCACTCTGCCCCCACCCAGTACCCCCACTCTTCCTCAAGCTTCCATTGCGTGGAATGCACCAGCTACGGACGGGCTCCCGATAGTCCACGATGATATTCATTCCAATAACCTTTATCTTTCGCCAATTTTTGAGGACACAAAATAAACGAGTCGATTTATTGCACTGGTATAATTTAGTATGTTGCGAGATTTTAAAGAGTGATGAAAGTAAACAAAACGAACTCTTCAAAATTCAGTGTTTATCACCTCCGTTTGATGACTTAATTTACTCACATTGGTTTTATCATCTCCTTGAATAATTGATGTCTCCCGGCACCTCAACTGCTATAGTCATTAGTGTCGTTAGTGTAGTGAATATTTTATCCCGAGAGATAGCGGTGTTCCTCCCCTGCTAGAATGTGAGATCCGTCGCCGACCTACGTGGACTTGCGGGGTTTCCCCAGGAAGATATCTCCCCCAGCGGGGCATCGCCCCAGCCGGGACAACTTATACATTCCCGACTGGTCCCCCGATGTGTGTAAGTGTAGCGCATGTGAGTGTAAGTATGTAAGTAAGGGGTGAGGATAGGACAAGGAAGAGGAAGGAAAGATCGCGCGCGGTCCGTAGCCTGTTTGTTAGGGTACTGCTCCGGCATAGCTTGAAATTGATCGGAGAAACCACGGAATACTACTGATCAGAGCAAAAATATCCTCCAGGTAGGGGCTAAATTCGAACTTGTTATACAGCTAGTGTCAAAAATCCATCGTCGAATTGCCGAGTTTTTATTTATAATCCACTCCAGAGGGTGAGAGATACATTTGACAGGTATGACGAATTCCCATCAGCGCGCCTAGCTCCTTTGGGCTGCGTGAGCTTTCTTTACCCAGCTATAGAAACTGAGATGGTTTATAATAGAAGACTACACCTTCATTTTTACACCGCTCGGTAATCGAACCATGGAACGACTCACAGAAAGCTGGCAAGCTGTGCAGGAGCCACACAAGAGTCTAACTTCAAAGTATTTATATAACTAACAAAACTCTAACGCAAATGCCACTAGGAAGCATGATGAAGTTCCTAGATACAGAGAGTAGTGCAACCGCCGCCATTTAATATCCTCTTATCCGATAGGCCCAAAAAGCAGATTTCAGAAGTTGAACAGAAATGATAACAATTGGTGACATTACGAAAATTTTCAAGAATATTAATACAGGATAGATTCATGGTTCTCAGTTAACATAATATCACACAGTTCCAATTTTCCTGACAACTGGATACAAAATGGCAGGATCGGTGGCACAATGGAATGTGCTACTATGGAAGAATACAGAATATAATCCTCCATGGCGCTACTCTCTGTATCTAGGGACTCTAGAACCATAGTACTCGATCCCTTACGAAGATCAGGAGGCCGTGGATTTTAGCAGATACACAAGACGGTGCAAACCAGCAAGTACGTTCGAACAAGAAAGCAAAAAGACAAAATACTTCCAAACTTTAAGGGAAACTTGGCCCGAAAGGAGGGTACGTATTTCGCAACTGGAAACCGCCTGCTTTGGAATCTGTGCTTTTGGCTTGCAGGTAACGGTGGTAGCACAGGCAGGACAAGGTAGTCGAAAACACCAATGCGAAAATATTCTGGGATTTCAAGACAGACAGACGATCGATTGAGTCATAAGGTGCCACTTGTCATTGTCGATGAATATATGAAGATTTTAACGCGGCTAAGTTAATGTCAGAGTTGAAGCGATTACTATGGCAACAGTTTCGAGTTGTTTTGTAAACATCCGATAAGTGACTAAAGACGAAACTATATCTTAGGGTTGGAAAGAGTTTTATAATAAAAGTTCTAAACGATTAAAAAGTAACCCCTTATCTGAACAGGAACACAGTAAGAAATTTACGCAGGGATCCGTCGTTGAGTCTCCCCCCTCTCCTTTGGGTACGCGACTGTTAGCGTTGAGATTTTGATTCAGAGAGGTTGCGGAAGAAAAACGTTTGAGGAGCCTGGAGAATTCTTTAGATATTCATTTAACGTTTATTCAAGTATTAGGAGTCGTCACAAACAGAAGTTTGCAATCGTTGCTTTGAAATTTAAGATCAAATTTTTTACTTCACGAAGAAAATACTTGACCAGCAAATCATCCAGTATCTTAGCTTTCCAGTTGAATGTCTCCAATTTCGTCAACTGTTCGTGAGTTTTAAAAGGAAGGTTAGTTGATAATAATGCAACTGAGTTCTCGCAGAAACGGTTCTAAACACTACAACTCCATACTGTGTGAAATTACTAGGATTTCTATTTTCGATTGATTTTTGGGACTAATCATGATGGACCTTTTCTCATGAATGTACATGGGCAATACATTTCCCAATTCATATTTTTTCATCTTTTTGATATGGAGTGCCTCTATTCCTCAATATTTTTAGCTAAGCTGATTAAGTTTTAATGTTGTTTACAGGCTCATATTTACTTATAGTATGTACTACATGAGGGTACTTTATATTATGACTCAAAATATGATATTTTGTTGAATTTATTTACAATGATGGCCTTTGTATTTTGAAGTTTTACTTACGTACTTAAAAGAAAATTTGTTATTTCGTTTTCAAAGTTAATTTTCTTTATAATAAAGTTATGAAATACCTCAAAAAATCGATCTCGCGATTTTGATACACGGTTTCGGAATCCCTGATACTCAAAAAGAGTCCGTTTGTCCATCTGTTCGTCCATCTGCCCATCCGTCAGTCCGTCTGCCCCCCCGTCCGTCCGTCTGCCCCTCCGTCCGTCCGTCTGCCCCCCCGTCCGTCCGTCTGCCCCTCCATCCGTCCGTCCGTCTGCCCCTCCATCCGTCCGTCCGTCTGCCCCTCCATCCGTCCGCCCGTCCGCCCCCCGCAAATGTTTACAATTTTTTCGGTGTCTTCATAAAACTAAAATATTCAAGACAACGTTTTTTTTCTCTTCTACAAAGTTGGATCTTTATATTTAAAGATCCAACTTTGGCCATCTACATTTGTTTACAAATCAGTGTATTATTGCGTAATTTGGCTTGAAATACAGGGAACTTTTGAAAAATTAACCGATATTAACATTTAAACCTTTACAAAAAATAGTTTTAATTTTCATATAATTTTGAGTTATCTTTCGCAGTTTTCGAGTGATGTCCGGAGTGTTCGTAAGATGCAATATAATAATATTACGGAAGATAATGAATTATAGGAGAAATCTTGTGCTTTTGTGGCAACACTATTTACCTTTTCCGAAACTATTTTATGCTGATTGAATTAAAAAGTAACAAAACATTGCAAAATGTGTAAATATTCAGAAGACTCTTAACTCCAAGCGTTTTAAATGAGCTTCGATTGGAACGAGGACGGCTTAACCACTCAAAACGGTCGGGATCCTGACAGGAGTAGTATGACAGCCTAACATCCAATTGTGAGGGACATCCTTGGAATGTAGCTCAATGAATATCGCCCAATGAAGTGTTCTAATGAACATTAGCTACTTGGCAAGCATCAAAGAAGAACGACAGCTTTCAATGGTGGAGATCCTTTTGACTGAGATCGTGCGCGGAAAATAATTCCGGAGGCTGTTCACTATGTCAGTGTCTTACGGCTCTATTATTGCGGGCGAACGCGAAAGGAAGTTGTTACCCGTGAATGAATGTTCCTTGACCTTGCTTCTCGGGAACCGTCTCGTAGGTCAGGATTCCCGAAGGTCCCATCCCAAACCAAGAGATGACGTGTCCACTCGTACCAGTCCGGCCTTGTAGTCCAACATGTTCGACATGGGTAGCGTCGTGTTGTATTCACACAAGGGGCCTTGGGAAGCACGCACCGCACCGTCCCGGCGCCGCCGCCGCCGTCCCCGCCCCCGCCGCTGCCACGCCCCCCGCCCTCGCACCGCCGTCTGGCGCCACCCGAGGGCGCCGGCGGCGGGTGCATGTGCGTCCCAGGCTGTCGTGCTCCGAACAGGGGGGAGGGCGAGCGGGCGGGCGGACAGTCGACGCGCGCGTTGCACGACCGGTGCAGGGCCGGCGGCGGCGGGGGCGGGGGCGACGCGGGGGCGACGCGGGGGCGACGCGAGGGGACGAAGCTGTTGCCCGTATTGATCGCGGGGGCGCAGCGCGGGCGGTGGGCGGGCGGACGCAGGGGCGTCGGCATTGGCCGCCTGTCGTGGGGCGATCGGTGCACCTCTTCGGCCCCCTCGCGGCCCAAAGCGGCACCAACCCCCTACCCCGGCGCCGCCAGACGTCTTCTCCTTACTTCTCTTGTCCTCGTTACTCAGACTTGTAAAACATGCATTTGCAAGGAGTCCCTTATCTATCCTTGCTTGCACTCTTTCTCAAAGGAAAATCTTACAATGCTTCACGACCGAATCTGCACTTCAAAACGATTTTGTTTGCATTCTTTGAAAAAGAAAAAAATACCCTACAACTTTTTATCTTCTTCTTCGGGACTTGAGGCGTTGTTAACACCGTTTTTCAATCATATACTTTTAAAGTGTGAGTACCGTAATTTAAAAAACAAATTAGATATTATCTATTTAAAAACAATTCGATGCGATCTGGTCTATGAGGTCTAATTTTCCGTAATTTTTATGTCACTGATGTTGCTAATTTACAACTTGTAATATTGCGTCAAAATCAATTGAGTGTCAATAAGTCCACCTCAGCCATGAAGATTTATAGAAACTCGTTTTTTATAGTTTTTTTCTGTAATTGTTAAATGTTAAGTCAAAACTAATCTTGTCATTCACAGGCTTGTCAAACACCATGTATCGCCTTATTTTTTACCACTTTTACCGTGCCGAGTCTTACCAACACTTGTTCAATTCTGGCATCATCTTTGTGTAGAAGATAGTTAAAAACGCACCGTACGCTCCTGTCAGGATATAAGTACCGTATTTGTCGGCGTATAAAACGCACTTCCCCTTCCTTCCAACATAATACATCACCTACTTCTAAATTGTACATCCAAAATGGATCAGGCACGAGAATCATCAAACTCCACTGGGTTTCATGGATTTATTGTGTTAAATAAAGTTTTTGACCATTTTGAACACTCAAAGTTTCTTGGTTTGTATGAAGTTGGCGCTATTCAAGTCTCTGAAAGTTCAAATTGCTACAGTTACTTCCATATTGGCGAAACCCCGTGGCCTATCCCGAATTTTGTAAAAGGCTGGTCATTGTAGCCAAGAGTACGGAAGTCTTCTGAACGTTGCATAGGATTTTGATTAAGTTGAGAGCCTCCAAAACTGATCATAACTCTTCAACGCCAACAGGTCAAATTCGACGGTCTTGTAGGCTGCAACAAACTACCAAGTGCAGCGTATCAAAGTGGTATAATCTTGACTTGCGAAATTGCTTGAGATGCTTGAGTGTCGCCATGAACGTCGAATCTCGTTAAATCTGATTGAGCCTTGTCGCGGCTTATCGTAGTTCACTGAGCTTCGTCAGGCTTATCGATGGTAATGTAATAATGTCAAAGGATCCACTTTCGTTTAGTGAATAATAATTTGAGTCAGTTAATGTCTCATATTTTGCGACGCCATATCGTCACGTAAATTAAATATTTCGTCTGTTAGAGTTGATTTCAAAGGTTTTATAAATTATATAATTTTAACAACCTGTTACGGATTGAAAGTCTTAGGAAAAACAATGAAGGCATTCATTAAATTTACAGTATTTTATTAATTTAATAATGCAAATTTCCTGAAAAGTTATTCAAGTTTTTCTTGTAAAATTATATTTTTAAATTTAAAGTAAAAAAATTACACAATTTTTTTTAAATTTAAATTTCGAGACACTATCTCTAATTAACAACTGAGAAAGGAATTTTAAATATTATGTTGTAAAAACTCAGAAAGTTAAGTGCCAATATTCTTTTGTTTACTTAGTTGCTGAGCGAAATTGTGTAAACATCTAGTATATTAGGTTGTTTGGGCCAGTTTCCCTTTCTCTAGAGCTCTAGCTGATATGATCCTTGCTTTTCTTCTAAACTAATAAATCTGTTTTCCCTCGTCACCAAATGTCACATTTGTTTTTATGCAAACAACTTATTCTAAACTACACATTTCCTGATGTTTATATTTATTAATTTAAATATAAACTACGGAGACATTATTGACCACAACATTGTTTCAGGTTACGTAAGTACTCGCTCATTTCCATATTAGCAAGGAAGAGAATAATAAATTTGAACTTGCCTCGTCCACGGACTGAGCCACAAACACTGCTCGTACAACCGGATGTCGTTCAATTGCGGGTGGTCTCGTTGGGGCATGATGTAACGTGCAGCAACACTTTCTATACTTTGTGTGGTGTAAACGCGCAACTTTGCAAGACTCCTCTCTTCTTAGCTCGTGGAAACGAAGCTCATCACATTCTCACATCTCTCGTTACATTTCCTGATATACTTGAGATTCTGAGGTAAGAACCGGATATATCTGATAACACGAGGAAAAAAGCAGGTTAAGATTTATAGATACAATGATCTCGGAGAACATGCCGAATTTTATTCTCACGTAGTCGACTGGGCGTAATTTAGTATTGCTGAATCAAACTGGTTATATTATCTACTGAGCAAATTCATATCGAACCGGAGCAGTATAAATTTAACCAACGAGCACTTTACCTTTAATTTACCGTGAGTAGTTAAACGTACAGCATTCCTTGATTTTCCGTTTCCAGCAATTTGTAAAATAAAAAAATACCTTGTTTAATAATTGAATCAGCATGAGGAGAAAGGGAACAACTCAAAAATTTTTATTTTTATTTTGGACAGTTGTTCTTTAAGACAAGGCAAATTGTACTACGAATAAAGGAATCTTGTTAGAACAGTGTTTAGGCTATAAATTGTAAGATAGCACCAGTTGTACTGCGGAGGAAGGGATCAAGTCACTGACCATTTCCGCTACACCTCAGTACTATAAATTTGGTTTTGAATGTTTGCAATGTTTGTGTATCGCGTTATGCATGCATGCAGTGGCGCATCTACGGTGTTACAGGCAGCACGTGCCATGGGTGCTATTTAGAGTATACCCGCTAAAACAAATAACAACCCTAATTCGAAGTATCCTGTCAGGGACGCAAATTCTATGCTTGCCAGGGGAACCTGAATTTCTAGATGTGCCTCTGCATGCATGCATGCATGCATATATGCAAGCTTGCATGATATCTCTAAGAAAAAGAGTTTATATCTTAGCAAAACTTCCGCCTGGCAAAAACCCACGAGATATAGAGGTAGTACTCCTAACCTAGCTAAATTTACTGAGCACATATTACAATTAAGAAATGGGCATATACGTAGTTTTTCTTTCAAAAAATCTCAGTTTCAACCGATAAAAAGAATATCTTGACGGTCGTTTTAATATTAAAATTATGTATGATCTTTTCGTAAAGATATATCCAAATAGTGGTATTAAATATGACTTTTTTTCGAAAATATTTTTCATAAAATTCTAATCATAGATTATCACAGAGAATTTACACAGAAAAATTGGACAGGATAATATAAAATGTGTGAATATTATTTAATGTTTTCTTCCTCCTGAAAAGTTGTAAAAAATGACTTATTCCCTTTCTCCTCAGCCCGGTTTAATTCTATTTACTTTACTTGCTTTGAAATTACGGTTATGAGAAAGAGGAAAAACCGTATTAGTGCATGAATGTGAGCGTTTAATACTTCTCTTTAGTAAAATGATCGTTTGTCCTCTATTCTTCATCCAGTTTATTAGGGACGGTGCACGGGGTGTGAAACAAATTCCAGAAGTTTTGATTCCCTCCGTAATTAAGCTCCTTCGATAATTCATCTAGAAAAAATTTCGTTGAATCCAGCAACTTGCTCTTGCTATGCTACGCGAGTGCACGTCGTATTAAATGCATTCTCCCCATTTTACTTTCGTACACGTAGTATTAAAAAAGTATTATAAAGCTGCAGCGAAATGGTTTTTCGAGAGAAAAGCACATTTTGTGACTGCCTGGCACCTTGATTGTATTGCTCCTTTATGTAGTATATTACTTTATTGAATATATGATGTAATCAGAAATCACGTTCTCTGGGTATTTTGCAGTGAAAAAAGTGCTTCTTTGAATGGGTCCGTAAGTCCAAGTATAAACAACTCTAGCTCCTAAAGCGCACAGCTGCGCAATGTAGACCAAAGGACGTCATTAACAGTTGTGAAGATCCCACTTCCATATAACTTCTGAATTTTCGAAAATTCCTTAAGTTAAAAATTGTTCGATCTCACCCACTACATTATTGAAGATCTTTTTTTAACTGGTCTTTAAAATTATATCTTAGAATAATGTCAGATCCAAGTTTTTTAAAGTATGAGTAGCTTTTGCATAGTTTTGGGTTAATCAATGCCAATTGAAACCATACGTAAACAAGATATTTTCAAAAACTTGCCCGTTTGTTTCTTTAAATGTTTTTTCTCAAAAAGAGTAAATTTCGCCTAATAATATGGCATTTTGAAAATTGCAAAAGTTCATTTTTTTTCAACTTGTTTTACCTTTAATATTGAATACAAAGATTTCTTTGCTAATGTAAAGTATTTCTCAAAGTATTAGATATCCAACTCAATTAATATACCCTTTTTTGAAAATGTCAGTAGTTAGTTTGGAGTTGAAATGTGCAGAAAATCTAAACGTTACGAATTTATTATAACTCTGTAAACGAAAAGATCGTCCACTATGTCAAAAGCCGGAATGTGAGTTGCTGTTTTGTTAGCAATTCTATCAAATCAAATCTGTAGTTCGTTTACCTATGGAAATAAGTTTTCTTGAACTTGGGAGCAAAAATTTCTAGTTTTCAAATGCTGACTACTTTGCTTTATTGGTGCGCTTATTCATAATCGAACTATGTGTAGTAAAAAGTAAGGAGTACGGATTCTAGAGCTCAAAGAAATGTGCGCTGATTATATTTCTCCCTCATACGTCACACACAGTTCTTTCATAATAATAATAATAATAATAATAATAATAATAATAATAATAATAATAATAATTATTATTATTATTATTATTATTATTATTATTATTATTATTATTATTATTATATATTTGTCAGGTAAATACAGCATAAGCCATGTATGACAATTCAGGTCATGTATATAATCATACAATGTACAATGTAGGTATTTCTAAATAGTAAATACAATACAAAAATAAAATTAAATTCAATTTTCATACTAAATAAAAATTAATTTTATAAATGGTAGGGTACAACTCAATTTGAAAAACAATAATAACGAAAGAGAAAAATTAGTCTGCATGAGATTGATGCCTGGCTGGGTCCATCCTCTATATCCAACAATCAGCTTGGGGGGCTTCAAATCATGCAATAGAACATGAAAAAAATATTATTACTAGTATGTATTGATGTTGATACGTGCTTATGATGTATGTATTCTTTTGTACTGTAGAATGCATGGTTTAACAGGAAAGCTTTTAGTTAATTTTTGAATGTATGAGTTTAAGCTTTTAAATTCACTAGGGCGTTTGTTATCTAGTGTGATGCCTTCAATGAGGGTATTTTTTTTAAAGAGTGAAGTTTCACAGTGTGGGACATGCAGATTTCTTTCTTGACTAGTATCATAGTCATTTTCAACATACTCTTTTTTGACGAAAATAAATTTTAGAACATAAAAAATTGGCGTACGTTTCTCAGCGCTCGGATTCTATTCCCAACCTGTGATAGAATTCTTGATTTTTTTCAAACTTTTTGTAAGAATAGATCATAAAACACTCAGTTAAATTGCAGAAAGTAATTTTCATTTAAACTTTTGGATTAAAAAAAATAATTAAGATTTTTTTAACTACACCGCTCTGTTAAGTAGGAGTTTTTCATGTAATGGGTGAAGTAATACTAGTAATACTATAATATAATTGCAATTTTACATTATGTAACCGTTAACAATAATAAGAGGAAATATGTGCTATTGTAGCACCACGACCTTTAGAGTCATAGCCAAGTTTTTACACCGTACGATTGTGGCGTACACTTTTCTCCACAACGCAGCCCATTTGGACCATCCATTGGCATTCATCGCTTATTGTCACTTACCTCTCAACTCTACCATCATCCATAGAAGGCAATGCCAAACCAACATTGGCTTCTTTCAAAGGCAGCGAAGCCACACCCCCTCCCCTACGCTTATGACCGAGTATGGCACTTAACAAAACTCGTTAGTTGATTGATTACCGCTTTACCCAGGTTAATACTATGTATTTTATTTATTTTTATATTATTATTATATTTATTACCGTGTATTAATCAGACCTGCCCGCTTCGCTCAGCAACAGAGCCATCCACATGCATTGAGAATTGAATAATTTGTATTAACATTTGGGATGTAAGCAAATTTGAAATAACATTTTGGGATTGGGAATTCACTTTTCATTTCGACGACTTTTCAAAAGTGTCGTGGAAAATTGGAGAACAATCACTCAAAAACCTTTTGGGAACAAACACACACACACACACACACACACACACACACACACATCATCATCATTCATCCATCCATCCATTCATCCATCTATTCATCCATCCATCCATCCATCCACCCATCCACCCATCCACCCATCCACCCATCCACCCATCCACCCATCCACCCATCCACCCATCCAGTTTCCATTCGGAAAAAATTCTAGTTTTAAAACGTTGCTATTACTTTTTGTTGGTACCTTTATTGTCATTCAGCAGTATGTAGTAAAAAGTAAGGAGTAGGGATTCTGGAGCTCAAGAAAACGTGTGCAGATTATTCTTCATACGTCACGACGCATATTTTTGTTTATGAAATGCAATCATTTGTTGCTGTGAACTAAGCGAGCGGGTCGCGCGTGTGTGTGCCTGCAGGCAGGCGGGCAGCAGGCAGCAGGCGCGGCGCGAGGGCCGTCGCTGATGGAGCAGCTGGAGCTCCAGCAGCTGGTGGACGGCGCGCGTGGCCGCCGCGGTCGCCTCGCAGCGCTGCTGGGCGCCGCCCCCGCAGGTGAGCCACCTTTCTCGCTCGCGAATTCGAAGCTACGCACCGATTGCGCCAAAATTGAAACAAGTTGTTTAGTCGGTTTGTACCCAATAATTACTAACGTAAGATGTTATAATACGCATGTCGTACCACTTCCGCATTTATCCACTTTGTACACAATCCAATGAACAGTAATGTTTCCCTTAAATTTGACTATTCGTTCTCTGAAAGTGTCAGACTGATGGTGATGTTAGTAGTAGGCCGTGGATTATTAAAATAGTTCTGTGAACACTTTTCCTTTTCATTACGAAACTGATCATTGTTGTTTATAATAGGCACTGATCTCATTTTTGTGAAGTTTGACTTTAGATAACCAAAGCAAATAATTTAATACATTGAGTGAATACGCTACTTATTAATTGTATTCCATCAAAGGTAAAACATTTATTTTATTTATTGGGCCACGTGTATCTTATTATAAAGAGTGTTATTCAGATTATGTTTGTTTCAAACAGGGATTCCCAACCTTCTTTCTTTCATTGACCCCTTTTAATAGAATGTATCGACCCCCTTACGTTTTTTATATAACATACGTTATTCATAATTATGACCCAAAGATTTACAAATAAATGCCTTAAAGATAATAATTTCGTACACCAATATTCTAGTTTCTTTTTTAATTGATTGATTTTTTCGTGTTTCCGGGCGCGTCAACTGCTTTGGTCATTAGTCCCGTAAGTGTTGTGCATGTTTTTCTCTCGGGAGATGATTGTGATCTTCCCCCGCTGGATGGCGAGATTCGGCGCCGACCTACCGTCGGCTAGTGGTGTTTCCTCTTAACCAGGACTCTCCCACCAGCGGGGCACCGCCCCAGCCGGGACAGGCTCTAAGCTCCCGACCGGTCTCCCGGAATATGTGGTAGTGTAGTGCATGTTAGTGTGTGTGTGTAAGGGTAGAGGAGAGGATAGGACAAGGAAGAGGAAAGAAAGATCGCGCGCGATCCGTGGCCCGTTTGTCAGGGTACTGCTCCGGCATTCGCCTGGTGTTGATCGGAGAAACCACGGAAAACTACCGATCAGAGCAGCCGGCCGCTAGAATTCTCATCCAGACAGCGACTGAATTCGACCTAGCTGAAAAGCTAGTGTCGAAAATCCTGTCGTCGTCAGGACTCGAACCTAGGACCTCCCGATCAGAGGCGCTGCAGAATATTCTCGTAAATATCTCGACTAGCACTAATCGAAGAGCTTCTACTTCTAAGTAGCTGAGTTTTTTTTACCTTTATTTTAAAGCAATAGTCACAAAATTTACCATTTTAATTTCTTGGGTTTTCTGAACTTTCTAACTCCTAAGGATAAACGACAAGTACTAAAAAGGGGAGCGAACTTGTAATTTATAGTAATTTTTTTTTCATCGTATCAGAAAATAATTACTTTTTTTGTAACCAGTGGGATCTTGATTATACTGGTCAGTCGTCGCGTCGGTTCATGTTCGGCTATTGACTCCCAAATGACCCCTTAATCTCATTGACCGCCTACAAAATTTCATCGACCCCCAGGGTTCTATAAGGACACCGTTGGGAACCATGTGTTTAAAACATAAAACAATACATAAATATTTATACTTGTTGTAACAGCTTCTCATTAAAACATGAAATAAATAATCAAAAATTTTAAAGTGTTGTAAACGATAATGACAAATTCACAATCACAAACAAAAATAGCATACCTGCGTGGGATAAACTTGATTATTTGTCACGCACATTTTGGGCTCGCGAAGCTTTTCCAAGGGAACGTTGGGCATCTTGTTTCAACACATGACGCAATTAAATAAAAATATAGAATTTTAAAAGTGAAGACCTATAAATGGATTGGAACCTTTGGAATAAAAGTAATACCAGTTGTCCCAAGCAGCCATTTTGCAACATATAAAAGAATTTCAGGACTCATCTTAACTAATTCCTTTATAACTGAAAACAATCACCCTCGTAATACCTTATTTCGCTACCAGATGTCATTGTCGCAGAACGTAGACTAATAAAAAATGACTTAAATGAGCCGAATGTATTACACATTGTATGAAATCCTACAAAAGCGCTGAAACGCATATGTATTTATTAATTTTTTTACGAGATATTGTTTAAAGAATATAACATACACTAATCTTTGAAAAGCATTTTACGATTTCAAATACCGCAGTGCGTCTTAAGAAAGCTTCATAAAAGGAAAGGAAAGTTGTTGTTTGTGTTGTTGTTGTTGTTGTTATTGTTATTATTATTATTATTATTATTATTTAATGTAAAATGTTGAAATCCATTTATCTTAAGATTTCTCAATGATATCAATAAAATAAATCTGGCCGTTGATGAGGTCACGAGATGTAGGTCGCTCGCGCCCACCCGTCCTTTATTCGTGTACACGCCAGTGCTAATAACACTCATATTATTCAAGGACGACATGAGATGGGGAATAATTGGAAGGAAAAATGATTGGTACTATTAAACTAAATCTTGCAAACGGTAGAATGAATGGCAGAGAAAGCGCGAATTCTTAACAATGCCCGTAATCTGTACCATCTAAATAAATCAATGCTTGAAAATCTACCGTTAACTCGCACGCGTGCTCCACGCGTATTGACCGAGGATACATTTCGTGACACATTATTGGCCTTAATTACATAGTAAGGGACGTTTGTTGTTTTGGGGGGAAATGAATGATAAAATGAAACGGAAAGGACTAGGGAAAAGGGAGAACTCCCAGAAAACCTGGCGCGAAATCGTTTGATAACTACAAATCGCAAATGTAGCCCATAGATTGGCTGGTGGATACAGAGAGAGGGGAGGAAAGAAAAAAGCGACACCGAGCGCATGGAAAGAGAACGATGCGCGAGGCCATTGGCGGCCCACGCGGGTTTCCCTTTGATTCCCTGTCGAGCTAGAGCACAGTGGTGTCTGCGGAGCTGAGCAGGTAGGAGGTGCGAATCAGCGAGCTTTCAACAAATCTCTCTGATGTTCTCTTCATGGGAATCAAGTTTTCAAAATTTTATTTTAACGGGTCAAGAATGCGTAACTGGGCGTTTACATAAGTGATAGTTATTGTTGATTTGCATGACCATTATTGCCTGTCTTTTGTTTCACAGTAGCTAACACACATTATTGTCAACTACTCATATTTCTTTCGTCTATTTACAATGTAGTGTCATTGTGTGTTTTGAAAAATCTGCGATGTGTGCGTGAGATACAGTAATTAAGTCCTCCGATGAAATATTAAAATTTATGTGTTGCATTCATATTCGAAATGAAGCAATGATGTAAAGAACCTATAATACATTTAAATACAATACGTGTAAATAAAACACGTGCAGCTGAGTTCATACTTCTCCCCGTGATGCACTCACAGTGTTAGCCGAGGCGTATCTAGGTAAACCGGCGAACGTAGCAATAACTGAGCTTGCGACCTGTCTGGGATTCTTCTAGAGTTGTTATTTTCAAAGATATGCACTATTGTGCACAGCCTGTGAATATAAGGCGCGCGTAATACTTAAAAGCGCTGTACTATGGAAGAAATAATGAAATAGATACGAATACATGTTTATCCTAAAGACCAACCGCTTGAGTTTAGCTCAGAACCTGCATTGCTTCTCTCCTGACCGGCAGGTCCTAGGTTGCGAGGAAGGACAGCGAGAATTTTGAACACTAGCTGGATAGCTGAGTTAATTCAGCTGCAGTCAGCTGCTCTTATCAGTACTTTTATGTATAATGAAATGTCTTTGCATCATGGTTTTCTGTGTTGTTGTTGTTGTTTCTTTTGTTGTTTTTTTTTCGATCAATACCAGAATACCGACGTCGCGCAATTTTTTTCTCCATTTCCTTGTCGTGTCCTCTCCGTTTCCTCTGCAACACATTTACATTTACATGCATTACACTGTCACACATGTCGGGCGATCAGTCTGGAGCATAGACCCGTCCCGGTTTGGGCGGTACCCGTTGGGGGAGATATCTGGAAGCGGAAAACCTGCAAGCTGTCGTGTAGGCGCCGGATCTCACAATGCAGCGGGGGAAGAACACCTCCACCTCCGAGATGAAGCATTTACTAAGCTAACCAATGGCCACAGCAGCTGACGGGGCCAGAGACATGAATCCTAAACGGAATAGCGTTTTTTTTTTCCCCTTTTTCCAAATAAATAGAGGTGAAACGGACTATCATATGACTAATGAGACTCCAGTGCGCTGATACGCATCCCTCCCATGGTGAATGCTTTGCGTAGGGAGCGGCGGCGCGGCGGAGGAGGAGCTGGTGTGCAGCCCGCCGGCGGTGTCGACGCCCGTGGTGGCCAACGGGCCTTCGATGGCGTGCGCGGCGGGGCCGTCGGCGGCGGCGGCGGGGCCGGCCGGCGCGGTGGCGTCGGCGGGGGCGTCGGCGGGGGCGGGGGCGGCGGGCGCGCGCCGGCGCTCGTCGTGCTCGTCGGCGGCGGCGGTGGCGCGCTCGCTGTGCTGCCGGCCGTGCCCGTACCTGGGGCTGCTGCTGGCCACCCTCTCGTCGCTCTTCTTCTCGCTGTGCTCCGTCATCGTCAAGTGGCTGGTGGACGTGCACCCCATGGAGCTGGCGGCGTGCCGCTTCGTGGGCGTGCTGCTGCCCGCCGTGCCCATCGTGCTGTGGCGCAACGAGCGGCCGTTCCCGCGCGGCCGGCGCGCCATGCTGCTGCTGCGCTCCTTCGTGGGCACGACGGGCCTCATGCTCAGCTTCTACGCCTTCCGCCACATGCCGCTGGCGGACGCGTCCGTCGTGGTGTTCAGCGTGCCGGTGTTCGTCGCCATCTTCGCGCGCCTCTTCCTCAAGGAGCCATGCGGCCTGTTCAACGCGCTGTCGGTGTGCCTGACGCTGGTGGGCGTGGTGCTGATCACGCGGCCGCCGCTGCTGTTCGGGCGCGCGGTGCCGGCGCTGGCGGAGCAGCTGCCGTCGGGCGGCGGCGCCGGCGGCGCGGGCGGCAGCAGCGACCTGTGGGGCGCCGTGGCCGCCTTCGCCGCCACCCTGTTCGGCGCCAACGCCTACGTGCTGCTGCGCGCGCTCAAGGGCCTGCACTTCTCCGTCATCATGAGCAACTTCGGGTGCTTCGCGCTGGCGCAGACGCTGCTGGTGACGTGGGCGCTGGGCGCGCTGTGCGTGCCGCGCTGCGGCTGGGACCGCGCGCTCGTCGTGGCGCTGGCCCTCTTCAGCTTCGGCGGACAGATCCTGCTCACGCTGGCCCTGCAGCTGGAGCAGGCCGGGCCCGTGGCCATCGCGCGCTCCGCGGACATCGTCTTCGCCTTCATCTGGCAAGTGCTCTTCTTCCAGGAAGTGCCCAACCGCTACAGCATCGGCGGCGCCGTGCTCGTCACCAGTTCCGTGGTGCTGACCGGGCTGCGCAAGTGGGCGCTGGCGCTGCCCGACTCGTCCGCCACCAAGCGCAGCCTGGGCGTGCTGGCGCGGTGAGCGCTGACGCCAATACATAGCATTCATAGGTGCATGACCGATCCGGAGAGATTTATTTCAAAATATACGTTAACTATCCAACCATCTAGTCCATGCACACAGCAGCTTTTAATCGGAAAGGTGAAATGGATTCAGAGTGCTTTCTGAAACTTACTCTTCTTTTTTCGATTTTAACCATCGGAATATTACTTTGTGTTGGTGCGTATTAGTCAAGGAAGCAGACTTCAGATTTGTTTATCTAATTCTCTTCCTCAAGATTATATTTTGTTACTAACGTAGCTTTAGTTTTCTGTGATGTTGGGTGATGTGCAAGTTGCTATATTTCCTAAAGGAAGCTTGTGCAATCCATTCACTTTAGACAATATCTACTACACACTGCAAAAATAAAGAGATTGGAATTTCAAATTAAATTTTAATGAACATTAATTACTACCCAACTTTACAGACAATTTGCTTTCACTTATACAAAAGGCAAAAAATTTGTTTAATGAATAATTGTTATTTGTAACATAATTGTACTGTATTGTAACATAAATTAGTTAAATATTTATAAACAATATTAAATGCAATATTCACATGCCAGTAACTTAATTTGGAATGTTGGCTACTCTTTTGACTTTAACACAGACGATATTCTAAGGGATACTCGTTTGAAATCCATTTTCAAATTTACCACTAATAACCAACTTGCTTCCTGTTCTCTTCTAAATTTTTTAATTTTCTTCAAGTTTAAAAAGTTGCCTTAATTCCTTTTTGGGTTCTTTTGTGATGTCCTTTGTGGTTTTATTCCTCTAAATTCTTTATGTCTTTCTTTCTGTGATTTCTGGCCTGAAATTCATAAGCAAATCTGTTTTGCCTCATTTTCAAGGATTCAAGGATATTTGATAGCAATGATGCAACTTTCTTCATGCCCATAGAACTGTAAATTAGAAATACAGAGGCACTCATGCAGAGGTATATTATAGAAAGTAATTTTGGACAAGAGAAACTCACCGCTCTGCATTCTTCCAAGTGTTGAACTGGTTGATGAGCAGAATGATGCTCATTATTACAAATAATCTGAACAATCTTGCATGGACAGTAGTATGACAATCTAGGTCTTCTTTAAGTACAGACACAAAATCTTTTGTTGTCTGAATTTAGGAAAATGCAGAGATATGGAGTTAAACATTAAAAAAAAAAGAAAAAAAAGAGGAACAAATAGATTCGCCAACAATTTAAAAATAAAATGGCTCTCCAAATACAAAACAATAGGTGAGGAGAAACTATATAGATGCAAAGTATAAATATATCCAGAGCAGTCAAAATAACTGGAAAAAAAAGATGACTTGTGAACATAATCTTATTTCTCTTCAGGACCTAGACCAAGAAATTATATTTCACATAATATGGTGAATTATGATGTAGAGAGAGTTTATCGTATTACCAAAACATGAATTCAAGCAACCAAAAGATTTTCTGCTTTTCCACAATATTTTTGATGATTAATCAGGTTGATATCATTGATCAATTTGTGAAATTTAAGAGCAAAATTGCTTTGCTAATCATTTCATTTTAAAAATTAAATAACAAAACACTTCATTTAAGTGTTTCCACAAACATGGTATATTTCCTCTAAGTTAGTTCTGCCTGAGTTTTAATTACCTCAATATTGAAATGTCTCAGTATTTATATATCATTGTGTAATTTTTTATATATTACAGATGGCAATAATGTGCTTGTTTAATTGTAACTGAATTTAGGTTTAAAGTGTTGCACAAATAGGTATATGTTTAAGACTGAAGTGTCAGTGTTTGCAAGTCAAGGTGTAAATACTGACATACTATTTAAAGAATTATTTTTGTAATATTAGTAATGCTGTTTTATTAGTCTATTAATAAATGTATACCTTATTGGATGATTTCTCACTTTAAAACTAGAAAACATTACCAGTTATATAGAATGTCATGTTATTCATAAATGTTACTAACTTATTGGGCATCTAAGGGAGTTGAAGGTCATCACTCTTTGCCAATGATCATGTGATATATTTCATATTACTAAGTTACACTTATGACATTTTCTGAAGATCATGCTAGACATCAAATCTCTTTGATTGCATCAGTGCGTGACCTGTTGCACACCAGTGTGCGACGAGTTGCACACAAACCAGGGGCTAAAGTCACATGTCTAACTTGATTATATGAAATTTTCCACAATGTTTATGGACAAAAAGTGATCTTTGCCCTAGAAGTTTTTAGCATATATTCTAAGACATTCTCTATACACAAGAATAAAATTTATAATTTGTTTTGATACTCTGCAATACCTACTAATTTATAAATTAGACATCTCATTTAAGCAATTTTTTACTAACATAATAGTTGGGAATATTTTCTCAAACAAAAATAATTGTTTTTATGAAATAATGCAGGTGAAGTACTACAATAAGTACCATATCAATTAAACAGAATTGAAGAAAGTTTCAAGCATTGCATTTCTCATTGTTTCTGACTCATTGTGTGGAATGTCAACGGAAGAGTTGTTCTTGATACTGCATTTTAATATATATACAAAACAAATTTCATATATGTGAAGATTTGCAGGAATGTCTGCATAGAAAATACAATTAGGTACTGAACCAATTACAAGGAATATTGTATAAGATTGAAATATCTCAGAACAATTTTAGTGTCATGACCCCAGATATATAGTAGAATCTTCCAAACCAGTGCATGGTGAAAACACAAAAAGAAACCTTTGATTTGCAATACTGGTACATTGCATTTGAGTAAATACTGTTGTTCACATTTGTCCCTATATTCTATTTCAATACAAGGGACATTCACTAAGATATGATTTAACATAAGTGGTAAGAACATGTATACATATAAACAACTTGTAACTAATTGTACTTCCACCCTCTCTGTTTTTAGGTTTACATGCTGACTAGTTTTCCATTCTTGATGCCTTTTTGTTTCCTTTTCTCTCCTCTGAAGAGTACTCATATTTTAATACCTTGACTTCTATACATATCCGCATATGACTTGTTTGTAAGTGGGCATATGTACACTGCACCAGCTGAACCATTTGAAGATGGTTTTTAATCACTGCAGACATAATACTTTATCTCAGACAATATAATAAAAGAATTGTGAACAATTTTATTTTTTAAAGAAGCTCATAACTCAATTAAAAAGCAGTATTATTACTAACTAGTTAAAAGTTTAAGACAGAATCAAATTTGATCATTTTTCTGATAATGTATGGTGATGATGAAAATAATGATAATGATGATGAGTCTCAACTTTTTATACACTCTTCGCTAATATTGCTTCAAGCTTTTGTTTTTGTTGGTTGTTTAAAACATGATATGAAATATACCACTGTATATTCTTAGTCACTGAAATGATTTGACAAAGAGAGTTTTTTAAAATGTCTAGAAATATTAATAAAGCATATTACAGCTTGTTGCCATTTGGAAATAATTACTCACATCTGTACGATCCTGTCCAAATCCACACTAGCGAGTCAAACTTAACAGCAACTTAAATCTGCATTTTTGTTCCCCCAAGAAGTTAAATGGAACTACATTTGTTGGAAAATGTCTCACAATAATTAAAAATTGTGGCAAGAAAAGTTTTATAATAGTCAAATTTTATGGTAGAATATATCAGAAATACGTAAATTAGTGAGAGATTTGTACTCGAGCTTTTATTTAATATGGAAGAAAAAGAAGTTAATGAATTGAGAGAGGACAAAAGAACTAGTAAAATATGTTTAGGAATATATTGAACTAAAAGTTATGGGTAGGCACAAACACAAAATTAACAAGAGTAATATTTATATAAATCAAATTACAGATTCTTAACTACATGAGTGGGTACGAATTATAATCTTATAAATAATGTGAAGATTGCCTGCTGCACTTTCTCAATTTACTTTTAGTCCTCTTTAATTAATTTAGTTGGCTAGCTCAGTTTTGGTTGTACAATTGGGTATTGTTATACTTACTATCTCAGAGTTCTTTCATTCCTTTCTTGTGGGCTGAAAAATATATCACTCATATGAGGATCCAGTTGGTGAATACCTCTATTTATGTTAGGACTTTATTAATTTACTGTTTATCCAGTAAAATGGAAGTGTCATCTGCTATTTATTTAAATCAATTTTTTTAACCAAACTTAGTTCTTATTTAAATTTACTCTTTTTTAACCTAATGAATGATGATGGCCATCAAAACTTTATGACAATTAATTTTTTTATAATCTTCCTCTCTTAATTTAACTTATTGATTACGACATTCTTGGCCTTGAAGAATTTAATACTGCAAAGTCTTTGAATGCTTAATTACTAAATTTCCCTGTTGCTGAAGAAACGCTTCTCTCTTGGTGATGCGAAAAATCATCCGTCCATTAAGTGTCGTCCTACCATTTCTGGTATTTCCACACTAAGTTCCTATCTGCATTTGTTTTTCCACTATCCACGTCCTACTTCTATTTGTTATCTACATTCATTATTCAAATTTCGCATCTACAGTCATGTTCTGTTTTTACAGTTAACTTTATACAGCTTGCGGATATGCATCCTCCATTTATCAGATCATGACATATTCTAACTTTAAACTTTTTCAAACAATTTCTTCTCCACCTTCCTTCTTCTTTCGCCAGTCACGGCCACACATCCTACCTCTACCTACAGACCAAGACAAATTCTGATGCAAAATTTCCATCTATCAATCCAGCTTGTTTCTGCTATTCACATGATCTAATTGTTACTGCCTGAGTTTGATGGTAATTTGTTCCCTGTAAGTACGCTATCCGAATTCTCTTGTCTAGCTTAACAATGTTTCTTTTATTAAATTAAAAATACATTAATTTATTAAATTTTTTCTCTAATATTCTAAATATTCACTCAAACTCGTCTTTCTTACTATTCAATGATGCCTTATGTCCCCAATGTCTCATTTCTATTTATTTTTCTTTGCATTTTCTCTTTCTACTTATTATATTCTGTCGACATGTTTTTTTTATTTTATTCCAAAATACCTTAAAGGTATTTCGACCTATCTCAATTAGATAAATCTTTCTCTAAAATAACGAAACTGTGAATGATCTTGCTGATCTGAAAGCACCCTCAATCATGTTTGAATAATTTCTTTTAAGTTGGTGATATTACTTTAGCATCTATGGGACCTGTTAAATATCATTTTCTTATCATGTGTTAGCTCAGAAATAGTTTTTCAGTTTCATTAAACACTTCTGAAGAAAGCAAAAAGAGGAATTAATTTGATCTTTTATCTTAATTTCATTATTATTAACATATCAAGTGTACATTTAATTATTTAGCATTCTCTAAAATGGTGTTTAAGAAATCTGAGCAGTCTGGGGAACACTGCATTCTAGTCTATGGCATTATTTAGGAAGCAATGCAGTGAAGCTTGTTTTATTCCATGAAGAAGGCCACAGCATGGCAGTTGAAACAACAAAATAGTCTAAGATGCACCATCTCCTGATGAGCACTCTTGGCCTTCAACAACAAATATGTAAGAGCACAGAAATTTTAATTGTGACAGATTAAGGAGATTTTATAAATATTTTGAAAAACAAATAGAAGTTTTCCCTTAAAGGATATATTTCAATAAAAAAATATATCAAACCTAGTCAACTGTACTGAAAACAAGCAAAATTACTTACTTCATCCTCAGGAATGTATTCTTGTGTATTTGAGGATTATAATAATGCATAACCAAAATTTTAGCAGCATTCACTACCAATAGTGTTTCTACAAAATTAAGTTTTGATCAATAATCAATGATTGATCTTAAATTTTATTAAGAATTTTTTATCAGTACTGCTGAACTAATATGCACTATGATATAACATCTTTGCTTTCTACCTTTTCAATTCTGATCAATGTGCTGAAATTATACAAAGGCTTTACAACTACTTCCTTAGTTACTTTTAAATGTTTGTGTAAACTCATACACAGGGTGGATTTATACAAGTCACTCCATTAACTTCGCCACCCGTTGAGAATTTATATTATTAAAAAAAGATTATGATTTGTGTAAAAATGTGTGTCTAAATTATTATTAAAAAATTATTATTACAAATAATAATCTAAATAAACATTGGTGGCCAGTGCATCATTTATGATGTGCATGAACTGAAACGTACACTTATTTGTTTCTCTTTTCAATGGCGCCACCTAATTCCGCATAATCTTTGATGCTTTGCATTGAATTCAAATCTTCCTACACAGTTTTCTTAAAATTAATCAATGAAGATGCTTTTCCTGGAATTCATTGAAATGATAACAATGCAATAAATAGTTCCCAATATGTTTCAATAGAAATATAAAAATAATATGTATACAAACACATCAGTAAAATCTTTAATTAATATGATTAATAAACACATATATTAATAAAATTATTATTGAGAACTTTATAAATTTATTTTATTTTTCATACATAATTAATATTTTAGGTTTCACAAAAAACTATATACTAATACTAGAATTTGTATACATACCTCAGATTTTATTATTTTGTAACAATTTGGATTAATGACAAAAAATAACAATAATCTAAACGAATATTAGAAGTCAATGCATCACTCATGACGTGCGTGAATTGAAATGTACAACCTCCTTTTTTCTCTTTTCAGAGGTACCAGCAGATTTTATGTAATCTTTGGTGATGATACTTTCAGTTCAAACAAAATATGAAAAAAATTAAACCAAACACATATTTGTTTATCTTTCTTGAAATGGTTTATATTTAGCATATTAACAGATTTTATTAAAATAGCAATAAACAAATTTCAATGAATTGAAGTCTCGGTTTTAAACAGTAAAATTATCTGGAATAAATCAACATGGAGAAATAAGTATATTGTTGATTTATTCTCGCCATACTGATTGGGAATAAATATTTTCTACATGTTAAAAAATGTATGCTGTGGCTAATGCCATTTCTTTTGAAGGAAAAACTAATACTGATACTGATTTATACTCTTTCATAAATGAGTTATGTCTAAGAAAGAAAAAAGTAGAATATGAGTTAATTTCAGTTTTTGTTTCGAATGAACATGACATTAAAATTCAAAATATTATAATTTGTGGAAAATTTGCTGCCGCAAACTACAGCCCACTCAGCCCAGATGTAAATCTGCCCCTGCTCATCCACTTCATAATTACTAAAGTACTAAAAATGAAGGGATTTCAGATTTCATGATAAAATTCAGTTACAAATTATTACACCTACTTATTAATCCTTTCATCTGTTCTCACATTGTACCTAGTATAGTTTCTAAAACAAATATTTAAACCATAGAATACAAATGTATGTGTTTAATACTTACTCTAGAGATGACCTATGTTAATCTTCACTTACCAACTCAACTTCTACATACTCTCCAGCTTGAGATCGTAAGAATTTTTATAATATCCAACACCAAATGTTTTAAGGATTGCAAAAATTCCTATGGAACAAAACTTTCAACATATAATAAAACAACCAGAGCAATGATTGAAAAGAACTCAAATAAATGATTATATTCACTTGAGAGAATTAGTCTCTCTGGGTCTTATTGATAGAAAATTAGTCTCCTTGGGGTTTGATTCCTTCACTTGTGAGTAGCTTTATTTTACTTTCTTCCCCCATAAATTACTATTAATGATGAAAGATAATTATGTAATTATGGGGCATATTTGAGACATCAAATGAAGAATGGGAAAGCTCAATGGCTTCAAAATCCAAAATGAGTTATGTAAAACAAATATTTTAAAATATTTACTATATAACCAATCATCTACAAAAATCAATAATTGATTATATAATATTCAAGTTCAATCTATAATTATTTTGAAGAAATATGATAGAAAATTAGTAGTGATGATTCAGCTTTGCATGCACATAATTTGGTATTGTTTTCTCACATGCAAAAATTGTTTCGGTAATTAAAAAAACTGTAATTTCTATTGTAGGCATGCCAATTGGAGCAGGAGGGGAGGGGGGCACTTGAAAATTTCTAAAGAGGCCCCATGATCCTAGGTAATAAAACGTTTTTGTTCTGATTATTCTAATTCCTGATTTTCTCCATTTTTTAAATTGATTCTTTGGAAAACCGGTACCCAACATTCAGTAGAAGCTTTTCAAATCACCCGAAAACCCTGTAAATGTTTCAACATAAAATCAATTACATTTGTTAATTGTATAATTTAATTCTTATTGTATTATGTTTTATTTATTTACTAGAAAAATACGGCAAATGCAGATTCAAAATTTTAGTGGAAAAGGGGTTCCCAAAAAATAGGTGCACCTATGGATTTTATTGATGATATCGTTATTTGAAATGCAAACTTTTGCTAAATTGTAATGGTGCAAAAAGTTGATTCCAAAGCAGAAAATTAGAGAGATAGTTACTTATTTGTTAATCAATGCTAGTGTTAAAATCTAATCTCATTTTGTATTTGATGTTCATTACTATACAGTATACTTAAAATTTCCTTTAATTCCTTTCAATAGAGTGAGTTAGAAATCAAATAAGTTTTAATGAAATACTGAATTACAATGGTGATAGCCAATGACATGTACATGGAAGTGATTGTGAAAATGAACTTGCATACATTCCAATGAAATACCTACAGAACAATATATTTTTTGAAAATGGAGAAATATACTGTAGATTAAAATTACCATTATTTCAACCTTGAATATTACTTCTTTCATTTGAACATATTTTATAAGAGATGGTTCCATGAAAGCCATCTATTAAATTGATTGAATCTCTATCCATGACAAACAGATAAGAGAATCCTAACCTTGCAATTCTTAGGTTGTCAAGACATTCTATCTTTTGACTTGTAGAACTCTTCATGTCTTAAGAGACAACTCATGATTTTAAGTGATAAATACAGTTGTTATAAACTCGCATAGATAAATTGTTGTTTTTTTATTTTCAGAATAAATAATATTTTACAACATTGAAAGATATGTTAGAAGTTTTACAACTCAAAAACAGATTGAGGGTTTACTTGATTGTTTGAGGCATGGATCAATTTCCAATTGGTTCACCTACACTTAACAACCTGACAAGGACTCCCTTATATTTGGTTCAGATTGTGAAGCCATCAAACCATTAAGGTGCTTGAATGCTCGTTTCAAATATCGGAGAGCATATTTTAAAACGGGTCCCCATCCTCGCAACCTGCCAGAGGACTGGGTGGCTAAATAAAAATGTTTTTTTAACTGCCTCACGCTGTTTTGTTTTATTTCTTCGCCATGGCTTGTTTTTTACAATACCTACAAATGAATTAATTAATATACTTTTCTTTTCATGAATTCTCTTCAGCATAACATCACTTGAAAACCAATGCTTCACCACAAGACAGAAATTATACCATTAATCCGCAGCAACATAATCGATCTGGCATATCTCTATTTTTCTTCATCACCTCCTTCGTACCTCCACTCTCTAGGCATATTAATTCTTTTTCTCTTTGAAAGAGATGGAAGTGATGATGAATGGAGCAGCAGTGAATATATGAAGACAAAAGGAAAGGAGACAGTTGAAATGTAATTCATAAAGGTTGAGGATGCCACAAAACACAGAAATCTGGGGAAGGAGTTGAACCTGCAACCCTCAATCTTGCAGCTGCCTTAATTATCTCTGCTCCCCATATCTACATTACATCGTAAGGGTCATTTGAAAAACAGAGACAACACAGATAAGAAAACAGATATTTTATTAACAACTTTATAAAAGTTAAATTCACACAAACTAAATAAACACTACAGAACAGAATGTTTGATGTACAATATAAACTTGTTTATGTAAAATAGAGTTGGGACTATTTTAATCATTCATAGGCAGAATCACAGAATTCTGAACAAAAAAAGCAATGTTTACATCTACACAAATTAAGTAAACTACTGCAGAGATATGCAGGTAGTAAGGCTTTTCATTATTTCTGCTTTACAATATCATATATATACAAAAGTATTAGAACCTCACTTAATCATGCAAATTAAATCATAAAAATAATTGAATTTCATGCCATAATTAATCATAATTTTTGGCTGCTTCTTGATATTTTATAAAATTAATGAAAGAGTAAAAATCTTTGGAAAATTGTCATTGGGAATTAAGAATCACTAGAAAACAATCACTGATACTGAATCGGCAAAGGAAGATTATTTTGATTTCTTTATATGACGTATTTGAATATTTTCAAACTGAATATGGTACTAACCAAACTTCTTGTGAAGGACAATGATCATTTTTAACCCTACAAGACTTTCATTAATTTAGGACAAGAGAAATTCATATTCTTTTATAGCTGGAATTCATTTTGTTTCGTAATAAGAAGAAATCAAACGGCAATTCTCACAAACCATTACGAAGACTTTTTCTTTTTGCGAGGAACTTTCACAGGTCGTAAATAAGGATTGTCAATGACATCACTTTCACCCTTCCCACTCTCTTCTCCTTCTTTAATTTCTTCACCATCCTCTTCAGTCTCACGACACTTCCTTGATCGTTGAGGGCTTGAAG
Source organism: Teleogryllus occipitalis (assembly GCA_011170035.1). Classification (NCBI taxonomy): domain Eukaryota; kingdom Metazoa; phylum Arthropoda; class Insecta; order Orthoptera; family Gryllidae; genus Teleogryllus; species Teleogryllus occipitalis. Next base: position 72,441 of record BLKR01000778.1, on the reverse strand, counting down.
GAAACTCTTCTTCAAAATCAAATACCTGATCACTGGGTAGCAGAGCTTTCAGGTATACAGGAAATTGTGTATTACATGCAATTAAAGGAAACATGTTGTTATCTTCACTCAAGAATAAACTGTGAGTCTCACTCGTTTTAGCAACAAATCTTGTTAAGGCACGTTCCACATCTCTTTTTTGAGTAGCAGCCTTCTCTCTGATAGCTTCATATTCTGTCACTGGTTGCTTGTGTGTTGGTGTTCTTATATAGGCATGTGGATCGGGAAAAAACGGCAAATGTGTAGGAATATAACAAGGATGACTTTGTTTTACACCAGCTTGCAATATGTTGAGCGTTTTAGGATTGACTCCAGTGAGCGGTGCCGTTAACACACTTGCATTACTTCGGTATGCATGCTGCTCTATTCCTTCTAGGCTAAGACCCATGTTTACGAGGGCCATTATGACATCGCCTATCACTGGTTCTGTCCGCCCGGATAATTCACAATATGAACGACTACTTGATCCTATTTCAACAATTAAGCTTTCAATAACTTCAGTCAACGTTTCTATCGAGGCATTATCAGCACTGTCGATGGCAATTTCATTTAATAAACATGAAACTGTGGACACAAGAGTTCTGCGTCTTGGATTCATTTGCGCTTCGTACATTATCGCACCTGCTTGATCAGATTCCATCGCAGAAAACGAACAGGACTAGTCACTATATCCTCAATACTTCCAGAAATATTTCACTACGCCAAAACGCGTATGAAGATGCATCTTGCGCCATCATATACACATTACCGTACATTTCACATTTACTTCACTCACGCAATAATCGTCACGAACGGTCAATAAATTTCGGATATCGACTTTCAGTTTTCTAAGTTTTCTCGGTTTACATCAGTGGTCTAACTACATTTATATATACTCTCTGTGTCTAACAGAAGATAGGTTACATCCGGCGCTTATGTGGACGCTTGCGTCGTAGTTCTCCGAACGGCCACATAGCGCGCAGAAGCCTGTCCAAAGCATGGCGGCGCAAGCAGCGGTGCTACCTACCGGAGGATTCGTATACTACAATTTGTTTCATTTGAATTTTGTGACCTGGAGCTCCATCGAAAGTGCTCCATAGTGATCTGCTTTGTGTGACGCCACGTGGTAACATTTTTGTTCAAACGCCCACGCGTATTTATTCTAACTTTCACTTAAATGTTACGTAAAAGTACTCTACATGTCGCAACGGCACAAATGCTGGATTCCAAATTACTCCAGTTCGAAGGCAACGGTTTTTGTTGTTATTTTGTTGACGAATTCTGAATTTTTGATATGCAGATAGCATAAAATATTACATTGAAAAGTATATGATGATTTTAATTTGATCATTTCTTTTCAGATGCAGAGAATGGCTCTGGGCAATTGGAGGAAAAATATAGTGACATGTGAGCTCCCGATTGGAGAACTGTCACAGCTGGCCGAAGAGCTGACGAAACGTCAAGTTCAACTATGAAAAAACCGCAGTATACGTTGCCATCCAATTTGGAGCTTATACGTCACTGAATTGTGAGATTACAAATACTTGGAGAATAGAACGATTCAATCAAATGAATGGTACCATAAGAAGAACACTCAGTTCAAAAGTGAGAAGAGACACTCTTATCAAATTTTATAAAGTTATGTCAATACCAACTTGCTTATATGGGAGTGAAGTGTGGACAATGACAAAAAAAGATATTTCAAGACTGCAAGCAGCAGAAATGAGTTTTCTTAGAGCGGTAGTGGGATATAGTCTCATAGATAGACAAAGGAACACAAAAATCCGAAATGAGCTAAATGTAGAATGTCTCATAGAGAAAGTCACTAACTACAGACACTCTTGGCAAGAACATCTGTTGCGAATGAACAACGACCGCATCCCTAAACAAATGGCAAATTATCAACCAAGAGGAAAGAGAAACATAGGACGTCCAAGAATGCGTTGGAAGGACCAGTACTAAGCGGCGTAACAGGCATCATGCCTAAATACTTGAAGATAAGAAGAAGACAAATACTTGGACTTATTCAGAGCTGCCTCTGACGTAAATAACTTCCGCTGCGTGTTACGGTGTCATCCAATTGGAATGCTGAATGCTCCTATAGTGAAGTCATGGCAGTGACGTGTAAGCTAACAATTGGATGACGCCGTAAGAGCTGATAAATCAGAGGTAATTGAAATTATTGAAGGCGTTGTCATTGTCAACAATATTATTTATTTTAGAAATAGCAGCTTTCGATGGCTTAGCCATCATCATCAGTTTTCTGGTACAAGAAAAATATAAAATTAGAATTAACATAGTTACCTAATTTTTAAAAAACATCTTAAGAAATGAAAGGAGAACAATTAAAGAAAAGAAAAAGAAAGAAAGAAAGAAAGGGGGGACGGAGAGTTAGATCTTTATTATATAAAATAATTTATATAATTTAAAACATCTTAAGAAATGAAAGAAGAATTAAAGAAAGGAAAGAAAGAAGGGGACGGAGAGTTATATCTTTATGTAATATAGTAGTTTTTTAAATTTAAGCAAGAAAATGAATGAAAATATAGTACATGTACAATTTTGAGAGAGAAAATGCGAAAAGTAAGTTGAGCCGTTTCTTACCTGCTGTCTGGGAGCCACAAAAACGACTACGTTGGCTCGGGCGTGTCCCGCAGCTTAAGAACCGACCGTGGGGTGGAGGAGGAGGGTTAATGGCCTGGGTGCGGTGTGCTGTGTTGTGTCAGCCCCGAAGTGTGTGGTGTGAGGGTGGTGTCAAAAAGTAATTTTAGCAGAGGGGAGGGGTTGTAGTTTATGTTTACATTCAGTAGGTTACTATTGAGATGAATGTGAAGGTTTTCCAATGTTAATCTGGTATGATATTGATTTTCTATTTCCAGTATGTGAATGTCTGTGTGTGGATTGAATGTGTGACCTGTCTGAAGTAAATGATTGGCAAAGTGAGATTTGCAGGTGTTGTGTTTCCAAGCGTGTATATGTTCTTTAATTCTTGTATTGAAAGTTCTGCCTGTTTGCCCAATGTATTTTGCTTCGCAATCGTGGCAATGTAGTGCGTAGACACCGCTTTTTTCTAGAAGATCTGTGTGTGTTTTAGGAGCTAAGATTTTTCTGAGAGAATTTTGTGTTTTGAATGAAACTTTGATACCGGCTTTGTGTATATTGTGTGCGACTTTTTCTGAAAGTTTTCCAAAATATGGTAAGCAAGTGTACTTGTCTGATGTTAGTGTTATGTTAGAGAGTGTAGTGTACATTTTCAGTTTTCGTTTGTGAATTTTGTGGCGTAATATGTTGTTGACAAGAGCTGTGTTGTAACCGTTTGCTATAGCAATGTGTTGAATAGTGTTCAGTTCTTGCAGAAAATGAGATTTCGTGAGAGGCAGGCTTAGTAATCTGTGTAACATGTAGTGAAAGGCGGCGTGTTTGTGTTGAATAGGGTGTTATGAAGAGTTGTGGATGACACTGTCTGTGTACGTCGGTTTTCTGAAAATATTGAATGCATGTTTGTTTTCAGATATGCTGATATTGAGGTCTAGGAAATTGATAGATTTGTCTTCATTCTGTAGTTCTGTAGTGAATTTTATAGTAGGATGTATGTTGTTGAGGAAGTCAGTAAAGTGGTCGATTTGTCCAGTCGTACCGGTCCAGAGAACAAGGATGTCGTCTACGTAACGGTGCCAATATGTGATATATTTGAGAAGTGGATGATTTGAGAGGAAGATGGTCTGTTCGAAAGAGTCCATAAAAATATCTGCAAGGAGAGGAGAGAGGGGTGAGCCCATAGGAATTCCTGAAGTTTGTCTGTAAAATTTATTGTCAAAAGTGAAGTAATTTTGGTCCATGCATATTACTTAACTTTTGACAATAAATTTTACAGACAAACTTCAGGAATGTGTGTGTGTGCGTGCGTGTGTGTGTGTGTGATTTTTAAATATATCATTAAATTATATAATTCTAACCATAAAATTTTATAATTTGTGTCACCCGGGGCGCAGTGCCTCCCCGCACCCCTCTAGCTGCGCTACTGGAACATGGCACGGTTTTTCGCGTCGTACTCGGTCGTGCCGCTAGATGTCGCTTGATCTACAGCACTGCTTCATACGGTGGCAATTATGCTACATCTAGCGACACGACCGAGAACGACGCAAAAAGCCGCGCCATATTCCATCGTGAATTCAGACCCTCATGCGCCATGTAGTATACCGTAGTATACACCGTGTCTCTATACTTTTCTTAACATTGCATCTCAAGGTCACGCGCGAAAGAGGGAGAGGGAAGACAAACTCCAATAGGGAGCTGCAACGTCACTACAGCTCTGACTTATAGTAATAACGAATCGACTCTAACGACCTAAGATCGGAGAACGAAACGAAGAACGAGTGGTGGGAACGAGGGCATTCTGTTCCGTAGTGCAAATGAGGGTCGATTAGTGTTTTCATAAAAAAATTGTGAACTTCATGGTGCAACAACAGCACGTATTAACTCGCAGTATTTGTTACGGTTATGCAATATTATGACACTAATTGATCATACATTGGTGTATTTTTTGGAAAGCTACAAGATAGCATCAAAGTAACCATTATTTCATTTATCTAATCATTTTTCAATGTATTTGCTTCTATTCAATGATAAAATGTATAGAAAAAAGTTGGAGACCTATGGAGAAAATTTTTATTTGAAAATTGCATTTATTTCTTGCAAAATTAGGTTAGAAACTATTCATGTTCTGCAAAAGTTGTTCATGACTTTATTTTAAGAACTAATTTTGAACAGTTGCGGCTCATGGTTTTCTAAATGGGGAAGGCTGCAAATGTATTTCATTACATTGCATTGCATTTCTATACATTATCTCTTCCGATCACGATGACTACTAGTACAGTCCTCTAGACTTCCGCTTCTGATAAAGGCTTCAGGGAGTAGCGCCCCTATCGCGTAGTGGGAAAACTAGTTGATGCGCAATGCTACTCGCTGAGCTGCATAGTAACGCTATCTCGAGAGCACACCCTTCTTCAGACCCTAGGCCCCACCCTTGAAGACTGCCTGGCTGCAGCCTTCGTGGTAGTTGCAGTAAGACGCCGATCAAATTAAACTTTTACAATTTTCAAAAATTGAGAGAATTCAACAAAAATCGCACAATCGCCATTTTTAAAATCATACTTTGCTTTACCCGAGAAAAAATAAAGAAAAACTTGGAGCCATTACAAAAATTAAAATAACATTAGGACTTCGTATCCCCCCCAAAACAAAATGTTTCAAATTCAAGAGGTCACATCAGCCAGATAGGGGAATGTAAATTTTGGTGAAAATCCTGCCTGCGATTTAGCCGCTAGTGTTGTTCACATACAGCCTGACAAACTTCAAAACGTTACACCCACAGACATAACAGGAAATCCGTAGAAAGTCTTTCAGTATTCTTCACAAGACAAAACCCCTGAAGAGCAACCTCCCCAACACAGAGAGAGCAGCGCTAAGAAATGTATACAACGATAATATTGTTCTTGCAGCAGATAAAGGCAATGCCACAATAGTTCATATAGAACAAAGTTCAATGTACATGAACAATATAAAGGTCATCCTAGATCCGAACATCTACCACAAGATTACATGTGACCCTTCGTCATCCATACTTCGCCGCACTAACTATACTTGTTTTTTTCTAACGATGCGGTTGAGGGTAGTGTCTCCAAGATGGAATTCGGCACTACTTTTTGAGTCACGCATTTCTTCCGAGTAAAACACTCACAAGTTCACATTGCCGTATATCAAAAACATCACGGACCATATTGGCAAGATTCTGAAACACGAAATAAAAACCATTTTCACACCTACCACTCAGCTCCGAAATTTCTGTCGATCAGCAAAAGACCGCAGAGGTTGTCTAATGACAGCAGGCGTCTACAGGATACAATGTTCCTGTGGCTCCGTGTACGTGTGCACAAAACAACGTTCTGTCAACACGCCTCACCGAGCACAAACGAAACTGCCTGTTGGGTTTCACAGGAAAATCTGCGGTGGTTGAACATCGGGAAAGGAGGGAAAACATGGTGGAAATACGAGTGAGTTCCTCCGGCACACCGATTATTGCTCGTTCTGCGCATCACCAGTTTGCCACGAACCACGTGGCCATGGCATGGGCACTTCGTTTGAAAAGTCAGTCCAGCCGCAGGTCGTCATGTTGCATGGAGAGCGAGTAGTGGCTGTATTACTAGATTTACTGTTTAACTCTTTGGCACTTCGATTTAACACGGAGAACACACGGCCTTTGGTGGCACAACTAGTCTAGTGGTGCTGTCACGCTGCGTGGCGACAGAGTGAGTGTCAGGGGAATACCCTTATTCTGTCTTCGTCTGACTCGCTGCAACGTATTTTTATGAATTTCGTTTGTTATTGAAAGTACACGAGTTCAGTCAATTATTGACGATATTCAATGCATTGTTTATGCTATTTGGAAATTTTGTTTTCATTTGATAATTAGGTTTGTTGATTCAAAACGTACATTTGATGAGTTCTTTGTGTAAAGGTGGCCGTTCTGGATGAAGTCCCTTGGTGTCTCGCGGAAGCCAGTGTGGCTGCAGCTGACCAACGGTTTGCCAACGTTCTTGTGAATACGAATGTGTGTGGAAGATCTTTTATTATTGCCAAATATACCATGGTAGTGAAGTTTTCGAAATAAAATAATTTTATTTGTGTGAAACGTGTCGAAGCAACAGTGCTTGTTGCAATGTGCTGGAGTCAAACGTAAGTGCCCAGTGGAAATCAAAGGCAGATCCACATACGCGGGAGGTGTTTATGCCTTACGCGGATACGACGCATAAAATTATGTAAGTAGTGTTTCAATATAGACTTATATTTCACCTAGTTTTAATTGATTTGAATTGCTTACATTTTTATCTTGTATTCGTATTTTGAATTTGGAAATTACATTGCGGTCGTTCGATGGAGGTGCAACCTCCACTCTGTTGGGACACCAGCCGCCACTGCACTACATCCTGTTCGAAAACACCGAAATATTAGCTACTACCAACCACTCCCACACCAGGTTACAACGGGAAACCATTGTATAGTTCGTGGTGGAAAGATATGGGTTGGGTTACTCCAGCGCACCAGTAGTACTCGTTCTGCGCAGCACCAATTTGCGTCACAAACCACGCGTCCACAACAACTTCACTTCGTTTGAACAGCCAGATCAGTCACTGGCCGCCAAGTTGCATGGAGAGCAAGACGCGTTGAGAAACATTTTGAAAGCGGCATTAAGTGACAATTTCCAACGAAAAGTAACGCGTTGACGGTGTAATTGAAATAAAAATTGTAATATTAAACTAGTGGTGCTACAGAATGGCACAGACTTTCTCGTTTTCTAATTTCCTTGGTGTGGACTGGCTTTACGGTCTTGCCCCATCCTCTAGCCAGCTACCATCTTTCGCCGCCTAAAGTACATTTTTTGATATTTTGTCAACTTTTCGGTTTCCTGATAGTAGAACCAAAATATTACTTTAAGAATATTAAAGAAGATTAAAACCTCGCCCTAAATAGAAGTTTTCATTCAAAAATTTGGAACCATTTTTATTAAAATGGTGATTAAGCGTTACTGTAAATACTAAATTTGAAGCTCTTTTTCGCAGAAAATTTTTGAGATTTCGAGAAACATCATTTAAAATCATATGAAGCACTTAAACTCGAAAATGTAATAATGCTTACAAATTGCTGTAAATGTGCATATTAACGACATGAGAGTTTAAAAAAATACATTTGTGTAATTTTTGGAAAAACAAAAGTATGCACCAAAATTAATTTTGTCATATTAAACAGTGCAATTAGCACTATCTGTTGGAAGACTTTTGAAAAAAATGGGGTCATTTTTTAGAAAATGACATTAGAGCGTTTCTAAAAATGCGCATAATTGAGCTCATTTTCACAGAAAAGTGTTGTTTTCGAGAAACTTTGTATCACGTTATTTAAAGCACATGTACTTATAAATACAATAATGTGAGCAAATCGCCGCTATATATTAATGACATGAGAGACAAGTCAAAAAATACATTTTTGTAATTTAAAAAAAGGATACAGCAATATGGCGTTTATGTCGTCTTATAGGGTATATTTAACCCTATCCCAACCAAAAGTTTAAAGAAAAATTTTGAGCCGTTTTTTGAGAAAATTTTGTTTTTGTTATATTTAAAAATTGCAAATATTGCGCGAACTATTGCACGAAAACTACTAAAATTTTTCAAAAAATCTGGAAAAGTTTGAAGTAAAAAATTCGAGCGGTTTTTTAGAAAATGGCGTTTGAAGGTTTCTAAAAATGCGGAAATTTTAGGTCGTTTTCACAGAAAAGTTTTGAGTTTTCGAAAACTTCATTTAAACTCATTTGAAGCACTTTAACTCACAAATGCAATCGTGTTTATAAATTGCTGGAAATGTGTGTATTAAAGGCGTGAGAGTTATTTAAAATAAATTAATTTTGTGTAATTTTTGTAAAAACAAAAGAATACAGCAAAATTCATTTTATGTCATCTTAAACAGTGCATTTAACACTATCCGTACGAAAAGATTGAAGAAAAAATTGGAGCCGTTCTCGAGAAAACGTTTGAGCGTTTCTGATATGCGGGAATCTGACCTTATTTCCACAGAAAATCTTTGAGTTTTCTGGAAACTTTATATGACATTATTTAAAGCTGCAATACAATAATGCGAACAAATAGCCGCTGATGTAAATATTAACGACGTGAGAGACAAGAATAGTGCTATATGGCTTTCATGTCATATCTTAGAGTTTATTTATTACTATCCCTACCAAAAGTGTAAAGAAAAAATTTGGAGCGGTTTTCGAGAAAATCGTGTTTTAATTCTATTTTAAAATTGCATATATTGCACGGAATATTGCGCGGAAACTACTGAAAGTGTAAAAAATTGTACATGACCTTATTGAAAGAACTGAATAAGGAGAACAAATTTAATTTGAAAGAAAAATCTCTATGTTCAATTTTATAGTTGTAGAAAGACGCCAAAATTTTCTACGCGTAGTTTAGGCATTAGGTGCGTCAAGCTCGAACAGCCAAGTCAGCACACCGCAACGAAATATGTCAAATCATTTATTGCTAATTAATTGCCACAATTTGGAATTAATTGCTACGTATTTTTGTGGAGAAAAGGGTGTGTGCTAGCTTGACGCCAAGCCAGCACACGCATCAGTTAAATTCGAGTCAGAGCTCAACGGAAACCATCTAATCATTTATTGCTAATCAATTGGGACAAATTGGAATTAATTATCACGTATTTTCGGTCGAAAATCATTAATGTCAATGTCAGCAGGCATGACGCAACACCGAACATAATAAAAAAGCATAGAATATAGAGAGAACAAACGAGCACAATCAAATAAAACAAATATCATAGCTTAAAAAACGCTTGACACTTGTAGTATCACTTTATAAGAGTAGAGAGCTATAACAGTCAGTAATTCATATTTAATAAAGAAATCTTTACAGGACTGTCTTGGATTCAGTTTAAAAATTATTCTTATACATTTCCTTTGTAGGACCATTAATCTATCCATTTTTTTTGTGTTGTACCTCCCCATATTTCAATACCATGTTGAAGTTGTGAGAAGATTATGCCGTAATAAATTGACAGAAGGGGGTGTGTTTCCAGGTATCTGGAAAAGTACTATCTCAAGAGGAATATATTGGAGTTTATTTTATTACAAAGTATGTCAACTTGTTTGTTATAAGTTAGGTTCTGATCTATGAATATTCCTAAAAACTTATGGCAGTTTGATTCAGTGATTCATTGTCTACTTCCACTTTTATGTCTGGGTGTTGATAACTGTGATGAAACTTGAAACTGATGAGTACGGTTTTATCAACATTTAATTTCAATTCGTTTATGGTCATATAACTTCTAAATGATTTTAATGATTCAGACAGTTTCTAGATGACAAAGATTTTGCCCACTGCTTATTAATGTATCATCTGCATAAGAAATTACAGAAATCAGAAGGGCTTGGAATAACCTTAAAATATATTAGAAATAGCAAAGGTCCAAGCACAGATCCTTGTGAAACACCTGTGGTAGTTGTATCAAAATTAGATTTAACTTTGGATAAGAAATTTTCAGATTGCCTATAGATCTCTGTACAGTGCTTACGCGCTGTGAGGTATAAACTAATGAGGTCATTAACTTGACGTCAAGCCAAGTCAGTAACTCCAAGTTCAAGAACTTTGATACTTCTCCTATTTCCCCTTAAATAACAATCTTTGTTCACCTTATAGCTCCTTTCCTTGGAAGGTCAATACTTTGTTGATGTTTTTTTCCAAGAAGTTTTTAATGTAATTTCTACTGTTTTATTTCACTCATGGGTTAAAGTTTATAGTTCATTTTTTGACCTGGTCAATATTATTTGGCTGTCTGCAAACAAGGCAAGTTTGTGTTTGATTTCTATTGATGTGTATCCCATGTTTTATTGACTTTGCCCACTCTTTAATAAGAAGAATACAGTAGACCTCATTTAATAAAATCCCACTTAAGAAAATAGAATGAGCAGTCCTGAAAATGTCACCATACTAACAATGCATTTTAAACCCTCTTAAAAATACCCTGATTAATAAGATATCCCACCGAATAAAATCTAATTTTTTGGTCCTGAAACAATGTTATGCCCAGTTGATAAAAAGGGAGGAAGGAATTTGTGAACCAACTACAAATGTTTTGCTGTTTCACATTCTGATGCTATGAAGCCTTTCACTATTCTTAATATGAGCACAGGTATTTGGAGAAAGGACTTCTTGCTCTACGGACTGCTCATTACTCAGAATTACATCCCTGTTGCAGAACTCGTGAATACTTTAATGCTAGTTCATGCTTAAAAGTGTGGTAAGTTTTCATGAGTTTCTTCTTGGAATATCTGAAGATCTTGCCTAAGGGTTGCATTTGGAACACTAGTTTGCAACAGCGTTCTCAGTAACATGGCTCTTTGATATTGAAAATCAAACAAACCAATGTAGGCAAACTACTCTGTACTGTTTTTTCAAGAAAGTTTAATTTTTCAGTTATGTATGCAATGTAAATATACATTAATAAAAATGAAATCTAATTTTTTTACAACTCTTTTAATAAAATAAAATCTTAAAAGTTACAACAATGTTTTATTAAGAGGGTTCTACTAGCATAAATAGAGGTGTATCTACATATCCAGGCAACCAAGGCATCCATAGAATTTCCATCCCAGTCAGGATACTTCAAAATATTGTTATTTGTTTTAGTGTGTATACTCTAAATATCACCCCTTTTGAGGGACGCCCAAGGTACGTGCCATATCTGCCATTCTATAGATACACCTCTGGATGTAAAGGCTGAGTGAAAGGCCACATTTCTGCCTCAATCCAGGAGAAATTATACGGAAGGATTACAGGGAATTCAAATGCTAAACATAAACTAAGAAATTGCAATAAAAATTAATAGAGAGAAACGTGATAGTTAGAACTTTTCATAGCAATGCAGCAATGCTTGTTTTAACTCATTTTTGCAGTATATTTAATAACACATTAATAGTATGATTTTTGAATTAGTTTGCTGCTACCATTACTTAATAATTATAACTATAATATTAAAGTTTTCTGCAGAGAAAGTTCTGATAGTGTGTTTTACAAATAACCTTTGACTTAACCTTATTTGAATACATTTTATATGAATATACTGTAGCACGTCCATTATATGTGGTAATGACAGGAAAGGGGGCTATGGAAAATCAAAAACCCTGAGTAACTGAAAACTTTTTATAGCTTCAAATATGTGAATTAAAAAGTAAATTGCTGAAACATTCTATAAAATAATATATATTATTTTCAATGTTACGTATTATGTAATGCACATTATTTATGTACATACTACAATTTCCTTTGCATTAATAACATTTTTTAAAATTTAGTATTTCTTTTTTAAGTCATAATTTCCCATGATCACTTCAGCACCTAAATTATTGTCTTCTTACCTAAGTTATAAATAGTGATTAAATATGAAATCAATTTATCAAATTATATAAAAATAAGTTAAAATTTCACAATAATTGATTACTCTAATTTTGAACACCTATGTAGTAGGGAAAACCGAAGGAAAACATTACACAAAAGAGGAAAGGTGACACATCAAAATCATAATATCGCATAAACAATTATTTAATTATTTTTGCATACGTTAACTTCTTAAAACCATGAAATGAATTGAACAGTGAACTATGTTGTGCACGATTTTGTTATATAATTTATTTAGCTATTTAATAAAATGTAGTGACCTCAAAAATTAAAATACAGCAGTACTTTATAAACTACCAATGGTTTTATGATAAAATAATCCCTTTATATTTACAAAGGCACGTTCCTGAATGAACTTGCATATTTTTTAATAACACATATTTTACATTAGCTAAATATTTTGTTCATCAAACTATGTTCTAAACTTTTGTTAATGTTCATTGTTGGTATTTATTCGTTAAAGGATAGTAAGTCTGAATTTTCCATTTTGATTTCTGAAAATGTTGATTATTTTTTTACAAAATTTTGGATTAATGAATAAATGGATTGAGGCAACTTAATGATAATGATGACATTAACAAATCTAAAATATATTAGAGCTAACAGAAATAAAATATAAATTGTTAGCAATATTACTCTTTTGAAGAAACTAAAATCTTCAATAATCTTACAGATGAAGACTTCTCTTTTTAGAGCAGAATATTGTTAAGGCTGGAGAGAGACTGCAACACTTGCAGTATATAATGCAAGTAGAATTGCATTTTGAGTGCACTTCAGAATCATTTATCTTCCCTAAAAAATCGTTTTTTTTATCAACCCAATACATGACGCACACTGAAATGGCTTCAATAGAATTCGAAACAAATTGGATGGATGATAATTTTCAGGTAATGAGGAATACATTATAGGTGTTAAAAAACAACAACAAATTCTTATCTCAATTGGTTGTATTTCTTAGACAAAAAAAACAAAACAATCCTAAGAACAAAATTAATGGTTTCTACTATGTTGAAGAAGTGATTGTTGAGCAACACTTGCAATTTTTGCCATTACTTCTGGAGTAAGAAGTTGTGTGATCTGCAAAGATAAAAGCAGTAAGAAGTCAGGACTGCTCACAAACTGAACTTGCTAACACTAATATGCCCCATCTCCCTCCAAAGACAATAACAATGCCCCCCAAAACCTACATAAACGAATATTCACAGGAGCTTCCATGTTCATCCTTAAGTTAAAGTTCTAGAACCCTTTAGAAGTTGAAGTGGTTGGAATAATCTCCTTCAACAAGGCCTCAAGTTTCACTTCAATTATTCTGACATATTTTTACTCTGAATTTAAAAATTATGAAAGTACTTTGACAAGCCAGTACAGAGCATTAACAGTGGGGAGAAAAAAAAAAAAGTACAAACTGTCTCGTAATTGGCGACTTGTACATGTATCTTAAGAGGAGAAAAGAGGGCAATTGCATTAACCATCTTAAATGAAAAACAATACAAATTAGGGTTAATCCCGGGTTTACAGTGCACCTCAGCCTTTGCTGTCACGGCATCCTTAACACTATATGTATTGTTCACTTCTGATACTTGTGTTGTGAATGATAAACAATGATTTATCATTTACACAGAACATTTAAACACTAGGTTTAGAAAATTTCTTTTGGTAGAAATATATGTTATCCATCCACAGAATATTTGTGATCCATTTTCTTGTGAGCAGAATTGTGACGCTTCGCTAAGCGTGTCCGAATTGGGGACAATGCACGGGCCTTCGGCCCTCACGATAACATAAAACATCCTCGAGTCTGTCCAACGCATAATTACCAACACATTGTGTGCGAATAGTCTTTAAAACTAATTAGGGGTGTATGTGTTCTTTATGTTCTCTACATGCACACCAATAAGTTTATTTTAAAAGGAACACTCACTTTCAAGACAATTTCTTTTAAAATGTTTCTCAAAATAATATTAATAATTCCTGTTTGGTGGACGATAACATTCCTGTGCACCAATTGGAAGAGAATCGGATCACGTCAAGGCACAGCAATCGAGGAAGTCTAGGCTGAGGGGCACCTTAAACCCGGGATCAGCTCAAATTAGAATACATGGGTTAACTTGCGATTGGCTAAGATGAGAGCTATCTGTTCAGATTGGCCCATCATCAGGGCTTCCACCAGCTCACAGAGTAAGATTACACCTTGTGCCAGCCTCTGCCCATGCCTTGGCCCTTACCAAAGTGTGACATGATTTGTGTGGGAAAAGAGAGGAGCCAAGAGAAGTGTTGATTTAGATGAAAGAGATGTATGTAGAAGGCAGTACATGGGTAAGCTCCTCTTCTCGGGCCATAGTGTTCTTTTAAAAAATAGTTTTCTCTTTGGCCACAAGAGCGCTATGAGATTACTACACTAGAGGAATATAGAGTTACTCCTCAGGGTGAATTTTTGCTGCTTGGAAAGCAAGCAGTTTAAAATTTGATCGAAGTCAATTTTCTCAATGCTATTAAGTAAAGATTGATACAATTATTTCAAATATCAACGAAAACATTTTATTTTGTAATTACATTTAAAATAACAAAGTATGCCTCTCTTCCCTCACCTGAAAAACTGCCACTGTGTCAAATTATTATAATTGGTAATTATCGATATGGTATGAATTTATTATAATTAATATACACATACATTATGCAAAAAAAAATAAAAATTCCTTTTTACACACCTCATATTTTTGAGATTCTTCAAATGCCACAGCAATACTTGTATCATACAACATCTGTTTATAGTGAGCTAGAGCCACAATACAATTGCGCACTCTGGCAATATTTTCTCTTTCTTCCAAAGTAATAGTCTGAAAATTTAGAAAAAAAACAAAAACAAATGCTACAAAATGCATCCATTTCTAGCAATGGGTTTTTTCATGGTATTTGTATTTAAGTATTTGGTTATTCATACTCTTTTATAAGTTACGAACCTCTTCAGCATCTTCCTTATATCCATCACCTTCTTTCCCAGAACGCTGAGAGGTAGGATATATAAAAATATAACCATTGTTTCCCAAAATTGCACTAGTGCCCCATGGAAAATCATGGAAATGTGTTTTTTGTCTTTTCACTAAAGAAGGAAATACTTTCACAAGTGTTCCTTGACCAAGCTGGAATGAAATAGAAAAAAAGTTTGTTGGACAACATAGTTTCATAATAATGCTGTTATTTCATTAATTTGAGAAATTTAATCTGCTCACCTTGCCATACTTCAAACTTCTTGTATAAAGAGATAAAGAGTGGTCATTAAACACTTGTTGAACTTCTGCACATATTAAATCCCCTTCTTGTAAATATTTTCTCATTGTTGCTTCATCTTCTGCTGACCTCCTACGCTGAAATGGAATAGAAAAAATATGCAATAAAGCATTACATAAAATAATTATTATAAGAGATTACAAGATAAAGGACATTTACCAATTCTCCTGTAGGAAGGTTCACTGATGACAGTAATAGAATAGAATCCAGCCTAGCATTTGTATCAACTCGCCATCTCTTCATTTGTAGGTCAGAAATTCTACCCACTACAACATCCCCTACTTCACCATTGTATCGTTTCTTGATAGGACGTACAATGAGCCATTTATTGATTTGTTGAGGAATGCCTGCCACTGACGATTTCACACAATCCTCATCCAGATATGTACCATGACCTCTACAACACAAATTTACCTTTTCAACTTGGAGAATTTTGATTACACTTTTTCAGCAAAAACAAAAAAAAAACAAAATCACATTAAAGTTAATTGACAATATTACTGTCAGGCCAATTAAACTTAATGTAGTTTTCCGAATGCCACACTTTTACCTTAGATTGTCAGTTCCTCGATACACAACCTCTCCTGGTGTGTATATTTGTCGGGGGTTATCGTCTTGAACTTTTCTCAATTCTACACGTTCACTAGCCAGACGTATAGTTGGGGGCATTATAAAGATACTCCGGTATACGCTTTCTTTACTTAAGCATCAAAGTACACACATTACCACAAAATGTAATTTTGCATGCACAAAACTTTCAAATAACTGCCAACAGTTTCGAAACAAACGCTCAATTTAAGAAAGAAATAACAATGTTCTAAGCACTACCGATTCACTTTAAACTGACAACAGCGCCAGATTTTGCAAACGACGACTGTTTTACAGAAGCCGATGAGCTTTACAGCACACAAACACGATAATTACAGGTTATGAGCAATCTGTTCAATGCAGGATTCGGCGGCACCACAGAGCCCTTATTTGTCAGTGCACAGAGTACAGAGCACAGATTCGGCCTCAGTTCAACAAAACAGCAGAACAGAGATGAATCGAATGTTGATACGAAATTCGGACAGACATCTCGCGCAGATCTCGTGACCGATACCTTTCTCAATGCGACTCACGGTGCCTTACACCAGCTCAGCCCTTACACCGGCACTGTTCACCGTGATGCGTCTGTGGCTCTGTGCTGTCAAAGTGTAAGAAAAACACAGCCACGGTGTCAAATCATAATTGATATTGAAAGAAAGAAAAACACCATGGCCATGCCGTAAGGGAATATTTCTTTCACCGTGCACAAAGTACAACCGCATACATTCCTGACACGATCTCTCTGCATTATAAAAAATGTATGTATAATATATTTATATACACTCTCTGTCTACTAGTGACATTGGTAAATCAGAAGTGTCAAGTAACTTGACTCAAGTTGCATCAGTGCCTGATCAGTTTTTGTCTGTGCTAATAATTTTATGCTTCGTTGAGATTGTCATGAACTGAATCGGATTGACATAAACATTGAAAGGGCTACTTATCGGGCTTGCCAGTCCCAGTCAGTTCTTGTATGTCCTATGTTGAGTTGTAGTAAGGTGTAGACAAGTTGGGAATATCATTATATTTTGTTTTTCCCTCAATTATGTGGAGTATTAGTTATGTAGAAATATGGATATTACTAATATGGTATGAATTTTAGAAATGTCATTGAATTGCGAAATCATATGAATGTATATTGGCGGAAGAATTATTGTCATTGTTTACGTTTATGCTTTAAATGCAGATCACCAATTAAGTAAGTGATTGACGATTTTGTCCATCGTTTTCAAGTATATGCTCCAAAATGGCATCAGATGAGAAGTTATTTTTTCGAAAAACTGTTCAGCATTTGGCTCGATCCTTAGCTGCTATAAAGGAAACACCATGGCAAAAGGTAGGATAGCAAATAATATTGTTTCTTCAATCCTGAATTTGTTATGAATGTCAAACGTTAGGGCTCCTAAAATTTTATGATGGTAAATTTATGAGTTTTTACAAAAAAATTATTCTTGTGTTCAAAATTTGCAGTGGGTATAAGTTAATTTTACTTTATATTACTCAAATTGACATGTCTTCTTTTTACTTGTAGGTGAATACGCTGTTTGCCTTATGTCCCCAAGAAACAACACAGGGTGTTTTTCGCTTGGATCAAAGAGGACAAGATGCTGTTATTGCTTTGGGAATTTACTTGTTAGAATCAAAATTGCAGCACAGTGACAAAATAGTCCCATATCTCTTAAAATTATTGAAAGGTTTAGCAAAAGCTGTATGGTTGGATGAAGTACGAAGTTTGTCATCAGAACGAATTCCTGTAGCAGAAAGATTCAGTTTTTGTTTGAACACTTTGCTATCTGATATTGCAACACAATCGGAACAGCTTCGAGAAGAAGTAATATCTGCTCAAGTGGATTTCCTTGGAGTATTAACAAATCTTTGCCGTCAATACAAAGAGCAAAATACTCCTAGAGGTTCCACAGCAAAGTGTGAGTTTTTTCGTAGTATTACGTACATTGTTTATTGCTTGTAAATTCACATTGTATCAACAGTGATTTTTTCCTCACTTCTGATTAATCATTTAATTCTGAACTTTTTTTTCAGTAACTTTGTGCAAGTCTACAGTTCCCATTTTAATTGGTTTAGCACGTTCAATGGGTCGTTACTGTACATCTGATCCCCCATTACTATGTCGACTGTTTCCACGCACTGAACCACCAGTACCTAATCTCAACTCCTCAGAATGTTCACTTTTGAAGAAAAGAAGTTTTTCAAATTTCAGATCTATTATTCCTCGTTCTTTGTCTGGTAACCTTCCCTCCTCTGATGTTGTTTCCCTGGGAAGTCTAGATTCAGCTGATGTGCAGTAAGTTTCTTTTCATTTATTCGGTCATCATTATTGTTCCTTTATTGGAATTATTTCTCCTTGAAATTAAGCACTTATTAATTTTTTGTATTAATGTTATTTATGGTTTGTTTTTTTCAAGTATTGGGACAACCAAAAGGCCTTCCTTGCAAACGTATCCTTCTGTTCCCTACGATCCAACAACATACTTCTTCAGCAAATATGGATCAAGTTTCAATCAATTTCCACATATGCGACTGAATGATTCAATTGAAAAGAAAACAATGTTGTTTTCTATTGTTCATTTACAGGTATTTTACTACAAGTTAAACATTAAGTGGTCATGTGGGGTATCTTCTATACTCTGGCTTTATGAATACTACATTTCTGGAAAACTGTTGTTTGTGTAATTGTACCTTTGAATAACTTTTCAGGTACGCATTTTATTCTCTTTTATGGAAGTGAGATAAACTTGGCTCTTGCATTTTTACTGTAAAAATTCATTATTGTAGTCCAGTTATCCGAGGCACCCCACATGACTTTTCTTTTCAAAGTTTATGGCAAAGTACTCTCATGTATGATTTGTGAGGTCTGTGTTGACTAGTTTAAGATTGTTTTAAACAGCTAAAAGCAAATTAATTTTAAATAGTTACCTTAAACAATTCAATTTCTCTACAAAAATCCATCAATTCATTTAATAGTAGATTATAAACCAGAGAAGAGAAATGTGGTTTTTGAGGTGTATGTTTGGAGCCAATGGGCTAAGCCCAACAACTACTATTACTCTGAAGAAAAAAAATGGCCTTTTCTTCTTAGATGTATTTATTATTTTTCACAGCCACAATTTTTTGAACATGCTTTAGTATAAACAAAAACATTGTATAGACCCTAAATAAATTTTGATGGTCATCAACAAAAATCATCTGTTTCATGCAGACAAAGTGTGTTGATTTTCTAACAAGAACAGAAGAAATAGTATATTTGATGATGTAGGTAAATTTAGGAACAGGAAGATCTAGGGATAGATTTTATTTGTGGGGAGCAAATGTTTTACCTCTCTTCTTCATTAGTAATATAACTTGACTCCTGGTCATAGAAAATAGTATTTTACATCAAAAAGCAAGAAAATCGACCTTTTCATTACGAGACTGGAGCGTTCACCTGCCGAGGTCTGCCGGCCTTGGCGGGGAATCTTTATTATAATGGTAATTGCGGGGAAATTTTAATATAATGAAAGGCTCCTTGGTTCTTTGTGTGCAGCAGTTACCTGGTGATACATTGGTGACTGTGGAGTCAGGGAAAATTCATTAAAGGATGCTTTTATCAGAATTATCCTGTAATTAATAACTTTCTTGCTGCAAAACAATACAACAATGAGCTACTTACTAGTCTAAAATAACATACTTTTGTGATGTTTTTAATACAATAAATTACTTTAAAATATTGATATTTTTCTTAGTTATCCTTTTTCCATCTGAATTGTTATTTTATCATGTATTATATTATGCATGTGAAAAAATTTAGATTTTGTGTGAGGTGTTCCTGACCTCTTTCAATGGTAGTTTATGTTAGAGTTTCCTGGGTGACTGCTAGAGGTTAAAGGTTATTATGTAATGGTAAAAAGACCTCTAAAAACTACTTCAACATTGAACATCAGATGAGAAATTAGTGTTGCGAAGTAATTGAAGTTTCATTTTAACACCTAAGATAAATTACTTTTAAATATTTGCTTTCTGAAAACCTTATGTTGACTTCGTTTCTCTTAACTGTTTTTAAGTCTTTATGTTGTATATGCTAAATATGCTGTTGGGCAGCAGTTCTCAAAATATACTGTTGTGCAGCAGTTCCCAGAAAGAGAGATTTGAGAGTTCTCAAATTTCATTCTGGTCCATTTCTTCAAACTTGGACATTTTTTAATTATTATTTCAGTTGAGCAAGGTGCATTGTTTTCTGTCTTACCTCGGAAATATCTGTTCCAGTTCTGCAAAGAGAGTTTAAAAGTTATTTTTCTTACTTTTCTATTCTTTTCCAAGATTTGTGCTTTATTTCATTCATTTTTTCTTAATTTTTTTGTGCTTTACACAGTGTACATCTTAATTGAAATGTTTATATCAATTAATTTTTTTGAAATCATAACTAAAAATGAGAAGAAAATAAACCAAACTATTTCAGTTTTTTTTGTTTGACAGTTCCAAATACATTTTATCTATGTCCTTGGGAACTATAAATTTCATCTACTACTTCGATTCAGGAACTTTTTTCAAATAAAGGCTGCATGTAATGATATCTTTACGCACCTAGCAATGTCTTCTACTCTTAATTTTAAAAAAATTATTATGGGTGGGTATTTTCATAATTTTTTTGTTTTCAGAGTGTTCTTGCTTTAGCAAAGAAACTTTTAACTAAAGATATGCTGAGTTTTTTGGATGATCAAGCTGCAGAAGTTTCTGCATCAAAGATGATAAAAATATTTCCTTATAAAACATTTAGTGAGACTATGAACTTGGTAATGGTTACATTATTGCGGGAGCTACTTCAGTATCAGAAAGGTAATTTAAGAAAAATTAGGCATGATCATTTTGCTATCTACCCTGGATAAATTAAACAATTGTATTCTTTTTCCAAGATTTACCAAGTCCATTTACAAAAGACGTCCAAGAGTTTGTGAAGGGCTTGTTTCTATCAGGCCAAACAGAACTACAGAGTCGTCATCATGATGCAAGTGAAAGAGAAGACAGAGAAAATAAATTCACTACTGTCAATAAATTTAAAGTGAATGTAATGGCTAATTCTGCTTGTGTTGATCTTCTGGTATGGGCCATAGGAGATGAAACAGGTTTGTTTGAAATAATCTGCCAATTGTGACCAAGTGTTGTCAATATTCTATGGAAGTAATGGAATGTAAGTCAGGTAAATGAAATAATATTTTAGTTTGCTGACATTTCAGAAATAGTATTTCTTTATCAAGGCCTGTATAGCTCGTGTAACGTTAGATGAATTGACATGAAATGTAATCATATATGTGTAGTTTTATGTACTTTTTGTATGTAATGTTCATAATAAATATTCAATTGACTGTTTTTATTTTTTAAGTGTTTGGTTTCGTAATAGTGTGATTATATTTGATGGTGAACAGTGTTGTTCTGTTTTTATAGCCTTGAAGAAGGAATAATACATACCGAAATGTTGGCAAACTAAAGCTTTTTTCATTTACAGAACCAACATTTCATTATCTAAATAGATTGCTTGTTTGAAATATTTTTAATTTTAATTTATGCTTTTGATAGTGCTTATCCACGTTTTTCTTTCAGTTTTAAATAGGAACAGAGAACTGATTGATAAAAAATTGAAAAGTGCACCTTTGTATTTTTTCATTATTGTTATAATAATAATAATAATTATTATTAGTAGTAGTATAATAATTTTTAATTACATCATTTAACTCTAGTTATAAGTGGGTTTTAGTGTATGGGGATTGTAATATACTACATTCTACAATCTCAATGTAGATTGTGCTAACTTTTTATAAATTGATTTTTAATGATAAATTTCAGCTGTTGAAAGTATCATTGAATTGTTGAAGAGGTAAAAAATAATATTTTAAGTTAAAATTCCTTGAATATACAAATGCTAAGGTTCTAAAATTTGAATGCACATTTAATTGAGAGTTAACTAACCAAGAAACTAGAAGTTTGACTGCATCACTCCCTATGTTAAGTATAAGAAGATCGAGAAAATGGAAAGGGTAGAGAATTTTATGAGCTATGTGAATGAAAGAATATTGCTAAAAGCTTTTGTAAGTTACCATGCAGTTGCAGATGTCGTGGGCACTTTGGTTTTTTTTCAGTGGGGGATGGCTATGATGCTGGTACCCTCCTCTCAGCTCTGACAAACGTCATCAAAAGAAAGGGCCCAGGTTGTATATTAAACTATCAAGACTAGTTGTGTCTACTAACACGATTGTCATATTCTTTCCACTGATGTACTTTTTATGCTACGGAAAGCCCTATTGACACGGAATGAAATTTATAACCCTCTTTTTAGAGTTTGTATTCAGCTATTATGGATCTATCATTGTAGTACTAATGCATAATGTTTCCTTTTTGTAGGGATGGGATGATAATATTTTTGTGAGAATTTCTCAGAAGATAATGTTTTATAAAGCCTAATAATGTATATTTGAATATAAAACATATTTTGCATATGTAATACATAATATCTACACAACATTTGTTACTTTTTGTGAAGAAAGGTGGAATATGTTCTGGAAAACTTTATTGGATTAAATGTTACAGATGTTTGAAGTATTGAGATCCCATCCCTACTTTTGTGATTGAGCTATTAACAATTGTCTTGATCTGCTGAATATTTTGCTATATTTTTTATTGCAGCTTTATATTTTACAAAGGAAATTGGAAGTGAAATCTTGAACCAGAGAGTTTTGTTGAAAATTGTATTTAGTATAATTTTACCCCTTTCTATTTTGCTTGTGCTTGTTTTGAGACCCTTGAATGCAGAATGATCATATTTACTGAAAATGGCTCTCTGTTGTAATTTTTAATGCTGTGCCTTCATTTGCTGGATAGCTTTGATGTCACTGTTAAAAATGTGTTTTTCTTCAATATAACATTTTAAATTTCACATTTGTAGGAGCTGATAGTTTATGTGGGCGTCTCACTGAGAAAATAAATTGTAACCAAGGCCACAAGCTTGTTCTCGCTCATATGCCTCTTCTAATGGTGTGTCTAGAGGTAAATTTGCTCAATAATGAGTTTGTTTTTATTTTCAATAGAATATTTGGTAAATTTTTAGGTCTATCAAAAGCTTTTGAAGTCATTCACCATAACATTTTGGTTTCAAAATTACCTTCATATGGAATTTGTGTATTGCCCTAGATTTGCCTAGGGTGGCAAATTACATATTACCACTGCATACTGTAAATGCAATATATATGTACATCTAAATTAATTGCTAGAACAATATGAAGGCTTAAAAATTCACATTTAATGGAATATGTGTTAAGAAAACTAGTAAGTGTTAGTAAAAAGTAAGTGTTGATGTTTTTTTGAACATGTAGAGTTTATTTTTTTTATATTATTATTATTATTATTATTATTATTATTATTATTATTATTATTATTATTATTATTATTATTATTTATTAATCACCAGTGAATTCATGATGACCATCTCTTTACAGTAAACCCTCATTAACACAAACATGTAGAGTTGTTTTTTTTATTAATGACCTGTGAATTCATGAAGATAATTTATTTACAGTAAATCCTCATTGACATGAATTCCAAGGGACTGAAATAATTGGAGTTCATGTTATAAAAATGAATGTTATCTGAGTATTTTAAATGTCCGTATTACTGTAATCCTTTGCCAGAAGCGAAGTTTTATTCCTGTTAAGTGAGTTTGCGCCAATGAGGCTTTACTGTATTTATTATTAATTTATAGATGTTTAATTCCATGGTTTAAACAATGTATCGTACTGATAATGGACAGTGATTAGTTTACTTATTTATCAAGAAGTATTGAGAAGAAGTAAGTGTCAGAGAATTTTTTCATGAAATAAATTATTTGTAAAATAATTTAGATTCAACAATATTCAAAAAAGCATTTTCTTTAATATCAAATAGTTCAATATTATAAGTGTTAGCTAAACTAAACATTCTTGTCAGAAGATTATTTTGTACCCAGGAGAAGAAATTGAGATGTAATAAACAAATGTACATTTTACATGATTCTTAAGAAAAGAAAAGAAAAAAAGAAAGAAAGAAAGAAAGAAAGAGAAAGAAAAAGCACATGGTATTTTACAGCATAGCATGAAGTTTGTGGTATTGCATTAAAAGATGATGGATGAGTTTGTCTAACATACTTTCTTGCTTTTTATGTTGTAGGGGCTGGGAAAACTGGCTGAAAAGTTCCCAAATATCGCAAGCACTTCTATATATTGCTTACGTGATTTCTTAGTCACTCCTAGTCCTATTCTTTTTAAATTGCACCGCCAGCATAGTGAAAACAAAGAATCAAAGTTGAAAATTACAGTACAAGGCAAAGATGTCCATGGAGATACTCATACAACTTCCACTGCTCAGACAGCCTTTGAAAAATTACGAGATGCAGCAATTGAGAATCTTTGTATTGCATTAAAGGCAGCCTACAGTGTAGATCCATATTGTGTTCGTGCTCTAGTTGCTGCAGTCTCTAATAGACTTTTTACTGCTGAGAAATCTGATAGGTGTGTTTAATTATCCAGTTTTAAAATAAAACAATAAAAATCTTTGAGGAATAAATTTCAAAGTTTTGTTTTTTGCAGTGAATCTTCATTAATATCAACAAACATTGTAATAATGCTGGGCCATGTTGCTGTAGCTCTTAAGGATACTCCTAAAACAACAGAAACTATTCTGCAGTTTTTTCAACAACGTTTTTGCCGTGCTCCATCAACCCTTGACATTCTAATTGTAGATCAACTAGGGTGCATGATTATTTCTAAGTGTGAGGTATGGAAGTGATTGATTCTCCTAATATATGATTTTTTAAAATCTTGAGTGTAATATTACTGCTGAATTAATGTGTGTACTCAAATGTGTATAAAATATATGGATTGACAGTTACATTTGCTCTCAATTTTAAGTAAATAACTTGGAATTAAAGAATATAGTTGCATGAATTGTTTTGTCAACTATAAAATTTATAAATTTTATTCCATAAACAGAATAAATATTACTTAATGTTTTTTTTTATTCAAGTTTATAGTGATCAAATATTTAAACTGATCATACAAACTTGCACAATGATTTATTGTCAATTAAATTTCCAAATTACTTTTACAGAATCAAGTGTATGAAGAAATAATGCGAATGTTTACCATGATAACAGTAGAAGCTAGTAATGCTGCATACTCACAAACTGCAACTGATGATCGAAAGAACCAATACAGGTTGGTGAATATTTTCTTAAATTTTTATATGGATAATAATGTTCTGTTTAAACAATTGTAAATGTGCAATAGAAATTTGTGTGTGACCTAGAAACTAGAGTAAAGCAATAGAGCAATAGCTTCCTTTCACCAAATTTATTTGATTATTAATTTTGTCCAAAATCTTGTGTCTCTCTCTTTCATTTCAAAACATCAGTGTTTATTAAAAAGGCTAGTTGTAGGAATTGCCTAAACTTCAGACTACATAACTTCTAGATAAAATTCTCTCTAAAATTCAAAATATTTTTCATATTGCATTTTTAATATTTTTTTATTCTTATCCAGGCATGTATCTGGCGCTGTAGTAAATGCATTAGCAAATATTGCAGCCAATTTGCAAGGAGAGGCTGGTATGCACGAACTTCTGGTTAGACTTTTAGAATTGTTTGTGCAATTAGGGTTAGAAGGCAAACGAGCTTCAGAGAAGGCTCCTGCAGCCCTCAAGGTAAATTTTTATCACTGGCTCATTTTGAAAAATATTTTTTAGTGCTGTAGGGGTTAAAAGTGAAAACCTTCACTCCCCACCTCTAACCCTTTCCCTCCTCTTTCACTCTCTATCTTCTCCCCCTCCCTTACCTGCAAAGTACCATATAAAAACATATTTTTTCTTTATTGTTTTGTGCATTAAAAAGTACATTAAGTATTGTATTTTGATAATTTCAATTTTGAGAAATTAAGTGAAAACTGTTGAGTGATACTTCCGTGTTTCCAAGCACCTTTCTTGTAATACTTAACTTTGAAGGCATCAAGCAGTGCTGGCAATCTGGGAGTTTTAATTCCAGTAATAGCGGTTCTTATGCGACGACTTCCACCTATTCGTCACCCTAAGCCCAGACTGCATAAGCTATTCAGAGACTTCTGGTTGTATTCTGTTGTCATGGGATTCACTGCAGCTGATTCAGGTAACATGTTTGAGATGATGTTTTGATTTAACTGAGATGTGTGTTTGAGATACGAGTGTTTATGGGAATGATGTTTTGACATGTTAAGATGTAAATGAATGGTTTTGATTAATGAGCAAGGATTTTAACTCATAACCTGCCGTCTCTTGAAATACAGGAAAAAAAATAATGATTTTCTATGAATGTATTTTCTTGAATTCTAATAATGATAATTAACATTAAAAAAAATGTTTACCTCAACTAGGGAACTTGTAATCAGACAGGATGCTCATGCACCTTAGTCTGGGGAGACAGAGTTCCAGACTGGGCAGTGAAAGGCTCACTGTAATGCTTTTAATTAAGTACAGTGCATTAGGCAACAAACATATAATTAAAAAACATAATAGCAAATTGCAAATATTTATTATTTATTATATTATCTTGTTAAAGTTTTGCTCTGATTTTAATAAGTTATAATCAAGAATTTTTAATTTAGCTGCTATTTGGGATGCAGTCAAATCCATAATATTTGAACTTCTGAAGAAGAAAAATATGCTAGATTTATTTGATACAATATAGACATTGTGAGGTGAAAAGGACAAAAATATTACAAATTACCTTTCTACATAAATCTTCAGCAGTCTGAAGTGACATTAGTGAATATCTGAACGACAGATCTCAATTACACAAAAAACAATAGATGATCTGGAAAACCGAACGTCAAAATTGATATGCATACTAAATATTATTATTTCAGTTAGAATATAGAGCAGAAATATTTGACTAATTCTGTTCGTACAATAGTTATACACACATAAAGCAGGTATGTGCAGAAACTTTGGCAAAACTTCATTCACAGAAAAACCATAGCACATTTGTGGCTTTGGCCAGAAACGTCTTTCACATAGTAAATGATAAGCACTATCGTTTCTGTAAAGCTTGAGATAGAATACAAAGCAGCAGTGTTCACTACATGATTTTACATCTATTTTCAACAAGAAACTTCTCTAAGACACTCATCTTCTTTCAATGGTCCGTAAGCTCATATCTTGTTATGGGGCTCCTTTCAAGAACCAGTCTCTTGACCACTGGTTCTTGGGTGCATCAGAAAAATTGAAGCAACATTTACGAATAAACAAAAAAATGAGTATTCAGTAGAAGATTAAATGATCTCAATGGAGATAAAGCAACTTCCTTTTAGATGCATCTACTTAGGAATTATGAATTTTTGAATTTAGAATAAAATCTGAATGAAAATTGAACTCCATTGCAATAGCAATAAACAATTTTGAAGCGTAACTCAGAAAAAAGTTAAATAAGCACAGTCAAATATAATATTTTTTACCGTAGAAAAATTTTGACACAGAGAATGAGAAATTCAAACAGGCTAATCATAATTTCATTTTCTTGTGTTGCTAAAATAATAACATTATGATACATGCACAGTTAGATGTTTAACAATGTTAAGCAAATTTTTTAAAAATATTCATGAATTAATGCTTTGTGACTTCCAATCTCTGTTGTGACTTGTAATTTTGTTTCTCAGGTCTGTGGCCTAATGAATGGTATGATGGTGTGAAAACAATTGCAGTTAAATCTCCTTATCTTGTGTCTCAAACATCTTCAAGATCAGAAATGCGAGAGCTTCAGTACACATCTGCAGTTCGAAATGATAGTGTTTCATTGGTAAATTTATGCCTTAACACCATACTTTGAAACTTCATCATTGTCAATTCATTAATATTTACGTTAAAACCTTTATGATGAATCATCTTTCTTAACCCTCTGATGCAGAAATTATCTTGAGAAACAGTCATCCCATCTCTTTGTTCTCTAATCTTGCATACTTTTTCAATACATTTTCTCAATTTTTTAAACAAATGTAAGTGGTTTTATTAAAATCATTGTGCTTTACAGAAACTGGACCTTTGCGTTGTTAGTGGCAATGATGAAAATGCAAAGACGCACCAGAAGATGAGGGACTGGGAAGAACATTTATTGAAATAATTCAATTACTTTGTCAATATTTTCAGCCTTATTTGACCTGTAAATTTTCAGTTATTCTTTTGCTCGGGAGGAGAGGTGGTGGGATTGTGGACGAAGAGATAGCGCATGTCCTCCTGACTATACCTGGGGTCAGTTATTTATTTAATGTTTACCATCAATATTTGATTTTCAAGTGGGTGTTTTAAATTGATATTGTGTGCTGATGTGCAGTCAAGTGTGTCTAGCAACTAGACTTGTTGAGTTGATGTGGCTAAAATTTCTTTTTAGAAGTAGTGTTTTTGAAACCTCAGTAGTGGACATATGATACTGGTACCTATAGTCTCGCTTACACTTCAAAAGTTTATCTCGATTAGAATTCCTTAATTCCTGAAAAAATTGAAACCGTAACAAATGACTCTTAGATTACTGACTTGGATGAATTGAATAGTGATGATGAAGATCGTGATCCTTCCAGAACCTGTAAATATGAAGATGTTGATGTGAAAGTTATTCAAGTGAAGTAGATACGTTGCAGTTGGAAATTGGAGATGTTTTTAGACATGATGGAGAAGAATTGTTTTTTTAAACATTAGTTATAAAGAAGAGAATATTTTGAAAATTTCCCCTTAACTCACAAAGAACGCTACAGTTTACACACTGAAGGATTCCTTTCCTTTGTTTCAGAGTCAGTGCTGTACATGCACTGAAGCTGGTTGGGTGGACGTGACTAGAATGTGGAATAATTTGACTATTGAAGTGTTTAATCTGTTCATGAATGTATTATTCAGTGAAGATATAAATGTCTTGGAATTCTGCGGCTCGTGTGAAAATTCCTGTTTTTTCAGGCAGCTATTAACATTTCAACATTTGAAGACCTAAGACTATTTTTCCATTCTAGAGAAAGTATTGTAATACTGTGGTAGAAATTGACAAGACACTTGTATTATGGGACCCTGGTAACAAAAAAGTAGAACAATCTTGTTCCTATGTGTAGTAAATTACTTCTTCTTAACACAAGTCAGATTTTGTTCTTTTTTGGGGGGCGGGGTGTTCTCGATACTGAAAAATTGATTGATAACAAAATGTCTGTTGGTCTGTCAGTAGCTGCAAACTTTTGATTAAACTTTTTCTTCTAATAGCGTAAAGGATACTTAAAAATTAGCACATATTTAATTTCTGTTGAAGTTCTGAATTTTCAAAAATTGCACACCTTCAAAGTTTTCCTATGACTACAGTATTGAAGATGGAGATTTGTTCCCTCATTGAAATTTGTTCTTCAAAGACAGATTTTGAATTAAGGTTGGGAACAATTTTTCGAAATAATGAGCAATTTTCACGTAATTGTGCATGATATTTAGACAATTTTTAAATAGTTGTTTTCTCACAAATGACTCAATTTTTTTTCTGAATAAAGCTTTAGATGCTTCAAAAAATGGGGTAGGTCTCATTTTCAGCAAACTCTCTGTATTTTCAAAAATTGCAAAAAATTAACATCGCAAAAGTACAGTATTTACTAGAGATTCTACTAGAAATGGTCCTAAATGAAATGTTACAAAAAATTATCTTTAAATAAGGCCATATACAATTTTTTGAGAACACAAGGAGTTCTTGTATATTTTCTGCTTGAGGTTAATGCAATTTATAAACAAGAAAATATTTTCTCAAAAACAGACCCAAATTTTTGCCTTGGAGGACACTTAACAAAATGGCACAGGTCTTGTTTTTGTTAAACTTTCTAAATTTGTAAAAATTGCTGAAGTCAGAAATAATGTAAGAAAATTTGTGCTGGTGTAGCACATTCAGTTTTGTTTTGATGAAGCTTGAACAGAGAAGAACAACAAAGGCTCTAAACAGACAAGTCAGCCACGGTCTCTCTTCTTAGAGAACTTAAGTCTGCACACAACCCTAGTGATTGCCACTGTAATCAAATAACTGTAAGATTTAATGGCAGGTATGCTTCTGTTATGTAGATAATAATATAGATTACATCAAACAGGTAAATGATAAAATGAAAATATTTCATGTTTGTAAATCTAACAGTAGATAAACATTGCATGATCTGATTTATTGTAAAATGAGAATTATGTCATCAAAAACTATGCAAGGAAAATTCACTTTTAGTATTTCAAATCTGAAAATGATTTGTTTAATAATTATTAATAACTTTTTTGTTACATTTACATTTCTTTCATCAATATATATTAATACAGAGATAAATCTCATACAAAATTGTACCAATTTTATTCTTCCATTTTTATTTATTTTAAAAGAAAAACTGGATCTTATAGGACATGTTTCTCCATTGATGGTGGTGTGAGACTGGTTGCGTTAGTGGGTTAAAAGCTTTTAAATTTTACAATTTCAATCTGTTTAGTATATTGGAAGTAATTTCAGAATTAAACAATTAAGGGACCATTGCCTAAAAATGTCTTTAATGTCTGTCCTGTTGACAAGTTTTCTTTTATTTAATCTCAAATAACCTTTAGAATTTTCTGCAAGCAAATGAACAGTTGTAAAACTGCATAGTTATAAAAATATAGGTTTGTATTTGATGATTTTTATCAATTTTAAATATATCATCTGATTTCAGGCAGAACTTCAGGATCTGAAAACCCAAATTTTAAATCTCTTGGAACATCCTGCAGATGTTACTACTTTTGTTAAGGCTCTTTCATTTGCTCAATGCACATATCTACTTTCGGTGTATTGGTTAGAAACTCTCAGGTAAGTGTATACCTGTAAATTGTGTATTTTATGCATCAGATACCTTTATATTTTTTTAAGAATTTAGAACTTTCTTATAATAGTTTCAATTTATTGTCATCTTCTTTGAATTTATGTTCCTAATGCACTCTTTGTTGACTGCTATAACTTTGATACTTCTTCAGTGCAGTGCTTCTCTCCACTCTTTATTCATTTTTTTTATTTTTTTTTTTATTTTTACAAACAAACAAAAAATTAATAAATAAAATTAGGTATCAACATATTTGAAATTGTTAGTGATGCAAAACATAATTCACATCGTACTTACCTTTGGGTAGTAAAGTGTTTCACAATTGTCGTGGTGCCATGCCTGTGCACAAACGTGAGAGTTGCTTTCATGTTGATAGGTGTCATCAGTCAAGAATTTTAAACCTCCTTTTGTCAGGTTCATAAATAGATTATTCATTTACAGAAAAAAAATAGCTGTCTTGATATTTTTCCCTGGCTAACACTTCAAGTGTTAGTTAAGTTACTTAATCTCACTCAATCAAGTTCAAGCTAGTTATGTTACTTAATTTCTCTTCTCGTTTGTGACCATTTATTTATAATTTAATTAGTAAATTATAAGCAACATACCTCCAATACAGATTTTGTAGAGTATTGAAAAGTACAGTGAATTCTAGTATCCAAAGCTGTCAGCAGGTAAAAAGAAACAGAAATATAGTGTGTTATCACATCTCAATATCACAATATCAGATCTATTGCATCATAAATATCATTTGTTACATATTTTATATTGTCTTCCATGCTTTTATCCTTTTGAAAACCAAATTTATGGAAGGAATTTATATGGTATTTATATGGAATTTATATGGTATTTATATGGAATTTATATGGTATTATATGGTATTTTTATGGTATAAAGTCTAAAATAAGAAAATTGAGTAGGTACCTTCAAAAATGAGAGTTCTCTGCTTTTTAATGTACTTTTCTACTGTGATACACAGAGTACAAAATTCAAGTGAACCTAGTTTGCAGCCTATTTTGGAATATCTGAGTGATTCTGCATTGCAGAAGGACAAGTCTGGAATGTGGGCTTGTGTGTGCAGGTGAGATATTGACTACATGGGATGTATCAATTGCATTTTCTTTGGAATATCACATATTTTTTCCATACGATTATATGATTTCTGTTTTGTAGTGTGGGAGACACAGTATTTGCAAAATTTATAGAAGTTATGTCCAATAAACCAAAGGATGAAAATCGTGAACGAGAATTGGAGGATCATGCTCAATACCTTCTTATTAATTTCAACAATACCCATAAACAAATACGCAGAGTTGCTGATAAATATTTATCTGGCCTTGTTGACAGGTGAGAATTGTTTCAATTTGCGATGGTGGCTGGTCTGCAAGTGCTGTGGTGCTGCACCATACTACCCATTCTCTTTAATAAATAATAAATTATGTTTCAAAGTATTGGATTTTTGTTTAATTACTGATAAAGTATGTAACAATTGTGAAGATTGACTTCAATTTTTCTTAACGCACATGTTTACACACCTATGTTTGGAATGATCTGGAGTCTTGCTGATTAGAATGAGAATTCATGTTGTACAAATGCATGAAAATACTGGTCTCTTAAACCCTTGAAGCTGCAAGATTAAGAGCATCAAGCGGGAAAAACCTCACCAATCTGCAGATTGCTTATTATATATCAAGTTATATATCAACCAGTTTCATACTCATTAAAGATGTATAATTTCAATAGATGATGCTCAGGCACAATTTAAGTTTAAATTTTACATTTATTAACAAAATAAATTAACACTGAATTACCAATAAAAAGCTTATTTATCTAATGAAATATAAATTATTTTGATAAGTGAAATTTTAGGTGTAGTTATTATCAATTCCTTGTGGATTTTTTGATTTAGGAATAATTCAAATAGTTTAATATGTATTTTCAGTGTGTAATTTTAATATTCCAATGCCAAATGCAGGAAAAGATTGGTATGCTATTGCTAAAAGCACACAATTGGTTTTCAGGCCAGCCACCACTGTCCATTTAGTTTCTTCCTTCACGTCTAGTTTTATGAGTTACCAGGATAAGTTATTTGTGAGTGTAAGTTATTTGTATAGGAAATATTTTTATCAGTTGCATTGAATTTTGTAATTTTTTCTTCTTTGGTAAAGATTTCCTCATCTCTTGTGGAACTGTCGTGTTTTGTGGAGTATGTTAGATATTCTACAAGTTTTGTCATACTCATTGGAGTTGGATCCCAATGAAGAGACTCCTACTCTTAAAGTGCCAAGCACTCCATACAGTGTTCAACTAATGGACACATTGGAGGCCCGTGAAGTAAGTAATTTTTCTCATTTATTTCCTTTCCATTCTTTGTCAGTTTAAACCAGTGAAGACCATCCAGTATGTAGCGAACTTTGCTGAAGCTGAATTTGTGATGTACTTAACTGATATATTCTATATTCACCTGAATATAAGATGGAATTTTATTTTGGATTATATCCTGTAAAAATTGGTTATCTTTTATTCATGGATTAAGAATTATGTTGATATTAGTTAACTTGAGATTCTGAACATCCTTATTCTCATATAGTAATCAGGGAACCATTGTCCGTCCATCATCTGCCTGTCACTCACAATGAGACCCCTTCATGTCCTATCGAGACAAGTGAGGTGTCATTGCATGTGTCACGGTCACCTGATAACAGACCATTTTTACTCTCCTATATGTACACATTAAGCAGTATTATGCATAATATAGAGAAAGTTATGTAATGCTCTCAAAAATTGATTTCTAGATTTCAACGGAAATACGCGTTTTGGGGCCCCTGATACCGAAAGGTGTATTTTTCAAAACATCCGCCTACCCACTCACCCGATTTTTTTCAAATTGAAGAAACCCCTGTCCATCTGGTATGAGTTGAAGCTTTGAGATTTTGAAAGACATTCTTTAAAATTTAGGGGTTCTTTATATGAAGCCCCAAGGACGTTTCCAAAATTTTCTCAAAAATGGCTCTAAATTTTTTCTTTAAATTTAATGTAAGAATAGAGCGAAATACACTTATTAAGGTGGCAAAGATCCAATTTTCTCTGTGAACTGGATTTTTAATAATTGCAAAACTTTAATTTTTTTTGGTGTCTTCCTACAACTACAAAATTGAAGATAAAGATTTTTCCTTCAAACGAAATTTGTTGTCCATAATTACTTCTTTCATTAAAGTAATGTACATCTTTTTGAAACATTTGGTAGTTTTCACGCAATATTGCGTGCAATATGTGCATGTTTAAGAAATAACAAAAAAAAAAATTCTTGAAAACTTTCCCAAATTTTTTCTTAAACTTTGGTAAGGATAGTGCAAAATGTACACTATGAGATGACTTGCACACCATGTGGCTCTATTCTTTTGTTTTTGCAAAAATTAGAAAAATGTAATTTTTTGAATAGCCTCTCATATAGGTAATATTGACACTAGTGGCAATTTGTTTACATTATTGTATTTATGAGTACATGTACTTAAAATAATGTCATACAAAGTTTCTTGGAATCTCAATACTTTTCTGTTAAAACAAGCTCAAAATTTCGCATTTTCAGAAACTCTCTAATGCTATTTACTCTAAAATGATTCCAAATTTTTTCTTTAAACTGTACTTTTTGTACAGATAGTGCTTATTGCACTGTTTAAGATGAGATAGAATTTTTTTTTTATTTATTTATTTATTTATTTTTTTTTTTTTTAATTACATAAATGTAATACTTTTGAAATCTCGCTCACACTGTTAATATGGACATTTCTAGCAATTTTTATACATTATTTCATTTGTGAGTGAAAGTCCTTCAAATGGCTTCAAATGAAGTTTTTTGAAAACAAAATGTTGCTGTTAAAAAGAGCTACAAATTTCTCATTTATGCTAGAGATAAAATGTTTTTTTTGAAAATGGCTCGAAATTTTTCAACGAAAATTTCCATATAGGGCGAAGTTTTATTCTTAAATATTTTAAAAGTAATATTTCGAATTTACCATTAGGAAACCGAAACATTGAGAAAATTTCAAAATATATATTTAGGACAGTGATACATTCCAGTCACAAAGAGGACAGGAGCAAGACTGTAAAGTCAGTCCAAACCAAGGAAATTAGAAAATTTTACTTTGAGAAAGTCTGTGCCGTAATGTAGCACCACTAGTTTGGATTGTAAGGGAACATTCAAAGAGAATTATAAAATAGTGGTGCTTCAGAATGGCATAACTTTCTAGTATTAGTTTAGTAAATTATTTTGTGTGGGCTAGCTATTCGGACTTGCTACATACTCTTGCCAGCTGCCTTCTGTCGCCTCCCAAAGTAAATTTTTTAAAAAGTTTTTGGTTTCCTGTTAGTTGAACCTAAATATTACCTTGTCTTAAATGGCAATTTTCATTGAAAAATTTAGAGACGTTTTTAAGCAAATGGCGTTTCAGCATTACTGTAATCATAAAATTTGAAGCTATTTTTCACAGAAAATTTTTGAGTTTTCGAAAAACTTCATTTGAAGGCATTTGTAGCACATTGCTCATAAATGCAATAGTATTTACAAATTACTGAAAATGTGCATATTAACGACGTGTAAGATATTTTGAAAAAATTACATTTTTGTAATTTTTGAAAAACAAAGGAATACAGAAAAAATAATGTTATGTCATCTTAAATATTTCAATTAGTACTAACCATAAGAAAAGTTTGAAGAAAACATTTGGAGCTGTTTTTGAGAAAATGACATTTGTGCATTTCTGAAAATGCGGAGTTTCGAGCTCGTTTTCACAGAAAATTTTTTGAATTTGCATGGAAACTTTATAAAACATATCTTAAAGCACATATACTCATAAATGCAATTATGTGAACAAATCGGTGGTAATGTAAATATTAACAACATGAGAGGTTAGTGAAAACATGAAATTTTTGTAATTTTTGAAAAAATAAAAGAATAAAGCAAAATGGCGTTTATGTCATCTCATAGAGTACATTTAGCAATACACCTTCCAAAAGTTTAAAGAAAAAATTTGGAGCCATTTTTGTTCGTTTTTAAAATTGCACACATGGCATGCAGTATTGCGCCGCCAAAACTATTAAAAGTGACAGTCATGTAAGGAGAGCTTCCACAGCGCTTCACAATGTAGTTGTGATGTCAGATAAATGTGTAGGTTTGTCAACTATAGCATATTCGATAATTCTAATGGAATAATTCCTTTTTGTAGGATAATTTGAACTACAAAATTATATTTTAATATAATTCTATAAGAATGGAAAGGTACGTTCTAGAATAGGAGCTTGTAAATGTGCAAGTGTTCTTTAATAAGCTGCCTGATGTGTATAAGCACTGAAGAATGTACTTTTCAGAAGAACTCATCTGGGAGCATTCAGATTAGGTTCTTCAACACCATATTCAGGGATGGGTAGGGGCCAGAGCCTGAAAAACATGCGAAAAAAGAGTTGTGATGGCATGTTTTTTGTAATTATTTTATTTCTTAAGTTTAATTAGTAATCGATAATTATTTACTTACTATGCCTGAGGATGAAACTACCAGACAATTGTATGTGTAAACTATTTTTTTTATTAGGAACTTGAATATTGAATAACATTTGTCTACTTAACAACTGGGGTGGGGGTAGAGCGATGCTGCCACTTACTCAAATGGCAGACACATTGCATCAGATCACAACAGTATCGAGAAACAAATCTCAATAAGAGCACACTACAGTAGATGATACAAAACCACACACATGATGTGTAAACAAAGAAATAACAGTTGCTTCGTACTGTATGATTTTTTTTTTCTTAAAAAGTATTAGGAACTCTGCAGTGATGTCAGCAGAATTTGAGTCCTTTGATTGGATAACAGAAACCCCTCTCCCCAGTTAGCTGCTAGCTGTTAAGAAGACAGAAATATAATTTGAACAGTAGCAGAAATGTTCAATATTTGTGTTTGTCACTCATGATTAGATCCCTTCCAGTCCTCCAGTCGAAACTTCTGAGGTGTCATTTGATATGACTTGTCTGCTGGTGGGAAATTGATCATTTTTCGGATCCATCCAGAAAATTTTGAGACATTTCTCTAAAAACCATTGTTTTTTTAAATTTTTATAAGAAACTAAAATGTGGTATGGGTGAATTACAGTACTTGCAAGAGGTAATCAATTGCACATTTGAGTCCTCTTGATAAAGATGAATTGATTGACATAATTCTTAACTGGTTCCTTCTAGGATATTCGGGAAGTCATGCTTTCTAAGATTTCAATGCCCCTATGAGTACACTGGTGAAATGCTGTGAATTACTCTCTTCACTTTCTGCCATTGTGCCAGTGTGATAGCTAATGTACTAGTAGGATATTATATAATGTAAGAGTTACCAAAAATATGAGAACTGTGCTGTAGTAGCACCCTTTGTTTTTCCTTTTAATTTGTTGGGACCTTTCTTCAAGTTATAAAAACTGGAGTTTTCAAATATAAAATTAATTATATCTTAAATTCGAATTGTCTTATATTCAGGTAAATTCGGTAATTTCGTTTTCATTTGTGTTCATTGATGCGTTTATGCGTAAAGTTGTGTTGGGGGTATCTGCCCAGGAATTTCTGTGGAAGTTTGTTTCCTCTAGGGGTAGCTGCTGGTAATAATTTTGTTGTCTGGGCTGGGCTTGGCTGGCTTGTGAACAGGTGATTGGGAGGATGCATTGCAAGGGTGTCCCTAAATGCTCCGGGTTGTGTGAGAGTTTGTCATGTCAGCATTGACTGAGGCCAGTGGGGAGCAGGGCTCAATGCTAATGCAGCTCCAGGGTAATATAGAGAGGTGATGAAGTGTTTGTCTAAATAGTAAACAAATCACTTGTACACATGTCATTTTGTCTATAATCCCAACCCTGCCACGTCACATATGTCTTGATTTTAATTTGAAAGCAATGGGATAAAAATGTTAACTTAATATTAAAAATTGAATTTCTGATTTTTATGAATATTAAACTTTTGTGTTGTCAAGTGAAACTCTGTGAGGGTATTTTAACTTAATTCATATAATAAAACATAATCTTTATCATCTCATCTTTACCTATTATGTTCACTTTTTCAGACAATAGTCAAAGACTTCGCAGCACGTTGTCAAGGTATTGTGCAAGAAGCTATGAAATGGGCTCCACATGCCACTCGATCTCATCTCCAGGACTACTTGAATCAGATTCCTAGCTCTGGTATGTGGCACCATTCTGGTTTGGCTCTAGCAACAGAAAGTGTGTTACAGTATACTGGGCTAAACTTACAATCTGCTCCTCTGAGTGTATGTGTCCTTTATTTGAGTAGGGAATATCATTACTCTGTATTTTTTTTTAATTAGTTGAAATTTTAAATTTAATAATTGCTGTACAGGCCAGCATGTTGGACAAAAGACCGAATTGTGTGAAAAGTGATTCATCAAGATTTGTTTCATCTCTAACTTTACGAAGTAGATATGCTGGAGAAGTATCAGGCATGTTAATTGAACTAGAAGGTAAAGGTGAAGTAGAAAGAAATTTGTTGATTACTCGACTTATTCAAGCTGTATGGCATGCTTGCAAACAACAAGACAACACTGCGCATCGTGGTGCATTATGGAGGGCTACTGCTATGCTGATATCCACCCCAGGTATCTCAGGTTATTAGTGCTGCTGAAAGAATAATAATAATAATACTAATTTAATATTTTGAGCAATTGGAAATTGATACTGACATGGTCATTAATATGCAATAGGTGCCTACCGACAACTACTGCATGTAGTAGCATGGTCACAAGTTGAACTGTTCTCTGAAATTGCCATGACAACGGCTGTGGAATGTTGGCAATGGCTAGTCACTGCTCGTCCAGATCTGGAATTACGCTTTCTGCAAGAAATGCTAGCTGCATGGCAGGTTGTATTTCATAAGAAACTTTTTATTATTGGTAGTGCTTTTTTTTCTAGCAAATCGTTTTCAAAAATGTGGAAGAATGTGATTTTAAACATTAACTGATTTCAAACATTGTCTCTAATTTGCTCATGTAGAAAAGGAAAGAAAAAGAAAAAGCAGGGGGGGGGGAGCAGAGATAAATCATTCAGTGAATTTTCTGCTTTTGATATTATTTCTGAATTTGCTTGAATATTGCTCAAACATGCTCTTCTGGTTCATTCTAGTTTTTCTCTGTGATCGTGAAATGTTCTGTCAAAACACAGGTATATCTGCTTGCCTTTGGATTTTTTATTTAGATGGAGTAGTAGCTATGGATCGAATTGTTCCATTAATAAACACTAAATGATAATATCATTTGTAAATTATGAATTAGGGTGAAAAAAGTCAAATAAAATTTGAACATAAATATGGATTTGAATGCAGCAACCTTGAGATAACCAAGCAGCTGCTTGAATATGTTTCTATTCTTTGTCTTTATTCTTGAATGAAGAACTTGCATGTCTTCAGAAATACTTGTTTAAATAAGAAATTTTTTTATAATGATCCCATCAATAGATGGATTGACTTTAAATCATAGAAAATCATTACATGTAAGTGCTGATAGTTTTATTGGTTGAAAAGTTCAGAAAGTGTATCTCTGAAAAGATTGAATGTCTTCTAGTGCACTTCTTTACAGTAAATCGTGCGGAGAAGATTTTTTGTATAATTGTTATAATTGTTTGTAGTGTACCATTGACAAAAAATTGGGATTATTCTCAGAAGAAAGAGATGAAGTTAGTCCATTAGCAGCTTACGAAGGCTGCAGACTAGAACCTGACCCTCCTTTTGTCAAACCTCATGACATATGGGTTCAGGTGAGTAGTTCTGATTCAGATGTTATTTAAAATTAAACATGCAACTGAAGCTTATTTTAATAACTGTCTCGATTTTACAGTTTTTATCTGAGTTAGTAGAGACAGCAAAATACTGCAGTCAAGAGAAAGTAGAGATGTTAGCAATGCTTCTACACCGTTCTTTACCAATGGCTGTAGGCACTCTTGACAGTCATCAGAATCGTCATGTAGCTGCAATTGGTGTTCGATTCAGGTACAGAATTATTTAAATATTTCTTGCTGCAAATTTTCTTCTCACATTATATATTCAAAATTCAAAAACATATCATTATATTTTAAAATCAATCTCATTTATTAAAAACTTGTTGATTTTGTTACCAACACTTTTGTTTCTTTCCTTGTATTCAGGTTATTAGCATGTGGCTTGTCATTGCTGCAAGGTGATGTTTTACCTCGCTCCCTAAGTAAAAATGTTCTTCGAGAGCGTATTTATTGCAATTGCCTGGATTATTTTTGTTGTCTTCCTCGTTGCCCTACCCAGCGTGGAGCTGAACTTCGGGATGACATATTAGTCTTGGTACGATTTTGGCAGACAATGCATTCCGACAAAAAATACTTGAAGGCTAGTGTGGTTGGAGGTAAATTGTACAATATTATGGTATAATATTTTAATGTTAACTCTAACTCTTTAATGATACCGTAAGAAAAGCTTTTCATTTCAAATACAAGTGCTTTGGGGAAATCATAAAATATTAATTATAATATAGTTGCATTGATTTTATTAATAATCTATTTTATATTAATTTCTGTAATTAACATAATTATTCTAAATTTTCCTCAGATTTTGACATGTATGGACCAGCGTCATCCTTTTCTTCAATGCAGTCAGATTTGCGTTCAACTTCTGGAGATTTTGCTAGGCCAGCCACTGTGGGTTGGATTAATACAGTTCCTTTGTCTTCGAGTACTAACACTCTGTCAAAGAGATCTACTCGAAGTAAGCGAATTGCTAATGCTGATGTATTTGTTAAAGATTACATTAAGAAAAGGAACCTTATTTTGGAATTGCTGGTTTGTAGATCTAAAATTTTGCTTTAGATGTACATTTTTTTATGATTGTGAAATGAATAAATGAAATTTCCTCCTTAGGCTGTGGAAATTGAATTTTTATTGATATGGCACAACCCCATGGGTAGACCTGATTTACAAGTGCCTGGTGAAGATAACATAGCTGCTTGGAGATCAAAAACCATTACAGAGCGAATGTGGCGGGACAATACACGTCTTGCGTGGGAGATAAGTCCAACTTTAGCAGTTTTCTTACCAGTACGGTAGGTTCACTAGCAATAACTTTTGTAATAAATTATAAGTGTTCACATTCTCTCAA
Organism: Teleogryllus occipitalis; assembly: GCA_011170035.1. Taxonomy (NCBI): domain Eukaryota; kingdom Metazoa; phylum Arthropoda; class Insecta; order Orthoptera; family Gryllidae; genus Teleogryllus; species Teleogryllus occipitalis. The sequence goes on along the minus strand of BLKR01000778.1, from coordinate 31,492 downwards.
ATTTTTAATCTTGGTACAGATTGAAAAATTCTGAAGTAATCATCAGAGAAGTGTCTCGCCAGATTCGACTAAATCCCATTGCTGTTTCGCATATTGCTCATGCTTTGTCATATCTGGTTACTACTGACACACTTCTGAATGATGCGACTGAAGTAAGTGAAATGGTTACTGAAGGAAATGTATACTATTCAGTGACAAGCTTTGTATAAGTTTTGTGTTTTTTTTATAGCTCGTCCATATGTTAACATGGGCAAGAGTGTCTCCTATTCAAGCCTTAGCATTTTTCTCAAGACAGTTCCCTCCACATCCTATCACTGCACAATATGCTGTTAGAGTTTTGAGCAGTTACCCTGCAGATGCTGTACTTTTCTACATTCCTCAGTTGGTACAGGCCCTTCGACATGACACGGTGAGCAACACTGAACCGACTAAAGGCCTCTCCACGTGTGTGTTGCATTGATGTACATTAAGTAAAGTGTGTTGTAGAATAACACTGTATCTTATATGAAACAGCACACAAGCACTTTGGCCATTCCGCATAAGATACAATGCGCGTCATTGCAACGCTTGTGTGACAGAGGCCTAAAAGCTTTGAAATGATCAATGACAATCATATGCATCACATTAGCCTTTTCAAACAATATCTTATTTAATTAAATATTATATACTAAATGGTTATTACTACATGTATCATTAGTGCTTACCTGTGATTTATAGCAAAATAATTTACAGAGTTCTAAAGTCACACTTTGAACTGAAAATGTGCACTTTTCAGGAACAGTCTAGGACCGTAGATTCATCTCAAGGATTATTTTTTTAAATTTGAGTAATTATCTTCAGTTTATGAACTTGAATATTGCATTTTCATAATTGTTTGTGAAGTGTTTAAATTTGTTTGGTGTAGACATTATTTTATATAACTTGTATTTTTACTTTTAGATGGGTTATGTAATGGAGTTTATAAAATATATTGCCAAACGATCACAAGTGGTAGGTCACCAACTTATATGGAATATGAAGACAAATATGTACTTAGATGAAGATATGCAGCAGAAAGATTGTAAGTTTGCTGGGATTGGGAATTATTGGGAAGTTTTTGGGAATTATATTTAAACCCTCTCAGTTTTAAGTAGCTAACAGCAATATGATGTTTGTTGGATTGTTTCAGCTGTTTTGTATGATCTTCTTGAGGGTTTGACAAAGAGTATTGTATCTTCTTTGTCAGGACCAGCCAAACAATTTTATGAACGTGAATTTGACTTTTTTGAAAAAATTACTAACATTTCAGGGGAAATTAGACCTTTTCCAAAAGGTATGTAAACTTTTTTGTGCATATTAGAAATTTGAATGAAGCAACTAAATGTTTTACTGTGAAGCAATTTGTGAAAACATTGTCATCTTTCTACTAAAACTGACAGATTTGAGCTGAATGTATAAATATTTTCTCAACTTTCCAAACAAAGAACCAAATTGATTCACCACATGTTACAGTTACTTATAATCAGTGAATCATAAGTGAAAGAAAAGCTTTAAGCGTCAATATGCTATTACTAGCTGATTACCTGCTGGTGCCCAAGTATTTGTTTATCATACGTATCTGTTAAGCAGCCCTACTATTTTGGATTTGGAATTTTGAAAAATGAAATTTAGAACATGTTTTATTTTAATAAATGTCAGTAGGCCCCATTATAAATTAATATTTACTCAATTTATGTGAAAGTCAACACATTTTTCCATAGAAAATCTTCAATAAAGACAGATAACATAGTAGCCAAACAGCAGAAAGTATTGTTATATTTAACAAAGTAAATATTTTTTACAAAAACATTACATTATGTTACAAAATTACGACTTTTCCTCTGGCCTGCTTTCTTAACATTTTTTACCATTTTCTAGCCCAAAGGAATGAAGGACAGTAATAAAGTATTAAAATGCGAAAGAGCTTGGTTTTGAAATAAGGAAAGAACTCGTTTTGAAGAATTGAAAATATTGGTAGAAAATCACGTGTAACATTGATTTTAACCATTGAATTGATTTTTTAACTGTTTTTAGTGATGGTAGCTCCAGGAAAATGTTATTTCAGTGTAGGGTAAGGTATTAGAAGTTATTATTCAGTCATTTCTAGTGATTTCGTATAATTTAATCCTGAAAATTAATTAATTTACTTGAAATTTTCTTTAGAGATCACAATAAAAGAGATGTATAAACCATTTCTTATGAAAACTCTTACATTTCTGCAAAGTAAGATGATCGCTATGTTACTTATGAATAACTATTTATTATAATTGACTAAGAGTGGAATGTGAAAGTAATTGATGTTTTTCTCAAATAGTGAAGTCTTTTTTTTTAATTCCTCAAAATTAAACTATCTCTTATTTTTATCACTAATACTTATTAAGATTTTGTTGTTGTGTTTCTTTATCCTGTTGGAAGAAACCAACTTTCCAACCAAAGAACCAAATTGATTCAACACAAGTGACAGTTACTTATAATTCAGTGAATCATAAGTGGAAGGCATGATTCTTCATCAATATGCTAATACTAGTTAAAACTGATTACCTCCTGGTGCCCAAGTATTTGTTTATCACAAGTATCTACATAATTTGTATCGTTTTTTTGTAGCTGTAGCTGCTTACAGCCCTACTTGCTCTGCCCAGCAACAATAGATGTCGGTTAGCTTGCTTCCAGTAAAACAAATTTTAGAGTGTAACCAAATTTAGAGTAATACTATTTTGAGATCGCTTATGTTGTAGTTTTTACGGCTTTTTAAAAGTGATGGACTGAAATTTTGGAGTAGTCTCTCCAGTAGTTCAAAAGTGTTTGTAGAACATTCATCCAGACATTTTTATGTATTAATATATGTAGTAAAAATGTTCTGTAGTATTCCTAAAGACAACATTATTTAAAAATAACTCTATTAATCTAAACAGATGAGTTCGGTTTAGTCCCGAAAATATATTTACTGGATAAAGGTGTCAGTGTTCAAGAATTGTCGTAGGTAAATTAAAATAATTAGAGCTTTAAAATAAATGGTTCTTTATTCAATAGCAGGAGTTTAAGTAAAAATCCATGGATGAGGGATATGCATAGTGAACAGAAGTGCATTTTTATTTAGTACTAGTTTACTCGGCAATGCTTCACTATTGCAGTGTATTGCACATCAAACACTACTGGTTTCGTGATTGTTAATCACATGTTACATGCTGTACAAAAATTCTAAGAGATGAAAGACTATCTCACAAGTATGGTTGTGTTCTATGTCCTGATTGTCAAGTATCCTATTGTTAAAATGGTCAGGGTCACTTGAGTCATCATAAACGAATAAATCATCATCAGCAATGCCCCCACATATCCAATTTAATTCAAACCACTTTAAACATTCCCATTACAAAAATGAACAAAGAGTCAAAATTTCAGCAAAATCGGTTGTGTAGTTTTTGCATCTATGAGTGACACACATATGCACATTTCATTTTATTTATATATAGATTTATAAAAATTAGTGTATGTGCCAAAATTATTATTTTCAGGTCCTGAGAGGAAGCGCGCTTGCCTTGAAGCATTAAGTCGTATACAAGTTCAGCCTGGTTGTTATTTACCATCAAATCCTGAAGCTATGGTTTTGGACATTGATTACAAAAGTGGCACCCCAATGCAGAGGTAACAGTTTCATTAAATCAACTTAAACAGGTGATTACAGGAAGTAAATAACAATTGCAGGAAATATGGAAAAAGGAAACCAGAGGTACTAGTTGGTCATTTAAATTGCCTTTGCTAACTCTGAGAGAATGTGAGTAGCACTCGGTGAGTTAAAATGTGATTTCCGTTGAAACATGACACCAGTTGCATTTAAAATACAAAAATTCTTAGCACAATCAAAGAAAAGATGAAAACAAAAATCTTTGTGATTTATCATAGTTATTAATTAATACTAATGTGGTTTTAGATAGCAATAGATGTGAAAGGAATGAAAAATGCTTGTTCTTCTCATTGATAGTCATGTGACAATATATTAGAAGAGCATGGGAAAATTAGTACAAAATTTGGTTTTACTTCAATGTTTAAATGATTAATAGTCCTTACATTTATATCTACATGTAAAATTCTCTTTTGAACTTTTTTAGTGCTGCAAAAGCTCCATATTTAGCCCGATTCAGGGTTCGCCGATGTGGTATAAATGAGTTGGAAAATTTAGCAATGGCTGTTTCACAACAAGGCAATATCTCTAACATGTTAATGAATATGGCAAGTCAGACACCCAATAAAGACGGTGATGGTTTATCCACAGAACTATGGCAAGCTGCTATATTTAAAGTGAGGGAAAATTTATAATTATTTTTGAAAGAAGTTAAAGATTCTTTCTCGTATTTTAATGTTTTGTGTGTTTTTAAGGTTGGTGATGATGTAAGGCAGGACATGTTGGCATTGCAAGTGATTGGAATTTTCAAAAATATTTTCATGCAAGTAGGAATTGACCTCTATTTGTTTCCATATCGAGTTGTTGCAACTGCTCCAGGAGTAAGTGATACACATATTTTGAATTATCTTTGTTTTCCTAAATGAGTATTACTTAGAAAGTGTATTTTGTGTGCAGTGTGGTGTCATTGAATGTGTTCCAAATGCTAAGTCTCGAGATCAGTTAGGACGACAGACTGATATTGGAATGTATGAATATTTTATTAAGAAATACGGAGATGAAACGACCAAAGAATTCCAGGTGAGAAATCGAGATTATTTGGTTTTTATTTGAGCTCACAAAAAACAATTGCTCTCAGGAATAATATTGTCCCTGTTTGAATGGTTGTGATGTTATATTTCTATGTCATGTTTGTGGGAAATTATTTTAACATTGTTTCTTGACCTTTGCACAATGGTTTGTTTGTCACTTCATTGACAGTTTACAGTTTTATAAGTATTACAATATACTGCATTGGAGGGATAATGAATTTTGGAATGAATTATGAATTTTGATTTGTGAGATTTGTTGAAGTGTGCTGTGGGATTTTCTTCTCATTCAAACAAGTGGGATCTATCCCATTAGGCCTAATGCTTTAAAATTCAGTGTTTTTGGGCATATACAATGGTTGGCATATAAGACATGGCAATTTTTTTTTTTGTGAGAAAATGAGCATGAGTGGAAAATGTGAATTACACACGTGAAAGGACAAGGTATAAACTAAGTGCAATCTCTTTTAACGACACATCAAAATTGTGTTTCTCATATTTATTAAGGTATTTGAAATGACACAAGCATTTTAACATGTTTGAGTTAACAACATTCCTAAAGCATTACATACAAGGCCCAATTAGGCAGGCGCTGTATTACTGCACATGACACATCAGTCCGCACACTCACAGGGCATGACATGTTGCTGGTCACTGGTTGCTACATCTCCTTGCGGAAACTCTCGTGCCTACATTATGACTGTTCAATATGGAAGGGCATTATTGACAAGAGCTTCCGTCAATTCTCTATGACATTCTCGGGCATTTCTTTCATGGAGAGTGGCGGTCTTGAAATATGAGCACTGCTCAAAACGTTATATTCATCTTGTTGAAGAAAAAACCTTCATTTAGTTTCTTGGGTTCTCTCGAAAATGTCTGTTGCCATGCCATGTCCGTTGCCATGCAACACTTGTTGACTTATTATATATCCAGTTTGTCTTTTGTACCCATTGAACGTTCTTGACTGTAATGAACCATATTAACAGAAGCAGTGCTTTGTGTTTTATCCACTGACTTTAATACAGTAGCAGAGCATGGTTAGTGAACACAAAAAGAGATTATAAATCTCGACTTCAGTTGTGTGCTGCATTTTAATATAAATCTCAGTTTCACTTGTGTGCTGCATTTTCGCCAGTTGTCAGCATGGAATTCCAGGGAATTGAGAAGCTGCGAGGAGCAGACAACTGGAATCTATGGAAGTTCGTGATCAGAAACCTTTTGAGAGGCACTGAAAATGTGTACAAGGTATGTATTGGAGAAATCACGAATTTGGAGGCACTGGCGGCAGGAGCTAACACAGAGGCGGTGGCAGCACATAATGCCAGCTTGAAAATATGGGACAAAGTGGATAGATTGGCCAGTCAAATCATTGTCAGGGCCATTGAAAGTAAAGTTATGTCGTTGCTCGTGACATGCAAAACTGCAAGAGATATGTGGGTCAAATTGCTTGCCGATTACGAACAGCAAACGGAACAGGCTGCTCGCACTGTTAAAGCTGAATTCTTCAAATTCAGCATGGACCCAACAGATGACCTTATTTCACACATTGCAAAGTTTGAAGGTCTCGTGTTATGGTTACAGCAGCTGAGAGTCAAGCCAGATGAATCATCGCTCATGGTGAAGCTGTTGGACACGCTACCGGATGATTACGAAAGCCTGCAGCAGGCCTGGTGAGCTAGACTGGACGACCAGAAGACTTTAGCCAATATGGTGAGCGTTTTGATGTCGGACGACATGCGGCGTCAACAGCGAGTTGCCAAGGGTGAGGAATTGGTGGCGCTTGTGGCGAGTAGGGACAAGATTGATGAGAAAGGTAAACAAAAAGCATCCAGGAATCTAGCTAACAAGGGTACAGAGAAGAAGCCGTCATTTCGATGTTTCAATTGCGGAATCGTCGGTCACATGAGTCGAAACTGTTGCAAGCTGAGGCGGAACAAGGACATGGGTGGCTCGAAGGTGTCCAGGGACAGCAGCAAGGATCATCAGACAACAGGGTTCATAGCGAGGTCCTGAACACCGAGCTGAACAATGAAGTGTGGATCGTTGACTCTGGTGCAACAGATCATCTGACGTTTCGTTGTGAAGTATTTGTCGTTCGCAAAGTTCATGTCGCCAGTGAAGACCCACATCGAGACAAGTCAGTATGACGGCTGAAGGATGCGGAACAATACTTTTTGAAGTAGAGGTCAATGGTGTGTGGTTACCATGTTATATGGAAAACATTCTGTATGCAGCTGGTGCTCAGAGGAATTTGTTCTCTGTTACATCTGCTCTAGACAAAGGCTTGTCGTTCAACTCATCAAAGTCCTACTGCGAGTTTTCCAAAGACGGTGTCGTCAAAGCACAATGCATCAGATATGGGAAATTGTTCAGGATGGCAATACGAGTCCAGGTACCTGTGGCAGTACGGGACAAAGAAGCAAACGTAACAGTGAAGGAGTCACTCCAACTGTGGCACGAGAGGCTTGGGCACCAGAATAAGCGTCATGTTCTGAATATTCTGCAGCTTAATGAGATCGAGGTCAGCAAGAGCGACGAGTTTTGTGGAGCATGTGTTGAAGGCAAGCAGCATAGGGCGACTTTCCACTCTCGACACCAGTGAGCAACTGTTTGTGCGGAGATTATGCATGCTGATCTGTGTGGCCTGATGGAAGCGGCTTCACTCGGAGGGGCCAAGTACTTCGTCTGCTTCGCGTGCGATTACTCCAGGATGCGGTTTGTCTACTTGAAGGAGAAATCTGAGACAGCAGAGATCAGGGGCATGTTGCAGCTCATCAAAACGAGCTTCGGACTATCTGTGAAATCAATTCAGTGTGATGGTGGGCTGGAATTCAACAACGCAACGGTGAAGAAACTTCTGAGTTTGAACGGCACGAGACTGGTCATCACAAACCCTTATACTCCAGAGCAAAACAGCTCTGCCGAGCAAACCAATAGAACTGTTGTGGACTTAGCTCGCACCATTCTTCTCGCCAAAGATCTGCCAAAGATTCTCTGGGCTGAGGCGATTAATACTGCCGTGTTTGTGCTGAATTGAGCTGGCCCTAGTACTGTTGACAATAAAACGCCTTACGAATGGTTTACAGGTCATACTTGGCACTTGGAGTAGATGCACGTCTTTGGTACCGAGTGTTTTGTTTACGTCCCGAAACAGCAGAGGAAGAAGTGGGACTCTAAGAGTCAGAAGGGCACATTCGTTGGCTACCAGGTGGAAATTGACGGGTTCCGAATTTTCGTGCAACCAGGAAACTGGGTCATTCAGAGCAAGAATGTCGTCTTCGCACCAGAGACTATTGGGGAAACTTGGGCACTTTTTCCATCCAATGTCGACAGTAAATCGATTGAAGATTTCCGACTTGCCAGGATTGATCTGGAGGCGGATGACTTCAACGATTTCTACGATGAAGATGACTATCCACCAGGGGAAGGTGACATCGCACGTCTCCAATCGACCTCACACGGCAGTGAACCACCATCCAGGAAGCATCTTTGGAACTGGACATCGCTGAAACCATCTGATCGCCTTATTGAATCTATGATCTCTGAGGTAAGCGAGCCGAAAAGTTTCCAGGAGGCGATGGCGTCAGCGGAACAACAATATTGGAACATTGCTTTGGAGAAGGAGATGCAATATTTGGAAGAATTTGACTTGGTCTCTCGTCAAACTGCCAGAGGGTCAAAAAGCCATCTCCAACGGTTCAGTGTATCGAATCAAACGGGATGCTGACGGAAATATTGCACTATAAAGCTCGCCTTTTTGTTAGAGGTTACAGTCAACGCAAGGGTGTCGATTACACTGAAACTTTCGCACTGGTGGCCCGTTTCGACACTATTTGTGCCGTTTTGAGCATTGCCGTCATTGAGGGACTTAAGCTCTAGCAGTTCGATGTCTAGTCAGCATTCCTCAGTGGCGTTCTGGAAGTGGAGATTTACCTGCATCAACTGCGAGGTTTTTCCGATGGCAGCAATTGTGTGTGTAAGCTGAGGAAGAGTTTATACAAACTCCAATAATCTCCTAGAACCTGGAACAAAACTTTCAGAGACGTGTTGATTGGCTATGGCATGACTGAAAGTGTGGCAGATCCTTGTCTCTTTAATTGTCAAACGGGTAGTCCAAGTTGATAATAGTCAACGATGGGCTGGTTGCTGCCACAAGCCAAGAGGAGATCGATGAGTTGTTGGGGATGCTGCAAGCAAATTTTAAAATCACAGGGCCACTAGCTGGACACTTCCTGATCAGACGTTATGGATCAAGGCTCTTGCGCAGAATCCGTGCTGCTTTGCTTTGGCATGGTTGACGCAAACAAAGCTTCTGCACCAATCACATCTTATCCGGACAAGAAGGCAGATGCAGATTCTACAACAGCCCCATACTGTGAGGCTGTTGGATACCTGATGTACTTGACTGTAGCTACCAGGCCAGATCTTACATTTGCTATCAATTACATTTCCCAGTTTCTCAAGAGTCCTAGCGAGAAACACTGGATAAGGTTGAAACGCATAATGAGGTATCTGAATGGCACGACTCACCTGGGCATCAAGTACAGCGCAACCGAAGACCACAGAAAACTGGAGGCCTACAGTGATGCGGATTTCGCGAATGACCCAGAGACAAGACGATCTGTTAGCGGACTTCTCTTCAAGTACGTGGAGCCATCACCTGGGCCAGCAGAAAGCAGCAGAGCATCTCACTTTCTACTACGGAGGCAGAGTATGTTGCTGCTAGCGAGGCGGCAAGAGAGGCAGCTTGGCTGGAACGTCTTTTTCAAGAGATTGCTCCATTGAAGAAGGTTCCACTACTCTTGGTTGACATTGCTAGTGTGGTCAAACTTGCCAAGAACCCCGAATTTCATTGACGATCGAAACATAGATATTCGACACCACTACATGCAAGAACGAATTCAGCAAGGGCATCTGGATATCGAACATGTACTGGGAGAGTGTCAAATAGTGGACATTCTAATGGAACCTATTCCTCGAGAGCTTTTTGAGAATCTTTGTAACCCTGTGGGAATAGTAACAAACAAATTATAAATTATTCTGATTTGGAAGAAACTAACTTTTTAGGGGTGGTGTTGAAGAAAAAACCTTAATTTAGTTTCTTGGGTTCTCTCGAAAATGTCTGTTGCCATGCCATGTTCGTTGCCATGCTACTCTTGACTTATTATATATATCCAGTGTGTCTTTTGTACCCATTGAACGTTCTTGAATATAATAAACCATATTAACAGAAGCAGTGCTTCGTGTTTTATCCACTGACTTTAATACATCTCGCACAGTGGTATTCTGATATCACGTTGCTCTCTGTGCCATTAGAGACACTCGTGGGCTACCTGTTGATGTGAACACACCTCACTGTGGCATTTCTTACATGCTATTAATGAAATTGTATGATTCGATAACATTTTTTTTAAAAAGGAATAATTGCCAAGACTTCTGCCTAACCCTCATGTATGATTAATTAATCTATTAGAATTTAAAATTGGTTTTCTAATGAAATTTACAAAATGAGAATAATTTTCAATATTAAAATTACATGAAACCATTGTGTACAGGAAAGATTCCTTCTGCCATGTTAGTAAATTTTTCTAAATATTAATGAAGTGTTGTTCTATCATTGAATTAATATAGCTGTACATTTGCTTTGTTGCAGAATGCAAGACGTAACTTTGTCAAGTCAATGGCAGCTTATAGTGTCATAGGCTTTTTATTACAGATAAAAGACCGGCATAATGGCAATATCATGCTTGATGTTGATGGACACATAATTCATATAGGTATTGTTAATGATACTGTCTTGTTTTTAATAATCATAATCAGTGTTATTGTGATTAAAGTGATGAAGTTTTAATGGACCTGTTAGGGGAAATGGTGTGCTAGTGAAAAACTAGAGGGCAAGACACTATAAACAGTATTTAACAGCAAAACCACACGTGTATGTTACATGATGCACACTGCACTCAGAGAGGCCTGTGAGACTAAGAACAGTCTAAGAACTTCATCAGTACACAAATTGGCAGCAGTGAACGACAAGTCCTTGAACCAAAGACTCAACAGTACACAGGAAATACAAAGTTCCCAACACTCGAGTAGAGATTCACATTTGTTGTATTTGTTCTAAACCAGCGTCTCTCACACAAAGTTTGTGTTTGACCGTACTTAATCATTTTGTCATAAAATCGTCTACTTGTTTATTTGTGGATACATGTTTTATCATGAATGCTTTTCTCTCTAACATATTGCGGACAAAATTATAGGGTAAATCAATATGTTTAATTCTGCTTTGATACATAGAATTATTGGCCAAATTGATGGCACTTCCATTGTCACAAAAAATAACTAAGCAAGTGAAATTCTCTAAACCTAACTCTTGTAAGAATTTCTGCAAGTATTCAGCTTCTCTGGTGCAGTCTGAGAAGGCCATATACTCGGCCTCCATAGTACTTAAGGCCACTGTTCTTTGCTTACGAGATACCCAAGATATGGGGCGTCCACCTAGCAAGAACATATAGTCAATGTAAGATCTGTTCATTTGGCAGCCTCCTCGGTCTGCATTGATGAACCCAAAAACCAGTTCGCCATTATCTTCATACATGAGACCAACATCGGTCTGGCCTTTTAAGTAGTGTAGCAGTTGCTTTGCTCCCTTCCGATGCTCGTGTCCATTGATCTGCCCTAGATAAGATGATGTGAAGGATGTGTCTGGGCAAGTTGTTGTCGACGACCAGGCAAGCACACCCATCAGTTCACGATATGGTAAGCGCAGCTCTTCTGTGCTCAGGTTCTCGTTTTTGGTCAGCTTGCTACCTGGATCCAAAGGAGTGACTACTAAATTGCAGTTACTCATACGGAAATGTAGAAGCTCTTCCACGTTCCTCCTCTGGTACATAGCAAAAAGATCCTCATCTTGAATTAGCTTGATGCTCAGAAAGTATTTCACTGGTCGGAGGTCCTTGACCTCAAAATGACTGCTCAAGACCTTTCCAAGTTTGGGGATTGTCTTCTGATTCCTGGAGGCGACCAAGATATCATCATCCGGGAAGTTCAGCTGAAATTCATCCGATTCATGAAGTTCAGGTGGATAAGTGTCGACAGCTTCTGGTTCTCAAGCACTGGATCTGGCTGGTCATCAGTGCTGGAGAAAAACCAGTAAAGCTCAGCAAATGTCTCTCCCGGATCGACATCCTCACTCATAGATTGCAAGAAATTCCTTCTTGTATCTTCGGGGAATTCCTTTTCTAGCAACTTGACATCGTGGCTGACTAATACCTTGTTCTTACCCGGCGAGTACACTCTGAAACCTTTTGATTCATCATCATAGCCCAAATAAAGTTCCTTCTCAAAGTATGTGTTTTCACATGCTTCCCTTTCTAATTCTCTATTCGGATGATATATTCCACTGTTGCCTCTAATACCTCCGCTTTGGTTTCGAGAAACTTTACCTCACACCAGTAAGAGTAGTTGTCTATAAATTCTGTGTAGTATCTTGCACCGGACAGTGATGGAGTTGGCATCAGCCCACACACGTCCGTGTGAATGAGATCTAAGAATATCATCTCACAGTCTGACTTCTTAGGAAACTCCGACCTGGACATCTTCCCCTTCAAGCAGATATCACCATTTATTTTATTCATGGGTTTCTTGACTTGAACACCTATGATCCTCTGATTTTTTACAGCCTCCAAGATATCAGGGATATTAGTGTGACCGAGTTACCAATGCAGCAGGTCCAAATCAATCAACTGAAACGATGAGGCCATGCAAACACACTTCATGCTTGCATATAAAATACAAGTTGCCCATCCTGTATACAACATGATCTTGCTGTCAGCACCCAGTACCGCTGTGCCTTTCTTATTGAAGATTACTTGAGGTCACGATCTGTCATTTTTGCAACAGGCAGCAAATTTGTATTGAGGTTCGGAACCTGCGATACGTTTGAGAGCTATACTGTCTTCTCATCTCCAAATACTTGAGTACAAAATTGCACGGCGCCTTTTCATAAGATCCTCGTAGACATGTTGTTTGCCAAGCTCAAAGTTCCCATCCTTGACTTATCAGTGTCGATAAAACTATCTGAATCTATGCGAGGTGGCATCACTGTCCAGACACCACTTTTGGGATAATGAATTGGATGCCTCGTGATTGACTGCCCCCACTGACTATTAACACACATTCTGGGTGAATTGCGTGGATTGATTGTTGTCCTGCTTCTATGCATCACTTTTCTTCAGAAATCTACACTGTGACTTTCAATGGCCTGGTTTATGACAAAACAGCAAAATTCCAAGGCACCATCTTGATTGTCTTTGCTTTTGCCTGTTTTGGATCCGTTTTGTTTTTCCCCCACTCCTGTTCACAAAAATGGCATCTGCTGTTTCATCTTGTCGGTTGGATTTGCATGTGTCACTCTGCTCAATTATTTTAGTTTGAAGAGTGTCTGGACTTGGCAATGTATCTCTTGTTTCTATGGCGCACTTGAAATTTTTCAACCCTGATGGCAAACTATATAGTAAAATTATACTGAGCAATTCTTGATTAATTTTGATATCCATATCCTCCAATTTATCGAAGGTATCAAAAAATCATTGAAGTGGTTGTGCAAGTCACCATTGTCTGTCATCTTGTGTAGAGTTAACATGTTCAACTACGTAGCCTTGCGGGCCGGACCTTTCAACTGATAAATAACCTTCAATTGATTCCACGTCACATGCTGTAATACATGATTTTACTTGACGACATTGACACATTGATCTGTGAACGAGCCTTCTGATCATTTCTGACCATTCTCTTATCGCTGCCACGTGTGCATCATCATTTTTCAATGGTTCCGGATTCTTCAAATTTCCATCAGCATATTCCCACAGGTTGCTCATGATGAGTATTGCCTGCATTTGCACGGCCCAAGCTCAATCCTCAGACACAGCGGCTATATTCATCTTGAGAGGTTAACGTTTTGGCGACACTTTGTAGTTCAATCCAATCCAATTAATATGTTACCAGATTCGCAAACACATAGCTGGGCCCATAACCTGCTAGGGGAAATGGTGTGCTAATAAAATACTCAAGAGGAAGGCACTATAAACAGTATATAATGACAAAACCACTTGTGTATGTTACATGACGCACACTGTACTCAGAGAGGCTCTAAGAACAGACTAAGAACTTTCACAGTACACAAATTGGTAGCACTGAACAAAAAGTCCTTGAGCGAAATGTCTTGACAAAGTACACAGTTTGGAAATATGAAATTTCCAACAGAATCAATTTACAGAAATGAGATTAGAGCTTATTTTCTGAAACAACAAATTAATTTTTACTTATCTCTGACCGTAAGAGATTTTTTTATCCCTTCAGCAAGAGTATTGCAAAGAAGTGAGGAAAATATTTAAATGCAAATTATTATTAATAGTTCTCTCTCTTCTTTTTTTTTTCTTTTTAAAAAAAAATATTTTATATATATGTATATAATTTCAGATTTTGGATTTATGTTTGAAAGTTCTCCTGGTGGCAATTTGGGTTTTGAGCCTGACATAAAACTCACTGATGAAATGGTAATGGTGATGGGGGGGAAAATGGAAGCACCTCCATTCCGTTGGTTCATGGAATTGTGTGTTCAAGCCTATTTGGCAGTGAGGTAAAACTTGCTATTCTTTCTTAAACAAATTCTACTAATGTTTTGCTATCATTGTGCATTATGTGTGTTTCTCTTTTGTTCCTTCTAGACCTTATCAAGAAGCGCTCATTTCCCTTGTTTCTTTGATGCTTGACACTGGACTTCCTTGTTTCCGTGGGCAAACAATCAAGCTTTTGCGTTCCAGGTTTGCACCTCAAGCATCTGATAAAGAGGCTGCAGCATATATGATCAATGTGATACGAAATTCTTTCTTGAATTTCCGTACTCGAACCTATGATATGATTCAGTATTATCAAAATCAAATTCCATATTAATAATATATTAGTAATATATTAAACATAACTGATATTACCTCAGTAGGATGCTACATAATCCTATTTAGTGTAATTTACAAAAAGTTTGAATTTTAATGTTACATTTTTGTTTATTGGATCAAAAATATATATATGTTTTTGTGCTACCTTTACTTTAGTATTATGTGTGACAGTAAAGCGGTGATTTTAATGTACTTTGAATGCGGATCCCTCAAAACATGAATAAATATTGTAACTATATTTAGTGCATAGTATTTAAATGAAATATATATTACATAAATGGTTAGAGTATTTTAGGTAAATAATCTAAGAAAAAACAATTTTCATTCAAGCACAACTTTCTCTTTCTGTGCTGTTTCCTTTAATTTTCAGCTATTTTGTATGTGCATGCGATAAATGAAATATTAATAATAATAATTGGAAAAAAATCAACATAGTAAAAGAGCTTTTGGATCATACAGTCAGTTCTCTTATCATACATTGCCACTGCAAGTGGCTATTGTATAAATTTAATTTTCATTGCTGGAAGTGTTGAATATAGACCCAAAAAACAACATGACAAAGAGAAAGTATATTACCGTTTTCATCCACAATAAGTGTTGACAATACAGATTTTTAATTTAATTTGGCCACCTTGATCCGCAGCTTTCCAATGTACAATGCTCAGGAACACATCCCTGGAATATTACTACCTAGATCAGAATTCCTGTGTAAATGTGCAAAAATACATTCAGAAATTTTTATAAATATGTATTATTCATTAATAGTCTTACCTGAAAGGTGATGCTGGAGATTATCTGATTTGATGTCTTCAAAATATTTTATTAAATCATTGTAAATTATTATATATATACTATGTAAATTATTGTATTAATATATTGTTACAGCTGATCAGTTATGTTGTTCAGAGCAGTTTGTCAGAAGTTAATGAAACTGAAATGTTCAGTACTGTTATTATTGTAATTACAAGTGTAAAATAGAATTGTTGAACATTGATTTGATCTTCTATTTTTTTACTTTCTCATCCTTACTTCGTAAGAACTTCATAAGAAAATCTTACTTTGTAACATGTTTTGTAATCATGGCTCGCTTGTGGCTCATAGCAAAGTTTCTAGTCTTTCACCACTGAGGTCTGGGTTCGATTCTCATTGATTCCCACCGAATCTCATGTGAAATTTGTTCTAATAAAATGAGTTGGGCTACTTCACAAGGGCTAGTCCAACGCCTGTGAAGTGTCCTCAACCCTACCCCATTCGTAATTCCTTCCCATTTCTGGCTGTTGGGTAGTGACGCAGGAGCTCGTAGTAAGAGGCGCGTATGCAGAGATTCTACCTGGCGGTCCTCTTGACAACCGACAGACAAGGCAAGACAAACATAAAATACGCTACGTTAATGGAGGATTACTTCGCGCTCAACACTCGACAAGGGGCGAAGAGGCACGTTGCGTTGATAAATGAAATGATAAGATTAAGGTCGCCACAAATTCAATAAAAAAAAGTAATGAATTATTTCCTCCTCTGACACATGTAGTGCTAGTGCAAAAACCATAAAAAAAACAAAAACAGGAAAGTTCAAATTTTTTTGCTGTCTTCCTACAACAACAATATTACAGATAAGAGATTTTTCTTGAATAAAAACTGTCCTTCTAAGATCTTAAAATAATGTCATTTACTATTTTTCGAAAATGTGAGTAGTTTCAAGAAATTTTGGGTGAAGTGTAGGCAATTTATAAAATGTTTTAAACAATTATTTTCTCATTTTTTTGTTTATTAAATATTTTCTCTTTGTACGTATTAAAGGACTGGAAACAATTCCGGTGAACTCTATTTTCGAAAGGTAACATTTCAATACTACAAAATTGAAGATGGAGATTTTTGCCTTAGGGGCTGTTCATAAATTATGTAATGCAAATTTGCAGTATTTTGAATACCTCTTTGTCCCCCATAACGCACCCGTAATGCTCACTTGAACCCCCCTAAATAATTCATTTGCGACACCCCCCCGTTGCAAATATAGGAAGTGAAAATAAATTATAGCACTACTGTAATAACAATTTGTATTCATTGTATTTGTGTTATATATTAAAATAGGAATTGCCTGCTGATGTTGACTGCTAAGATTTGTGGATCACAGGCCATGCACACGCTGTCGTGGATGACGTATGGGTGAGAGTCTACTGTGCTAATATACTAAATGAATTCTAGAAATTAAATTAGATTGCATACTATGAGACATATTGCATTTGTCTTATGGTACACTTAGAATGCATATTAAATTAGATTACATACTATTGCATATTATAATCAGTTTTGAATATTTTCTATATTATTAATTTTACAGATTCAATAAAAATTGATGAATTTTTTTTTCCATTTAGGGTAACAATTTACATTTAGTACCTTTAATTTATTTATGTTTTTAAAGCAAATTAATTAGGTAATATTTTAATTTTTTATATAAGACAAAAGGAATTATTTCAGCAAATGTTGAAAACAAAAATCATTGTTATCCGCGCACGTTTTCTTGAGTCATCGGTGCGCGAGGAGTGGAGAGTGGTTATTTTGACAAGGAATTTTAGATCAAATTTGTAGTTCGTTCTTCGATGCAAAATAGTTTCTATTACATGGATGCGAACATTTCTGGTTATCAGATTTGTCCACAATGCTCGTTGCTATCATTTATTCTTAATTCAACTAAAGTTGGCAAAGGAGTGAGGTAGATATTCCGGGACTCAAGAAAACTTGCCCGTATAATTCATAACACTAAACTGATAACCCCCTTCCCATGAATAACGCAGTGTAACTCCGCCTCAACCCCCCCCCCTCTTAAGCGTTACGTAATTTATGGACGATCCCTTAAACAAAATGTTCTAAAACATCAACTCTTTAAAAAATTAATAAAGTAAAAGTAATAATTGTAATAAAAAAGTAAATAATGAACAGTAAACGTATCGTACCAGTATACATTTTCATAGCTAATTTTTACTTCAATTCGTACCCTCTTAATAAAAAAAACATCTGAATTTTTGTTTGTCCAAAAATATGTGGTTTACATTACCTCGTTTTAACTCAATTGATCAAAAAGTGTAACTTTTAATTAATATTTAACAAAAAATTAACCCGCGATCACTTCAAAGTCAATACGTTCTGTCATTTTAGATCATGAGTTTGAGAGGTCGAAGAAACGAAGTTTATAAGAAAATCTATGGAAAGTTCATAATAATTTTGGAACTTTGAAATTTGAATGTCAGCAATGTACAAGAAAAATTCAACTTATTGCGAGGCTTCTCTGACGGATTTAGAAGGCACAAAAGGGGAAATGAAATGTTACACTTCCATGCACAATGCACTTCGAAAACTATTGAAAATTTGTCTCCAATGGAACTGATGAAGTTTCTTCGTGAAAATTACTTGTACATGTTGTAATCAAATGTTAATAATGCATACCGGATGATTGTCTGCACACCAATACGTAATTACAGCGCTTATTCATGGTTGAAAGATGTGAAAAACTACGTCAGATCAAAAATGAAGATCGATAAAATGCGCTTGCGCTTTTGGCAATATAATGCAAAATTTTAAAATCAAAATACTGTGATCGACAATTCGGTGTCCAATCAGCAAGACGCGAGAGATTTTAGTTAATTTTGTATAATGTTATTCATTTTTTATTATAAAAAGTATTTTTATTAATTGAATAAATGCTTTAGAAATTATAGGAACTTTACTGTCTGTATTCAAAAAATAAAGAATAGAAAAAAGGGCGGCGTGGAGTGTAGTGCCCAGAGGCGCCCCATATGTACTATAAATCCGCCTCCGGGCGGAGGCATAATAAGTAGTAAGGTTAATTTAGGTCTCCGAAGATAATTGTCTTGATTTGTTCGTTAATTGTCTTGGGCTGTTCAAGGATAGTGTTATCCGAGTCCGTTAAGGTATTTGAAGGCGGTCGTTATTGCTCCCAGCTCCATGCGAATTTTACCGTACTACCTGATTACAATCCACAGCGTTTCGGCGGTGATGGATGGTGGTCGTTAGGGGTAACTGATTGGAATTTCATCAGCCTTCTTCTTCAAGTATATACCAACACCACCTCCTCTTCTGTCTGGTCTACATCTACGCAAGATTGTATAACCATCCAGTGCTATCATTCGGTCTGGAATGTCCAGGCAAAGCCAGGTCTAACTTAATATCATAACATGCAGTTTGTGGTTCTTCATTTCAACCTGAAATTGGTCAAATGTAGACATGAGGTTGGCAATATTCGTGTACATTAAATTGAGGATGTTTCCTGCTGCCTTCGGGCGTTTCCGTGAAGAGATTTTCTTCGCTTTCCTGAGATAATTTGAGGGGTGCCTCTGACGCATTTGATTTTTGCTTCTTTGTCACTTTTTTGCACTTCGACTAGACTTTCCACAGTTGGATGAGAGCTGCAAGTTGCAACACGGTTTGGTAGCTTTCCAGCGAAATATCTGTAGGCAGGTTTATATCATGTAGACGAATCGCAAGTGAAAGATCTGAAGCTGATTCCACGGGGTCTATCCTTTTTACTTTCTCGTATACATACGTATACTACTACTATACGTACTATACGTAGTATAGAGAAAGTTATGTAATGCTGCGGAAAATCGATTTCGAGATTTTAACGGAAATGCACGTTTTTGGAGCCCCTGATACCGAAAAAGTGTTTTTTTCAAAACGTCCGTCCGCTCGTCTGTCCGACCAACCGACCATCCGTCCGTCACCTCATAAACCGTTCAACCGATTTTCTCCAAAACTGATATTCCCCAATCGTTCTAGTTGATATCGCGGCCCCTGGAATTTGAAATCGATGTTTTAATTTTGGGGGGTACTTTACATGAAGTCCTACGGACATTATTAAAATTTTCACAAAAAGGGCTCAAAAAATTTCAAAAAGAGTAGTTTTAGCGTCCTTTCTACTTGAAATTAATGAAATATATACAGGTATCACACCAACTAATTGCCACGAGAAAAATTGAATAAAAAATGACTAATTTAATTTTAATTATAATTTACTATTGAAAAGGGCAATATTAATTCGACTTGCACTTTCTTGCTTGTACTTTCTTGCACTTTCACGTTTCTACAATTTGTATTCTCAATGTATTAATGTATTTTTTCAAGCAATCCGGAAAGTTTCATTGAAATTTGCGCAACAATGTCGCAATCGATATTTGAGAAGCTAGTTGTAAAACATCGAGGTGATGGATGTGATAAGATAATGCTGTTATTTAATGAAGCTTGTGTTTCCAAATTAACCTTTAAGATATGATTCGAAATCAATTTGATAATCCATATTTTTGTCACGGTTTTCTCTAGTGTCCTAAGAGAAATAGTACTGAATAGCATGTTTTATAGCATAACTCTTTGGCCAAGCGCCAGTACGCTCGCCTTTTTTGCGACGAATTTCGCAGCAGCTTTTTAAAAATGACTCCTCACTGAGGAGTCCTCAGAATGCCCAGTGAGGTATGTAATATTTAATATCATCTCATTCCCAAAAAAATTAGAGTAAAAGAAAAGGTACATTAACATCCTGCCGCTAGAGTCGCTTGATCTGCAGCACTGTTTGATGCAATCGCGATCATGCGACATTTTGCGGCAGGACCATAGACATATTCTATACGTCTATGGGTAGGACCAAGAAATACACAGAAGTCGTGCCGAATTCCATCTTGGAGATACTACCCTCGCCCGCCACGTTTGAAAAATCCAAGTATAAATAAGTGTTTTCCTTAACCGGGGGAGGGGTCAAAAAATTTGCCTAGGGCAGCAAATTACATAAATCCGCCACTGGAAATCACGAATCAATCGATTCTGAGATAAGGTAATAGACTCTCAATTTGGCCTTAATTTAATCCTAAATAAAAAGCAATAAATTAGTCGTACGTAGATCACTTCAAATTTTGTGTCGTTCAACTCAATATTATTGAGAATCTATTCCAGAACAATAAAAATAAAATAATTGAAGCCATATGTCTGGATGTAAGTTGCATTCCATTTTGAAATCTCCCTTTTCGTTCAAGAATATTGTGTTGTAAATGCTGCTAATAAGTCACGAAGTATATAAGCGTACCAATACGAAATAATCCACACAATGGCGGACATGGTTTGCATTTGGCAACAGTTGGCAATGCCGGTAGAAGTGGTGAGTAGTGTGAGGAGGTTTGGGAAGATCGCGCCTCGCTTATGAACATCTTATGGGACGAGGAATCATTTTACGCCCTAGAAATGTCGATAATTCATTGGGTATTTGCGGCGAATTATTACTGTTCATCTGCATTCTTGTGTCGTTTAAATGTTAGAGGCCCTATTGTCGTATAATATTCGATAAATTTCCTTGTAACTGTAACAAATCACGTTTCTTGCAGGTGCGTTCGCTTAATTTGTTTTGGGGTGTAAAGTGAGTTTTGATGTTTTGAAAACGGTTCAGTTTATTAATTATTGATTTTGTCTTTAGAAACATTTATAATGAAAAGACATTACAGTGATACACAAGTGCGCCGTTTCGGTGTGTGTCGTAGCAACATATGTGATCCTAAAAGACGTGATGATTTGGTTATCAACCGAAACCGCATTAAAGATCTCGGTGATTGGATTGACCATGCCACAACTGCTGCTAGAGTGTCTTTATTGTTGTTATGTGGCCCTCCTGGTTGTGGAAAGACAACTTGTGTTCGTGTTTTAGCTGAAGAAAGGAATATAGAACTTCTTGATTGGACTACTCCTGTTGATTCATATGAGTGTTCGGATAATTATGAATATCTCAAGACAGTAAGTGTCGCTCACAAGTTTAAAAGCTTTTTGCTTGGGGTAGGAAGGTATGCACCAGTTGTTTCCAACAATAGTATGCCATTCATGTCTAGAAGACTAATACTTGTTAAAGATTTTCCTACATGTTTTCTTACATCTCCTGACCAGTTCACAGAAATTATTGATATGTATGTTAGTCATGGACACACACCTGTGATATTCATTTGCACCGAATCTGTTAAAAAGAAAAGTAAAGATATTGCATATGAACTTTTTAGTGAGGAATTCAAACAAAGACATCGTATTTTACAGATGTCTTTTCTGCCTGTGCCAGTGACCAGTGTTGTGAAGGCCTTAAAACGTGTTGTACAGATTTTGCGTATTTCAGTTAGTGATGAATTAATGCGTGATATAGCAACTGAATCCCACGGAGATGTCCGTAAAGCTATAAATGACTTAAATATTTTGTCAGTTAATTCATCCCAGTCAAAGAAATCTACATTTTCTGTAAACAAAAAGTTATCAAGGAGCCAAGATAAAACAAAAATTAGTTCTTCAAAAGAAGCTGATAGAGAAACAACTAGTTTATTTCATTCTGTGGGACGTGTTTTGTATGCAAAACGTGATGTACCCAACGATGTTGTCAAGAAAGAAAATAACATATTTATTGATCCTCGTGGCAATTTAGTTCACAAGCCTTTAGAAATAGCCAAAGAATTTTGTCATTATGCCAACCAGTTCGTATCCTTGGCTCATTCCAATTATTTAGATATCTTTTCTTCCATTGAATGTATTGCCAAAGCTGCAGAATATCTTAGTGATTCAGACATAATCATGTCTGAATGGAGAGAGAAGGAACTTCTCTCTACAGTAGGGTTTAGTGTTGCAGTTTGTGGATTCATGGAGTCAAATATTGATCCCATTCGAAGATGGAAACCTCTGAAAGGTTCACAGTGGAATGATGATCTGAGGATAGCGGTTGCAAATCGCATTTCTGTAGAGAATCTTCTTTCAGATTATTGTGTACCCAAAAGTGATATTATTCTAGAAGTAGTGCCAACTATGAAACTAATGTGGTGCTCTAGAAATAGAGACTCAAAACTTATCAAATGGTGTCCTAATGGTTTTTTTCCACATCGCCCAGAGGAATTACTGACAGCAGTGAGAAAAATAAAATCTGATATCTTAGTTTCCCCTCTTTGTCTTTTAGAAGAAAGTAAGGTAGACAATGACTCAGAAATTCATATTTCTGATGACAGTGATTAAAATACTATCATTCTCTACATGTGTACAATTGTAAAAATGGCTTAAAATATAAATTTGTATACAATACAAATGTTGCAAGTTAGATTTACCTGTGATTATTATATTATGTGTTATATGAATACACACAAAAAGTATTTGAGTTGAAAGTGAAATCAATATTTTGGTTTCATGATTTGAATGTACATATTCATGAATCTTTATTTATTTTGCTGTCAATAAAACAAGGTCATGCAAATTTGGTGAAAAAAAATTGTACGTTTAAATAAACTGTGTGTGACTGCAGTATTTTTCAATGTATATTGTTTGCAAAATTTGTGGACAAAAATGCCTGATTGAACTCCCTTCTTTAGAATGAGTATTTCAATGTTTACTGATATTTCAGTAATGTCTTTCAAATTTATTTTGTTTGAATAGTTTATTTTAGCAATGGGATATCTCACTAACTAGGAAATACAAAAACATTTAATTTTCCACAAAAATTACAGTAAATTTTTAATGTTAATTTTTTGCTTTTAATATTGTGGTCTAATATGCAACTTACCTGTCATTTAAAACAAACTAAAACAGTAAGTCAGTTTTAGTTTTTGAAATCTCATGCATCTGAAGACTACAAAACAAAGTGCTTGGCTTTTTCTTCAAGACAAAATAGGATAGCTGCAAAAGTAAATTGGAACATAGTTTTAATTTAGAAAAAACAACTGATTTTTTGTTAACAAATGAGGCCTATTCTCCCCCTCATTTAGTAAGGTTTCCAGTAATAATGAATTTAGCAAGTTCATTAAAATAGTTGTAAACCTATATGTGATGGTTTTTCTTTCAGGTTTTAATTAAAAGCCCAAATTTTGCAATAAAACTATTTCCACAATTCCAGGAGAATTAAGATTTTTTTTGCAGGTTTCACAATATTTCAACACTAAAAACACACAATTTTCAGCATTCACACATCTGTAAATGTATATATGCAGCCTAACCTTCACTCTTGGTTTTATAAATTCCATCCTTTTATATAACTTGCCCTCCTCCATTGTAAATAAAACTGCAACTAATAGTACTATTGCAGGAGTCCATGTCACCATTATAGTTGAAATCTGTAAACAAATTTACTGCTGCTTCGGATACCTTTTTTCTCTACTTGAATTTATCAGATGTCAGTCAAAACTAGTGTGGTGTATAATTTAAGTTTCTTTTGAATTAAATTAAAATATAAATTAGTGCTAGAAATGCTTTTATACAGTTTCTGGTTTAATACAATACAGACTGTTTTTGGTCTGGCACTAAAGGCTCAATAAATTTCTGAGAGAATGCTGGAGCTTCTGTTTGCGTTTGTGAAATGTAAAATTAGGAAGGATTGATTGATCGATCATTTGTATATCTTTAAACTGGATGTATTTTGGAAGTAAAGTCAAAGGATTTAATGATATTTGCAATTAAAACATTAAATATTTTACATGCTTAATAACAAGGTGTTACTAACAGAGCCAGTGACACCTAATCAATTTAAATTTGGAATTATCACATTCCACCTACTTTCAGGCCAGTCACATGAGTGTTGCATTGATGCATATCAACACAAAGCTTGTGTGCAGGGGCCCTCAATTGCAATTTTCTTGTAAACTATCACCAGATCGGCAAACTTGATTCTTTTCAAAATTACACTTTTCATAGATCGTTTTGAGATTTTTGATGTAGACAATTACAAGGTTGGAGTGAAGTATATTTGACACATTGGTTTCTCATAAGCAGTTCATGTATTTTAAGATTCTCAAAGAAATTTAGAATAGACAACATGCTTAAACCTTATTAGTGGAGGCCATAAACTTCAACAATGAAGTGGAAGAAAGAAAATAATATAGAAGTTTAAAAAAAATCATCACAATACATATGAAACAATATTACTTTACATTATTAGCAACTACAGGTAATACATTAAAAAAATATACAGAAACTATCAACTGCATTAAAGTTTATCAAAAGAAGACTCTCTAAAGCCAATTAATTTACACACTTGATCAATTGTTAGTTATATAAAACAGACTTTATTTGCTTCAATTTAATTGTGAACTCCAAGAAAATTCATTAATAACACAAAATTATTTACTTGAAAAGCTTGACATTTAATGATAA
Source organism: Teleogryllus occipitalis (assembly GCA_011170035.1). Classification (NCBI taxonomy): domain Eukaryota; kingdom Metazoa; phylum Arthropoda; class Insecta; order Orthoptera; family Gryllidae; genus Teleogryllus; species Teleogryllus occipitalis. The sequence continues at coordinate 6,659 of BLKR01000778.1, read as the reverse complement.
GAAAACTGCACTTTTCATACAGCTTATAAATGATGTTAGGGATGTAGATTAATCTTATGAACTGTACTTTGTACCATGTTTGTTTTCAGTAACATTGCGATATAGCATAATACTAGCTGCCTTTCGGGCTCACAGATTTTTCAATATACTTTTAATTACATTTATTACGAGTTTCTTAAATAATAAAAAAGGGAGTAAAAAACTCTGTTCTGAACACATTGGCTTGACTTAACTGTGACAAAGGAAAATTACTCACAAAAATACATAAATACACTCAGGTTCAGACACACTACATTATATAAATGTTCCACAAACTTTCACTGTTACACTCTAATACTTATACATAACCTTTCTGGTCTTTCATTACATGGAGGTATTTGAGTTTTAAACAGATCATAATCTGACATTAAAAACACACATATTTTATTATACTATTATTCCATCAAATGTTTTCTACAAACTACACGTTATTAAAATGTTCACTGCTGCAATGATCGTTTCACAATGCTATGAGCAGTTTGACGAAGCTCCCACATGCCAATTCTAACTTCCTCTACATCAGGATCAAAATTTCTCTTTTCATTTATCATAGTCTCATTTGCAATCACTCTTGTACATTTATGATTATATTTAGAAGATTCAATCAGTTTTCTTGGTATATACCTTGAAAAAAATATTAACAAAAATTAGTTTGTCAAGGAAATAATAAAAACAAGTCAGAAGAATTCTCTCATCACTTACCTGTGAGTTTCGTAGGTTTTTTCAGTCATACAGTGATTTTCTTTGTCTCTGAGTTTCTTACATGGAGATTCAATACCAAAAGGACTATATAATTTTGTTGGAGTCCTTCCCAGTATGTGTCGGGACCTTGTTTGTGGGGTAACTGGAGTACATGGGGATTCATTTTTAAACTGATGGCGTCGTTTGGTAGATCTTCGGAATTTCTGGTGAGACAATTAAAGACAATGAAATAAATCTGGTGAAATAAAAAGACAAATAATTTTGATGAATCCAGGAAGCAATGCAATATACAGAGTAGGTCGTGTTAAAGTATGTATTTTGTACTTGTCACTCCAATTAAAGAAATACGCAATTTGATTACAGAATACATAAAAATCGTACTAATGAAGTCGCTCTTTCATCACGAAAATTGAAAAGTCTTATCTAATGGAATGATATGCCAACATTATCATTGCTAACTGGTGACATGCGCTTGAAGATCTCATCGTGAATTAATAATGAAGATCATACCTGTGAGAGAGAGCCAAAAGTCGTCTGCACACTGTTCAGTGTTCTGGATAGCGTATTGGCACCCGAACGTAGAACACGCGCCGGATGAATTCGAGGAACGGTAACACTTGGCAAAGTAAAAGCATTCCAAGATTTCTCAGCATTTTGTTTCTCCTCAGGGGCCCGACAATAATTATTATCAAACCGTTGCTGTAATCGACGTCGAGTTCTTCTCAATATATTGGAATCGGGGCAGTTTTCTTTATCCATCGAGTCTTGGGAGCACGGCGAATGCGTTCGTGATCTTCCGCGCATATTCAGCTGCATGTTTTTTGTCCTTTAACTGGCTACTCACATATGCTTTGCAAATTTGAATACAGCCGCTTGTTCACATTACATCACACGCAACGAGCAACGTATTATTTAAAGTTGGTCGTTCACGGGTTAATAGAGGAACGATCGTTCATTTGGAGGATTGGTCGTGACTCCCGTGAACGAAATTTCTTTTAGTGCCAACATTGACGTCCAGAGGGAGAAATATTCGCTGTTCGGAAAGGAATGGTTCGAGCTTCATTATTTGAATGTCTCAAAATGTCAAGTGATCAAGAGACACGAATGCATGGCAAACACGATTGTGATCCTGATAGAATTCTGAGTCAATGACCGCCATCTGGATCAGATTTTTTGTCCATTTTCATTTGAATCAAATGCCGAGATGCAGAGACGGAATTTCGGAACTTTTATTTAGGGCCGGGGGGAGGGAGGCAAGTTTGAGGGGTAAGTTTTTTTTATAAAAGTTAAAAATTACAGTGTTATAAAAAAATTTAATTCTTTTTGTTTATGTAATATTGATTTTAATAATAATGTACGAAAAGCAGTATGCTTGTATTAAACAATTTATTTTTTAATAATATGTATTGCTCACAACATATATTTGATGCCTTATTAATAAATAAAATATATGTATATAAATATAATATTATATTGAAGCTGCTTTGATTTTGTGTTATGTTTTGAAGTTTCATTACCATATATCGTATTTGTATAATAAATGGAAAATATTCTTTCTTTTTGAAAGTTAATTCGACTGTTAAGACATGATTTTAGGAATGAAACTGTTCAATTCTTAAGTAAATAACGCAAAAAGCAAAATATAAAATCAATTATTGATACGGGATATTAGTAGTAAAACTGAACGTTATCCCGCACGTTTTATAATACTGAACTAAAGTTCACCTATTTATTAATGTATGTTATTAGCTCAGCTGAATAAAATTATTGTTCGCTTAATTATTATTAAATTTCTTCTCTAAATACAGAAAAAAAAGTAAATATTTTGTAACATAAACTTGAAGATGACTTGCTTATTGACATTTTCAAAATGTTTTTTTTTTTTTCAACATAGGAGGGCGGGGCAATTGTCCGCTCTTGCCCCCTCCCCCCTGAATCTCGCCTCTCATGAGATGGCCTCTTGTTTAGCTTCTGGACATAAATGTAGCTTCACTAGCCGCAAGCTTTTTTGAGCTCTCCTTTTGCTAGATGGAATAAGAGTAGGACCGGGCTGTGAATTGTTATTCTGTCAACAAACTGCAATATCAAATGAAATCTGTATTTCGTTTGCTGATGAAAATGGGGTTCCTTTTCTTCGGGAGCGAAAATTTCTGGTTTTTGAATGTTGCTAACCACGCTCTGTCGGTACATTTATTCACAATTCAATTACCTACAGCAAAGACATAGCATATAGAAATAAATAGCGCATAGTAGTTTGAAGCGAATGACGCGCCCACCTGCAATTCATGGTCAAGGCCACCTGCAATTCATGTTTTTTTTCCCTCAACGGGCGATAATTCAAGCCTGAAGCAGGTTAAGCGGGAAATTTTTAAATTAATACAGCGCGAGAAAATGCAAGTAATGTACCTGCAATAGAATTTAAATAAATTTTAATTTTTAATTGTGAAGTAATAATTTATTATTTATATTTACAAAAGTTAGTCCGACGATCGGAAGCTACTTCAGGCTAGGCAATTTTCGCCCATAGATGAAGCTGAAACCGGAACGAAATAGTATGTCTATAGAAGAAGAGTGGGGTAGGGACAGGGTCGGACTTCAAGACCTAGGGCCTCAAGGCAAACAATGGATTGGAGCCCCACATGTATCGTCAGCAATTAATCGAAGAGTTAGAACAAAAAAGGAGCTTCAAAGTGATGTGCAAAAAGAGGTTCGAGGTGACTCAATTTATGGGAAGGACCAGCAGACTATATTTAACTTGGGAGATGCATGTAACCATGGTGGAAATGTAGTGTTACGCTTTGTATTACATACGTGGGATGCAACTGACTGAAAAACACATTGCTGCAATTAGAGAACTGCTCTGAACCGGTAGTCTCCCGTGGTTTCTCCGATCAAAATCGGAACGAATGTCGGAGCAGTTCCCTAACGGGCCACCGACCGTGCGCCATATTTCCTTCCTCTCCCTTGTTCTCTAATACCTCTTACACACGTTTACACTTACATGCACTACACTACCACACACGCCGGGAGACCAGACGGGAGCTTAGAGCTTGTGGGGCGGTGCCTCGCTAGTGGGAGATACCTGGCTGGAGAAAAAAAAAATCTGTGAGCCGACGTGTAGGTCGGTGCCGGATCTCGCCATCCAGCGGGGGAAGATCACTGTGATAAAATGTGCATTACGCTCACGGGACTAATGACATTAGCAATTGACGCGCCCGGAATCATTTATCAGTCAATCGTATCCTAGCTGGCAGGGTGTTGACTCACGTCAGCGCGTGGACCTTTGCCCTGTTCTATCATTTAACAACCAATCTTATGAACATATTTGGTGATTTTCGTTAAACATATGATGACATCGCGGTGAAACTTCAATCCTTTAATTTTTTTATAATGTGTTTTAAATTGTTTTATTTGTTCAAATTGTTTTATTAATCGATGTCTTTAAAAAATGGTGAGTCTTATGAGTAGTTTTAAGGTAATTAATTAATTTGTAAATCACCACAGACCATGATGTAAAATCTAACGCCCTATGCTAAACTGTAAAACATTATATTTGTAATTTGCCTGATGATGGGGCCAACCATGCTCCGAAACGTCATGAAATCAAGAACTTGTTAAATAGAAGAAAAAGGAATATAATCTGATTGTCAAAAATACGAGGAACTTATAATTTTACTAAACCTCAACTTGACAATTATTTCTGTCAATAATTATTCCGATAAGTCATGTGGGAACATCAGGAACATCCACACACTGTTGCACATTGCCTTTCATCCTTTTGTTCCCAATGTTCTACTCATTTAAACACACCTTAAGACATGTAAACTATGAAACAAAAATAAAAATATCGGACGGATCCTTGTACTATGGCCGACTTATATGCTTTTCCTTTCGTTGTCCGGGAGCCATGGGGCGAGGGAAATGAATAAGTATCCCCCTCCCCAGGAAATAAACGAAAGTGTCTGTAACTAGTAATTTTAGCTCGTCCTGAAACTTAAAAGCTTAACTTAAGCTATCGGTTTTACCTCACCCTCTTGCCGGCCATCATGTATCGCCGCCCGCGGCAACTATAAGAGAGGCAACTGTAGAGAGAGATTATTATAAGAAAGGACCGCTTTGCCAGTTACTGCTTGGCCACTGCTAGCAACATTATTGCCGGTTATGTTCATGCACTCATTTTGTCAGTGCGTTCGTTTATATTTAGCTCATTTGTATATGGCTTCATCACTATATCTTCAATGTCATCACCCTGCTTGACATTCAATTGTTCCCCGACCTGTCAAATTGGTCCCTTCTTAGAGTAACTACTCTACGCTGTTCTGGGACAGCTTCCAGAGTGAGGGGCTCCTTCGTACCCTTCGAATGAAAAGCTGCTGTAGCCCTTGGCAAAGGGATTAAGGTATTAATGTCTTGGGAGATTGGAATGCCCCCGTGCAACAAACCCATTTGAAAACATACGTATGGTCTGATCAGACATGTGACCGGTTTTTCGACACTCATTGATGGCAAACCAAATCGAGGGACTTAGCTGGTGAGTAATACTTGAAGTGATTCGTATTCATTTCAAAAACTTTAACGAACTTGTTCCAGAGATGTTTTACGTCCTATTATTTTTGGCATTTCGCCCACAGGAGAATGTTCGCCTTAAATCAGTGTGATCATGTTCATAGAATGCAAGAAAAGTACATTTTAAAATTTCATTTAAAAATATTAGCCTTCTTCTGCTTCTTGGATGTAGATATTTTGGTCTGGTTCCACATGAACAGAAACAGTCTTTCCATCTTGTTAACGGGCGGCCAACATTATTCTTCCATTGGGTTGTATTAGTACATTATTATGGATATTCCGTTATAAAAATATTAGTTACGTGCAAAGTTATTTAATTAATTTTTGTCTCTTGCGAATTTAATTAAAACCGAAATCAAAATAAAAACGCCCACTTTTAAATTTGGTATGTATAGTCCCATGTACATACGTTTGATGTCTTAATTTACACTCATACATATTTTCATCGTTTTTACATGGTTTGCGTCAATTCTTAATTTAGTAGACTAACACGCTCCTCAAGCTTTCAGGTGAGCCCTCGGCCACTTCTGATGGTGGTCTAAGAGCAAGAAAATTGCTAAGAAACCTTAGGCACTTAGATCCGAATATAGCAAGACGAGATTCATGTATTCAAATAAAATAGCTATAATGTGCAATTAATACAATTTTAATTAATGCAGTTTGACGTACTAATGAATATCAATAGCAATATGGTGTTTAAATATAATATAAATACACGATATATGTAACATATTTTAATGATATTAAAATAAATATGAAACTTCAAGTGACCCCGATATGCGAGAATTTGAGATATGGTCTCAAACTATTTTAAAGCTGAAGGTCGGGAACAGAAGGAGACCTGAACTAAGGCTTGGGGACGGCAGCTCTCCGATAACGTCTGTCGATCTGCCTGGAAGTGTTGGTGGTACAATGCGTTGCGTCAGCGGTATCGTGCTGAAGGCTCAGGAAACATGGAAGAGCGCGCACGTCAGCATGAATTGTGACCCGTTTCCAGTTCACGGGCGCGCAGGAAAATGCGAGTCTAGAGAGAGAACGTGACATTTTGAAGACTTATGCATGTCGAGAGGTAGCCGTATACTTTTCGTTCAATCTTTGCGGAGAATAACAAAGCATAATATACAGAGTGGGTCACGTAACTTTAGCATCTCTTGTCATTTTTGAACAGTTGAAGTTATTGCAATACAGTTTTTACGGAAGTGTATGAGGAAATGGGGCTAAATGAAGTCTGTATTCGTTTCCACTTTATCACTTGTATTTTACGAGATATTGAGGTAACTTTGTTTTTTAAATGGATCTATACATGTTTTTTAGTCTATCATGACGAATCCAATTGTGTGTGTGTATATATA